>VZSZ01001523.1:466687-644248 GCA_013398815.1 Ibidorhyncha struthersii
GTAAAAGCAATGGGCCCCCACTCGTGGAGCTGTTCATGCTGCATTTCTCAGGGGTCTGAGGACGTGTGACTTATTTTTTCTTTTTTGGCCTCGTGGTTTCCAGCACAACCAAAGCACGTGGCTGACAGACCCATAGCCCTTGACATATGTGTTGTTACAGACCGCCTCAAAAAGAGAAAAAACTAGAGTAGAAGCCTCAGCTGTAAGCAGAGCTAAAGCCTAATGTGAGCTTCACTACGTGGCAGTCTGGCTTTCTAGTTGTATTTTGGTTTTGCTGTGTGTTTTCTGCGCTGTCTCTCTTCAGGCCCTGCGTGCCCCCCCCAGCACCCCCTCCTGCAGTCCCTTGCTGCACAGCTTTTGAACAGAGACCTGTGTTGTCAGTGCTGACCCTCAGTGTTATACTTCACGGGACGTCCTAGTCTTGTCAGTCTTTTAGTGTCAAAGTAATAAACACAATGGATTTTCAAGAACATGCAGATGCCCTCTGCTTCATTTCTGTTATTTTACAGCTACAAAGTGTGAAGAAACCTGAATGCCATGGAGCGCCAGGGTTCGGCCGCAGGGATGGGGAAGGCCGGGCTGTTGCAGCACGTGTGGCAGGGGTCTGGAGCGGTGAGGAAGGGGCAGAAGCAGCCGGCCAAGCGGGGAGACCACCGTCTCCTGGAGAAACCCCTGGGGGTGCACAGGGAGTCAGACATGAGCTGATGCTGTTTGAGGACCAGCACGGGGCTGTGTACCCGGGGGAGTGAAAAACAAACCAGTGCCTGTAAGGACTGGCCTCCTCCCGGCACAGCCAACACGGAGGAACAGTGGAAAACTGAAGTGACTGTAGAGAGAGCTGCTGAATCACAGCGAGGAAACAGCGGGGGAAAGACAAAACATCCCATCAGCACATGTAGAAATTTCCTTAGAAATTGCCTGCAAAAGAGGCTGTTTGGTCATCCTGGAAAGCCGTCTGGCTGCCTGTGCCCGTGTGAGCATGTAACAAGCAATGACAAAGCATCGTTGCCAGCAGAAGCACACCACATGCAGAACCACATTTTGTAGTATTTTTTTTATTTATAAAAAAAAAGACGACCCTGAATTAGAAATACAGAGTAACTGGAAAAAAGTCTCACAACATAGTAATAAAACATCTTTATTCCCTCTTAAATATAATCTCTAAGACTATAAGCCTATAATTCCTGTTAAATCTCACTTAGTTGAATGGTCTTTATAGGCTTTCCTCATTGGAGAATGAACATTGAATACTGGCTTCAACACAACATCGGGAAAACAGTAGTATGGGGAATAAATCATGAACTTTTGGTACCTCGGGAAACATTGCAGAACCTGGCGGAGACACAGCCAGCAGAAGGCGTGTGCTTGCGCAGGGCACCAGGAGTGGGGCCAGGGGCTGCACGTCCCCTCCCTCCCACCAGTTTGCAGCCAGAGGACAAGGACAAGGTGATGGCACACAACGCAAGAGCCTGAGCCTCACGCCACGCAGCCCCAGCAAGAGAGGGATAAATAAGAAAACAGTGTAGGAGGTGAGAGACAGGGCAGGAGAGGCTCTGGGAGCAGCGTTGCTTCCCCAGCTCCTGGCTCAGCCCGTGGGTGACATGAGCTGTGGTGACCCTCTGGCCTCTAGGTGGATTGAACTAAAGTCAAAAAACACAAGATTTTTCCCATAAGTGCGCAACTTATAACTTATCCCATAAGATAGCAACCAGCTATCCCCTAAGCTGATGAAGTCCTGCTGCAAACAAAGGGAATTAGACCGGATAATGGGGTGAGGGAAGAAGAGCCCCTGAGGGCCAGGTCTGCTGGTCCAGCTGAAATAACAGCTGGAGAATAGTCTCATGACCCCCTGGAATTAACAGTGTCCTGTCCTGTGGGGTTTGCTCCCCATCTTGATGTTCATGGTGACGATCCAGCACAGCACCGCTGCCCTGTGGGGCCAGGGCTCGGGCAGAGGGTGCAGGGTGCTGCTCCCCAGCCAGCCCGGCGCACTCTGCCTTCTCCCCAGGGGACAGGAAACGGCTGAAAAACATCTCCTCAGAAACAAACATGAGGGAGAAACTGTGGGGTAGATCCAGTGAAAAGAGTGCTCTGCCTTTGGTGCCTTTTTACTGTCACATAACAGGAAAANATAATTCACTCAAAAATACTGATAGGACAAACCAGAATATTTTACGGAAACCTCCTTTTGCACTCACCAGTCCCTGGAGCAAGCCAGGAGAGGTGATGAAATACATTCCCCGACACCTCCTGCTAGCAGTGTACAAAACCAAATGATCTTTCCAGACACTTCCCTGACCGGCATATGCGGCTTCCCAGTACTTGTCTATATTTTTCACTCATCATTTTTCTCTCAGTTTTACTGTGTCTTCCCTGCTGCTTTAATCATGGCGTTCTCCTGCTGGCCTCCCCCTCATTAGGGGACGCCTAATGTCAGAAGGAGGCAGTTGCTGCGCTGCTGTTGAACTTCCGCACTGGAGTCTTGCCCCAGCTGGTCTAGGGAAGGCTGTGGTGGCCCTCCCGTCCCCTCATTAGCAGGCAAGTCCAGGGCAGAAGCGAAGCGCTGCATCATGTCAACGTACTCTGGCAAAACCCGGCATAAGCTGCAGGAAAATGAAGAACTCCTTCCAAGCCTGCCCGCTTACCTTTTGGGAATGAAGGTATTCAGGCCACGAGCACATCGCTCCGCCAGCTGTTGCAAAGCGCATCGTGCCCTGAGGGCAGCAGGTACCAGCTACGTGCTACCCTCTTTCAGCGTGCAGTGTCACTGCCGTAGGAGACCGGCACATCACCTCGGTGCTGGTGCCACAGCCAGCCCAACGCCTTCAAAAGAGGGTCTGGGATTTGAAGTGATGGGTTGTTGGACACCTCAAACCCACCTGCCAGACCAGGTCAGAAGCGGCATCCTCCAGTGCCTTGGCTGCAGAGCACCTTGTTTGAAAACCAGGACTCTGGGTAGGGACCTCCAAAACGGGGGCGATCCGAATCCCTGTTCACTTGGGGAGACTGGCTGGCACAAGGGTACTCAGCACCCTGGTCAGACAGCTGCAGGGAGGGACCAGCACTGGGACACGAGCCGAAGGAACTGCAGTCACAACTGGACACGGACCACAGCGTTTGCTATGGATGGGGTGACTCCGTAGCACATAATACTTGCAGAAGGTGAGGGGTGGCTATCACGGCAAGAAGGTGCTCTCAGTTCACAGGGTGCTGACAGACACAGGGAAGACCACAGCACATAAATATATCCACGCACAGNAATCGGCAATCTCTGGGGGCTGCCAAGAGCGCCTAGATGTGGGGCTCACCGATAGCTGCGTTCCTTTTCTCAAACTTCATTTTGAGCTCTGACACGAGGGCATTGTGGGCACTGCCATGACCTCTCTTCTTCAGCTGTTTGTTTATAAACTTGGGAGTGAGGGAGCCGGAGACGGTTGGCACCTGCCACNCAACCTGGATGTTGTTGTTGCTGTTCTCGTTGTGTAGGCTCTTGGCGTCATCCTCAACGACAAACTTCTCGGCAGCATTGCTGGGCCTCTTGAACTTCAGCCACTCCATCCTGACTGTCCGGGGCTGTGGGGCCTGTCTCTTTTTTATGATCCTTCTTACCGGCATGATTTTGTTGGACCGCTTATTGCGCCAGAACATGGCAGTAGAGATCATGATAGTTATCAGCACCATTATGCCCATGACACCAGCTAGCACTCCTAAGGCTTTCATGGGGTTATCTTTAGTTTGCATCAAAAAGGCGGCCATAGGCCCTTTGTGAAGAGTCTGTAAAAGAGTACAAAGAAAACACATGACTTACTCTGTGGGACAGACAGTGACCCAGAAATTTCATTTGTCCAAAATATGTAACAAACAGGGCTGACTAATGGAAGTTGTCTCTAAAAAAAATGAGAGTCAAAGAGCCAGTCCAGGTCTGGAGAATTTAGGTGGAGCAGGAGACTGGGAAAGCATTACAATATCGTGAGATGGATGACTGCCAAACACAAAAGTTTACAGGAGCATTACCGCCAAATTACAACGGATTCCTGCATGTCACCGTGGTGTTTGGTTAACTTGCAAGAACCGAGCAAGGAAAGAATTGGCTCCCGGATCTGCAGCTGTATTGTTGTACCACATTTCAGAGTTAATTTGCTAGGAATAATAGTGTTGAACCCAAACAGAAGTTTATGAGTAGAAAATGATCTTTCAAAAACAGTTGCAGGTGCTAATGGTGATGCAATTTATAGGATTATTACTAAGCATGGCATTAAAAAGATTACGAGAAAACTTCACTTTATAAAATTACAGTGCACAAATGAGTAGTTAGCAGGTATGTGCTGCATTCTGTTTTCAAGTACTCTTTTACAGACGTAACAAACCTCTTTGAGGTAGGGGACATGAGTAGAGCTAAAGAGCTTTGTTTTTAGAAATAAAATAAATAAGCAATAACGTAAGCTACATATGGCATATTAAGGACAAATGAATGGCCAGTTCACTTTGCAGCTTAGCACACTGTGCGTCTTGGAGGTCCCCGTATAATTTTGCGGATTTTGCCCTGTGGGTGGAGCTTGGATCTTTTCACACTTTTCCAGTACATGATGGTGGAGATCACCATTGTTACAGAAATGGTGGAAAGGACGCCACTCATGCAAATTCCAAATATTGTCCATGGACGCTTCTTGAGGCCTAAAATATAGGATTTTACCCTGGACTTGATCTGGAAATATCAAAAATAAGAGAAACGGTCAACCCTCGCATAGTTATATTTGAAAAGAGGCCAGTATCTATTATAAATACAACCAGGGTAAAATGTGTACAGGATAGAGAGCGTGTAAAATAAAGGGAGCTAAGTGCTGAACTCGGCGCAGAAGAGACAGTTGTAATGACCTTGAACTGAATCCAGAAACACTAAAAGAAGTTAGGAAGCAGGTATAAACACCTGGTTGATCAGGGAATAAAGGGTAGCAGCGCAGCGCATAGATCACCCTTGTTCGTGGCATGGTAGTCCACCCTTGGACTTACATATCCAAGAGAAGTTCATAATGAATACAAGTTCCTGCAAGGGTATCTGGGCAGACAGCAGTGTTGTGCAAGGCCAGGAGATCCTTCAGAAATGGCACGTTCATAAGCAGGTTTGTTTACCAAGAGCTGGTCATAAAGCTACATGCGGCTGCGGAGAGACAGGGCTACCCACCGTGCCCCACTCCTCTGGCCTCGACTCCAGGAGGGAATCATCACCCAAACTTTGCACGTCCAGTAACAGGTTATCTGCATTTTAGTCAGTGGTCTAAGCTCCCAGCTTTTAGTCAGTGGGGAGAAAAGGACTCCTCCAGAGTAGTAGTGACCACATGTTAAAATAGGTATCAAAGACCATGAGTATAAGGAGAGCCTTGTGAATAGATTGGGCTTAAACCTCTGACTTTTAGACATTTAAAGTGAGATCAGGTGGATTTCCTTCTAAACTAGGATGCCCATCTCTTTACCCTCCCCACTCTGTGGAGGGAGATGACTAGGAGTATCCGCAAGGGATGCTTCAGAGTACCTCTTTTCATATATTACACAGGAACACTATTTATTTTTAAATCACATCCCTAAATATAGGGAACATAAATTTATTGATACACACGCCATTGTCTTTACTTCATTTCTGTATTTTCACAGCCTACCTCAAACACATTATCCAAGACCACCCTTCCCCTATCCTGAATGTTTCCTATTGCCAAAGAGAAATGGGCAAAGAAATGGTATTGAAACTCATGGACCACATTACCTTACAGGTAGTGACCAATTTTCATCATTTTTCGGTGCAAAGAGCTTTTCCATTATTTAATTAGGAATGGACCTAAGTTAGAAATCAAAAGCAGAGCAGCCCATGACTGGTGGAGCTTGGATTCACATCAGCTTTGGTGTTCTGCATTACATGGATTTTGTGTACTTAAATCCCATCAGATAACAGAAATTCTACCCTGGCTTACTTAACTTCATGTGAAAGTCTAATGAATTAAGTGCCAGATAAACCTGCTAAGTACTACATGACCTGAAATGAGTCCACTTATTGTAAGTGTTGTCAAGATCTACTTTGTAGTGAGGTACTGATGGCTCAACAGTATAGGACCAACACAAGGAAAAAGATATACTTAAGAAGATGCTATATGTCAGTAATAATTATTCGACTAGCTATTTGAGAACCTTGAATAAATGGGATTAGGCAGACGTGTGTGTCTATGTTGCCAGTACGCAACAGTTTCAGGGGTAAGAACTGATGGAATTCGTATGGGGAGTTTCAGAACTTGTCTTTGTTCAACTCCCCCTTGTCTCAGCAAGTTTGGCTCCTGTTCAGAGCTTCCAGTTATGAAGTGGTGATTAATACCAAAACTAAAGCCATTAATAGTTAGCTGGCTCAGCCTAACCTAGTAACAGCCCTAGTTACTGGGCCTGTGCTATAGAAAGCTTTGCCTAGAATTAACCTTGGCTAACAACTCTTCTGCAATGTCTGCATAAAAACATAAGGCATTTTGTAGGCGTACAATGGGAGAATTTCTGTTTGTCATGGCCACGGCACTCAGAATAAACAGGAGAAATAACTGATGAAATAAGCCTGGAACAGTTTGCAGAGAGGCTTATGTAAGTGCGTTTGTCACCAAAAAGCTTTGCAATCTTGTCTGTCATCACTGTGGCCCCGTTGCTTAACACACAGACCAGGTCTGAGAGAGGTCTGAGCGCCCTCTGATAGTGAAAGTCCAGGAGCATTTGGACACCTAACAGGAAGCGCTTTGGTCCTGAGCACTACCCTGCGCGTCCAAAACACCTTCAAGTAATTGTATCGACTACCAGCAGTGTCTCAGAACTGGGTCAATAAATAGTGCTGCTTTGTAATTTATTTAGTGGTTGGTTTTTCCAGAGAGGTGTGTCATATTTTGAAAAGTACTGAATTTTTTTTTGTACACATAAAACAAAAACAGATACGCAATGAAATGAAAGGTGGTATGGGAAGCACTGTCATACCTCTGTGGGCCCAAACCTAGAAGAAACACTCTTTTTTCTTAATAGCCATCAAAGGAGTTAAAACACCACTGCTCACAAAAGATAATGCTCTGCTGTTTTTTTGCTGTGACTTCACAGTTATAATGAGCACTGGCCCAGAGAAGGGTTGGGGACAATTAGAGGGTTACAGAACCGTGGCAGAAGTTTGGAAGTAGCTAAGCTGTTTGAATTAGCTTCAAGAAAGGAGAAGTCCAGTCCTGGGACAAGGATACAATTAAAAAGATAAAAGCAACTGTTTGGATTAAAAGATATCACCTATTTTTTATTTAACAGGCAGGTATGGTCCCCTGCAGAGAAACTCCTCAGCCGGAGTCCCGCAGGGTGCTAAAGTGTCCAGAAGTCACTGGGACTGGCCAGCTTTTGAGAGACATTGACACGTGCCTTTGAAGCCGGTTTCACAAGAGGCAGCACTGTGCAGTTAAGTGTAGACAGATGCTTTGAGGTCGCGTACCTGAAGGGCAGGCTGTGGAAAACAGCCCTCTGCAGCATGGGGGGCTTATTCTTGTCATCCTTCCTTCACACTGGCTTCCTACTCAAAAACCTGGGTTTACCGAAGAGGATGCCCATGTCTCTCTTTGCTACTGAAATGGTGACTTACGTCCTTTGTTTTTCTCTCTCCTGCCACAAGTTTACAATGTCCAGACATCTGCACCTCCTGGAGGCTTCTCAAGAGCCTTCCATAATGCATGGGTTGAGTGAGTGAGCAGAACAAGAGGGAGATATATCCAGAAGTTGGACCTGACAGGAGCGTGTTGTTGAGCTGTTCAACCACGAGACCAGCTAAGGCTCACAGCTATATTTAGAAGCCTAAGTAAGCAGGCAAAGCTGTTAAGAGCCCAATCTATCACAGATTATAGACAACTCGGACTGTGTCAACTTGAGCAAGTGGATCTGTACAATGAACCAGCCGGTTCTGAGGAGACCACTTCCACATATTCAGCATTTCTGGGGTTTTGCTGCAGGCTACTGTAGCCTGGTTGCAGGGACGGACTGCCTGCTAGCACCAACGCATACTAGGTGTGCTCCCCAAACACATTTTCATGTGAAAGAAGTCCACTTTGTGTGCTCAGAGCTATCTGAGACATGAGCCATACCACAGTATGTGAGGATGATCAGGAGATTTGCTTCAGAAGTAGCTCCTGATCTGAGGTAGAACACAAGCTGTCCCTTCCTGTGCTTATCCCAAAGAGCAGCACTATCACCATACGTGAAGGCTGCACTTCCATCACTTTGCAATACAAACACGAGCACGGGGCAAGATTTCTCAAATCAAACCAGCCTTCTCTGAACAATTTTTTTCAAGGTCCGAAACTATTGGAAGAAGAGGCTAACTGCTCTGCAAATGTGGCAAAGGATGTTTAGCGCCATCAGCAACCACAGTTCCCACGGTTGCGGTTATTATGAGAAAGGAAGAGATATCCACATTAATTCACAGGTGTTTGTTGAACCTTTCAATTAGAGGAATCTAAAACTGAGACTCACCGGCTATATTTAGAAGTCTAAATGAGTGGCCAAAGCCATTAAGAACCACAGATTATGCTGTCTAAATATGGACTTAAGCCTCAGTCCATGAAGAGGTGTAAATAAACACTCCCATATTTTTGCTGAACCTCAGTGGAGTCATGAAGAGGCAGAGGGATCCCCCCATCGGACAAGCCTTCAGGATTAGGAGTGGGAATGAGCTTTCCATGAAAATCTCGAGCAGCAGGAGTAGATTTTTGAGTGAGACATAAGGGTGGAAAAAGAGTGTTTTTTTCAGCATATGTTTCTTATTCTGTTGAGAAAGGATAGGAGATTAACAGATGCCACTCAATACCAATTTCCATAAAACCAGACTCAGTTAAATTAAAAGACCTCTGGAATTTTTTATCACCGTATTATTCCAAGAGCAAAAGGTCCTTTTGATGTGCAATACTGCTGAACTTAGCCACAAGGCATCTATCTCAAAGGGCACAGCTTTGCGCTAATTGCAATGGTAAATGTTAATCAGAAAATATGTCTGTTTAATTACTTGGTGTGATTAACACTGCAGGAAACCTCTAGAGGATGCATTCAAAAATATCCTCCTTATCCAAAATCAGTAATACATAAATGCCCAACAAACAGCTAACTAAAAGAGACTTTGTGCAGCTGAAGCACAAAGGGATGAAATGTACATTTGTAACAGCCTCTGAGAGGCTGAGTCTACGCAACGTCCCTATGCCAAGGGACTGTTTTCTTCACAGAGTGTTAGCAGTGACTGTGCTGTCTGTGGGACACAGGGAATGACCAAGGGGTTTGTATGCTGACACTGCACCTCGCTCACATGGAAGCTGAAATTTGAGAGCGTTTTTTGCAAGGAGATGTGATGCTCTTGAAAAAAATCCAACCCAAATAATCGCAAGCAATGGGAGAAGTAATGGAGAAGTGTACAGAAGCTTATGGAGGATGTGATGTCAAATTAGTAGTGCAGATCCTGCTGAAGAGACCCACTCAACTGAAGACAGAAGATGCCATTGCTACCTTGGGCTCTGTGCTGGGACTTGGCATGCAGAAGAGCATGGGAAGAAGGGAATAACTGTGTCTGAGAGGAATCCATGTCTTCACAGCCCTCTCTGTTTCCCTTTACACTTTATCAGGAGGGATGCTCCCTCACTTTGTGCCAAATCTGTACCCCTGGAGGGGGGCAAAGGAAGCAGAGAGGGGACTTTGTAGGAGACACCTTCTTTCATCAGGTGCTGATGTTGTATCATGAAAAAAACAGATGTCCTTTATCAGCTGGTTCAGGGACACATCTTTTCCCCCAGAAGAGGAGGTGTGGGGCACCCTCCTTCCCCTCGACACCCCCAGCCCTGCAGCTTAGCCCCGCATGCTAAGGTTACCAGCTCATCTGGGAGCGGGGGAAAGCTGGAGGCTAGGCGCTGGGGGGCCAACAGTGGGGACAGTGCCTGAGGCCACCTGGTGCCACGCACTCCTGAAATGTGTGCCCTGGTGAGAAGCCTGGAAGCAAGGCAGGGAGGGTGGGGACTCCCATTGTTGGCTGCAGGTAGCAATTCTTATTTGTTGTATAAAACCAACAAAACTCATAGTTTCCATGGGAAATCGAAGTGTTAAGCAGTTTATTTCCTTTATATCAGTAAGATACCAGTCGGTACTGGGACCGGCGCTGTTTAACATCTTTGCTGGTGACACGGATGTTGGGATGGAGTGCACCCTCAGCAAGTTTGCTGATGACACCAAGCTGTGTGGAGTGATCAACATGCTGGAGGGGAGGGACCTGGACAGGCTTGAGACGTGGGCCTGTGCAAACCTCATGAAGTTCAACAAGGCCGAGTGCAAGGTCCTGCATGTGGGTCAGGGCAATCCCAAGCACAAACCCAGGCTGGGCAGAGAATGGATTGAGAGCAGCCCGGAGGAGAGGGACTTGGGGGTGTTGGCTGATGAGAAACTCAACGTGAGCCGGCAATGTGCAGCTGCAGCCCAGAAGGCCAACTGCATCCTGAGCTGCATCAGAAGCAGCATGGCCAGCAGGGCGAGGGAGGGGATTCTGCCCCTCTACTCTGCTTTGGTGAGACCTCACCTGGAGTACTGTGTCCAGCTCTGGAGCCCCCAGCATAAGAAGGACATGGACCTGTTGGAGCGGGTCCAGAAGAGGACCACAAAGATGATCAGAGGGCTGGAGCACATCTCCTATGAGGACAGGCTGAGAGAGTTGGGGTTGTTCAGCCTGGGGAAGAGAAGGCTCTGGGGACACCTTATAGCAGCCTTCCAGTACCTGAAGGGCACCTACAAGAAGGCTGGAGAGGGACTTTTTACAAGGGCATATAGTGATAGGATAAGGAATAGTAGCTTGAAACTGGAAGAGGATAGAATTAGACTAGATATTAGGAAAAACTTTCTCACTCTGAGGGTGGTGAGGCACTGGACCAGGTTGCGCAGGGAAGTTGTGGATGTCCCATCCCTGGAAGTGTTCAAGGCCAGGCTGGATGGGGCTTTGAGCAACCTGGTGTACTGGAAGGTGTCTCTGGCCATGGCAGGGGGGTTGGAACTAGATGACCTTTAAGTTCCCTTCCAACCTAAACCATCCTATGATTGGCTAAATCTCCAGATTTATAACAGAGATCCAGCACACGCAATCCCTCAGCCATGTGGACATAGCATGTGGACATGGCAGAGCCTTGAAGAAGCATTCCCTGCCTACACCAAGCCCCAGTGCTGCATGGCAGCGTTCATGGAGCCTGAAGCAGGGCTGGCCAGCCCCAACAGGCATCCCCTCTGCTAGGGCAGACCTGAGTCCTGCAGCAGCCCTGGTGGGGCAGGCGCTGACAACAGAGACTGCGAGTTACTCCTGTGCTGCTGGTGGCTGTTTACCTTGATGACGAGCACAAGTGTTCTCTGCAGACACCTTTTAACTTCCAGCAGACTCTGAACTGTATACAAGAAGTATTGTATAAATGCATCTGGTAAGGAGTATTGGTGTAATAAGGAGACAGAGAAAGCAGAGCAAGACTGTAAAAGATAAAGGAGCAGTGGGTGCATTTTGACCAAACAAAGAGAAGGCCAGCTGCTGCCTGTAGGAAGAGATTTGCATCTTTGCCCAATATGTACGTGGTCCAGAGGCTGTCAGGCTAATGATGTGTTTCTCATCTACTTTAAAGCCCGTTTCCTCCCTGCTGGTACCTACTTAAAGGCATGGCAAGGCAGTTACAATAAATAAGAATCATGCAAGTATGCACCGCTCACCATAAATCACTGCTTGTTCTTTAGTTTACATAAAAGTTGGACTAACAGGAAACTCTCAACCTATGTGTGCTATCTTTGGGAGGCTTCTTGTTTCATCTGCTAATAATACTGCAATTATTAAACTCACACTCAAAATTCTATATACTTTAAAACATTTCTAGAAAGTTTTCTCACTTTTCCTATGTCACTTAGTTGAATTGCAAAACCGGTCTGATATATTTCACTCTGGTTCCTGCTACTTCCCACTCCCTTTTTGTCGGGGTAAAAGATTGTTTCCTTTTCATGAATAAAACCCAAAAAATCGGAAATTTAGTAGTCAGGATTTACCTTTACTCTCAGGAGTCTCTAGTCCTTAATTTGCATATATGTCTAACAATTAGATGCAAGAAACTCATCTGCCAACCATATTATGCTCCTACCTTTGTACCTTTGCAATTTCTCTGATCAAAATGTCTTTTACATTTGTGGCTGTAGCATCCAGCTTCACCACAAGGCTCTAGAGACACTCTACAAAACAGAGCTAGCAAGAAAGGAGAAGCAATGGCTAGCAACTCTTTGGCTGTTGATTTCAACTCCTGAAGCATTTTTAAAGTAGTCTCATAGACGGAGCAGGCAGTGACTACTCTTTGGTGCCTCTCAAGGGTCATCTCACGTAAGGATTTTTCTAAAACATTTGCTTACCTCCTCTGTGATATCAATCTTCAGAACTGCTGTGGTACTGAAGGACGGGGAGCCTCGGTCTTTGGCCTGCACCACCAATGACCATATGCAGTCTTTGTTCTTTGTGATATTGTGGATGATGTCCAGGGAACGGATATAAGATTTCAGCTTGATTTCCCCAGTGCTCTGGTCTATATCAAACACATTGGCTGGATCTGCTTGCATGATGGAATAATCCACAATGTTGTTGGGTTCTTCTGCATCTTGATCTATAGCCTGGTAGGGGAAATGTAAAGAACAAAAAGGTTATTGTTTCTATGTTTGCCTGAAGACAAAACTCTAAAAGTTTCTGAGCATTCACTTCCGATCATATCCATGCTGTGAGATGACTGAGCTGGTTTTGTTTCATCTTGGAAACAATTTCCCCTTTTCTGGCATCAGCTGTGCTACATTTTCTAGTGAAAAACAGAAAGACTAGAGTTCTTTTTGTATAAGTGATTTCTATTTGAAATTAAATAAAATCAGAGGAAAAACTGAACGATAGCCTAACTGCAGAATGCAAATGATTCACTGCTGGGGAGTTTCTCCCACAGCATGGGGGACAAATGTGAAGTGAATAGAGAACAATGGGATTAGCTCCACACATGTTAAAGTACAGCTGCCTTAATTTTTGTGCTGTGGTATTTATTCTACTAACATTAGGCACTGTGTAATCAGGCTTCACTATACGCATTCAACGTAGGGTGTTCTCCTCCTTTGCCTGTGAATTGTTATTGCGTTTTGATCCACACTGGATCAATTGATCCACACTGGATCAATGAATACAATTCTGCAAAGTGAAGGGAAAGAGGTTGTGTGGTTGAGCACAAAGGCGTGGCAGGAAGGTTAAGTATTCAAAACCCTGTACTTTCATTCACTCCGCTTATTTGTGCTTCTTATGATCACTCTATAATCCAGGATCTTCCACCAGCTGATGGTTCAAATACTGGAATAGAACTTTCTCTTTTGCCTATAGAATTTATTTCTCCTTCTCAGCAGTCTGTAAATACTATTGCTTCATGCTTTAATCCAGTTTTTTACATACAAATGGATGTGCAAAATAAAGCCCCAGGAAAAGCCAACTTTCAGGCATTCATCATGATCCCTGAGCAATAAACAGCAGAGCTGGGTCTTTTCCAAAGTACTCTGCTTTGTGACACACTGTGTAGTCTCTCACCTCTATCTTCACCGGTGACCCGATGATCATCGTCTTTTCCTGGATGTTTTCATTGAACTCTGGAGAGTGGTCATTGACATCTAGCACAGTGATAAACACTTCAGCCAAGCTGTATTTCCCGTCTGTGTCCTCTGCCTTCACGTAGAAATTATACTTTGAATTCACTTCAGCATCTAATACAGCCCAGGGCTGGGTGTAAATTATACCTGTTGACGGGTGGATTAGGAACCTGGAAAAGAAGCACGGAAAGAGGGTTTTTTGGTCACTTAGTATGTGTTTACAGCCTGGGGCAAAGGTGGGTTCTAAACATTGAAATGCTGTTCCCAGAGACTGGTACCCTTCACCTAACTCCTGTCTGGCTGATGTTTCCAGATCATTCATTCTACCTATTTTTTTCCTAGTTCCTTTAGGCTTGAAAACGGGAGAACTACCAGTGTCTGATGTTTTTCCAGCTTTTGAGCATTTTAGCCGCATTTTCTGTTGAAGCCTTTGTCCTCAATGTGTGATGGCCCAGAGTGATTTCTTTGCATTAAAACATTAAGGAACTACCTGTTTTTTTTTCAGTTTATAAGTACAATGTATTAGATCATGTCCTGCGTAAATTAAGATTGATTGATATCACCTCAATAGCTAAGGGAAGCATGCTGCATATCATTTTTAAGCTCTTTGCTTCTCAGAATGGGTAAGAAAAATGGCTGCTCTCAAATCCCCCAAAGTGCAGGGCAAATTATCTCCTCCAAAAATAATCACTTTTCCATAGACTGGCACTGGGATAGAGTGGGTGTTCAGATTTATCTGTAACAAGTTCAATTCTACACATTTGTAATTACTGAGACACTGTCAAAAGTGTCAGCCAAAAGCTTGGATTTATAGAGAAGATACCAACCCAGTGCCTTTTTAAAATGGACTGCCAGTGTAGGCCCTAAACAGATGAAAGATTTTATATACCCTTTAATTAATGTACAGGATAACAAAATATTTTCTGTATTCCAACTGGGACTGCAGTTGACAGTGATTATAAAAGGGGCATGTAATAATCCAGAATCTTCCATTGTTTTCATTATCCTGTTAAATACAAATACAAGCCTTGACGAAAGCCAAGACTTGGAGGTGGAAAGAGCTATGCAAACTCTTGGTAGGAAACAGTGCTTGTGCTAAGTGCCTCCTTAGCACCCAACTCAGCCTAACCATGAAGAGAGGATTCTCATCACCCCCATTTTAGTGGAAGAATAGAAGCAATGTGAAGAGATTACAGCAGTGTACGCCACTCCCTCTGGCAGCTTCGATGTAAGATTACCAGCGTAATGGCTTTATCTTCAGCAGTTCACACTATTCCTTTTACTCCAGTACAAGTCATCATTCTGCCAATGCAACTGCATATCCTCTCATGTAACCCCTGAGACAGAAAAAAAATGTGCCTCTAATTGAAACTCTCAAATCTGCATCAAACTGTGTGTTCAGCAGATCTGGAGGTCCCAAGGCTAGGAAATCAATCCAGCCTTGCAAAGCCATGCCATTCTGGCACCAGGAAAAGAAAAAGAAATCATACTGAGAAGGAAAAAAAAAAGTCTTCACATCTTAATTTCTTCATTCAACAGCATAAGAACAGTGAGTCTGAGCACCTCCATAACTCCAATCAGAATAAAGTTGCATACACATTTTTTTTCTAAATCCTTTGTCAACAACCTTCAGAAGCTTCTTTGCACCAGCTGCTACATTTTAAACCGAAGTGGTCTGCCTGCATGACATGCCCTTTGCCTGTTTGCCTCTATGCAGTTAGCAGCTAGCTTAAGGATTTAGTGAAGAGCTCCAAATAATCCATCCTGGAAATGCTCCCATATGTGTATCCTTCTGGCTACAGAAGAGGTTCACCCTTCACATCTTGGATTTTGGACTTCGATTGTGCTTCCTAAATGACTTTCACCTTAACAAGAAGAGTTCAGCTTTAACTCCAGGTGGATAATGTACAGAGAGAAACGGATTCTGGGGATGAGTGCCTGAAAAGCTCATTTCCAAAATTCTGCCCTGTAGCCTCACCATGTCCAGGAGCTGCATGTTCCAGCAGCAATATCTGTGACGATCGGTGATGCTAGCCATGGCTGGGAGCCCTAACCAGTGAGCCAGGGCAACTGCTGGGATGGAAGCAGTGTGGGAGAAACCAGTGTTTCAGGATGTTCTTACCTCAGCACTGTCCTCAGAGGCAGGCAGGGGGGACTAGGCATCGTTACTAAATCAAGTAAACATCAGATTCCCTTCTTCCCCGATGCAGGACTATTAGGTGCAAATATATAAAAGGCTTTGAACACCCAATGCAGCTGGCCTCCAAAGCTAAAGTTTATATTCTTGAAAGTCTTGTCATCTTTGATTTATTTTGACGAGAGCTGGAACTGAACTATTTGTACAGCTATGTGGAAAGGGAAGGGGAAAGAGCAAGGGCTGTTTTTTCCTCCAGAATTGACTTTTCACTACAACTAGACCAAAACCTCCTCTTTCTCTTACGAGCATTTTTTAAAATGGTGATTGAACAGGATCCGTGTATTGGTACTTCAGCTGCCTTATGTCTCTTTGGGGGCTTGTGGGTAAAATTCCATGGGTTCATGAAGCAGATGTTTAATGATCACACTAGTTTTTCTGTTGTTGTTTTCACAGAACTCACAAAGAACATGGCAGAAATGTCCTTGGAAATGAGCGGGTCAAGAATGAGCCTATTCTCTTTGTTTTAAGTTCTTCTAAAACTCTGCTTAGAGGTATGTCGTTTTCTTTTATTTTTTTTTTTTTTTAATACTTACAGATCTGCTCCTGTTCCATAGATAGAGTACTTGACTTCTCCCCAAAGCCCTGAATCTGGATCTGTAGCCTTAAGAAAAGGAAATAAGAGAGTCATCCTTTACTAAACTGCAAAAAGAAATGTTTCATTTCTCTTTTAACAGCCGGCCAAATGCTTTCCCCCCCTTTTGCCATCACATTTTTAGGGGTAAATCACATAAACAAATGCACACCTAGAAAACTGCAAAATCTAACAGAAGGAAACGTCCCTGGCTGTCCCAGGGAAGCTGCTAAGATGCCGCCTGTCTCTTGGCCAGGCTGGTGCCCAGGCTCTAGCAGGGAGAAAGCCACTAGATGGCTCCATCTATTGACATTTAACACATCCTTCCTTTAATAGAGATGAAGCTAATCTCGATGACACGAACAAACTGTCCAACCTCAAGCCTTCCTAATTATGAGTTACATATTAATATATATTCCCCAAACAAAATTATTTACTTTATATAGTAAATATTTTTAAAAATATTTTAAAATATTCTTATTTTTTAAGCCTCTGCTTGTTTAATTGATTCAATTTAAAGTAATGCATAACAAATGTTTCAATCTATACACAATATGTCAGCTTTTTTATATTTTAATCACTCTTGTGCCTGTGTGACTTTTAGTAATACAGATAGTGCACCAGATGATATCTTTGTTATGGACTCTTGTTGGTTTCCTTTTTTAGCTCAGGATTAGGAAAGCTATTGATTTGGTAACAGCTATTTCCATAAGCTCCTGCTTCTCTGTTAGCTCTGAGGAGGTGTTATACCATTATATCTGACCATCAAAATTCATGACGGCAGTGGACGGTTCATTCGTCTTCTGGTTTAAATATTTGAAAACTGGAACAATGTCTTTGATTCCTGCAGGGTTAACATAACACACCTGCAGCCCCGCTGATAGGTGGTTTTTAAGTCTTTGACGTGAGCTTGTCAGCTCCTCTCAACCCATAATATTGACTGCAGTCTACTTTAGGACTGCCTAACTTTTCCCAAAACGTTTGCACGCCTGGGACTTTTGCCAGAATTGTCATCCTGGATACTTGGAGTATCTCAGTTTGTCAAGTATATTTGTGAATCTGGGTCAAATACTGAGTCAACAGCACATGGCAGTGAATTTTGCACGGACTCCTCAGCTATGCTGCCCTGTGCACCTTGGCTCAGAATTGCTAGTTTTGTTGCTTTTGCAAACTTTTCCTAAATTTAGTTTTTTGCTGTCTACCTTCTAGAATTTTTTATTCCTCTTGATGGAAAGACAGCGATGTTTGGGAGTCTGTTTTCTACAGCTTTCCTCTTAGATTCCCCTAATAACCTTTTCTGTATCGTTTATGTTCCACTTCTTTCATTATTCCATCCCTAAAATTTGCCTTCAACACTTTATTATTGTCATTGTTTAATTTTCCTTCTGACTTGCAGCCAGCCTCTGCTGGAGATCTCTGGCAACCCGCCCCCATCATCCTTACCCGCGAGGCCTCGGCAAGGTGACTCGCATCACCCACCGAGCCCTGCGTGGCCAGGAGCTTTCCCGGCTTTGCCACGTGAGATCCGTTTCCAGTCCTAGCAGCTGCATTAAAGAGGTACAGCTCGCACCAACAGCTGAAAATGCTTCTCCAGCACATAGGGCCCATGTAATACCCTGACTTTCTTTCTATGAGAATGTAAGATACTGGAAAATCTATAGGCATATTTTTCCCCCTGCGAGAAGGTACTTACATAGGGATCTTTCTTGCCCAGCTCTAAGCATTTTAATGTTATATTCTTGGCTTCATTAACTGTTTAATTATGCATTTAGCAGCCAGATTCCTCCCAGGAGGAGGAGACTAATACTAGCAGCCATCTTGTTTTCTTTGTACTCGTACTTAAGCAAGCAAATCCAGTAAATCCAATTCCACTTAGTCATAACTGAATCTTCCTGCTGGACGCTGATTTGACTGGGGCTTTCTTAGTACTCACAGACCATGTGATTTGTCTTAAAAGCAGATGGCCTTTAATTAAAAACCAAAGTAAATTTGTTGTTCTGAAAAATGTTTGCTAACGTGTTTTTTTTTTTTTTTTTCTAGAAGCGGGGGGTTTGTTTGTTGATTCTCGAAAGGAACTGGAGTTCAGTCTGGAAGCTGAATGATAAGTAAGATTTGTGACTTGCCTCTGTCCGCTATTTTTAAGGTACTTGAACTGTCTCCAGGGACATCTAGAAAAGAAAGCATTTCTTAAGAAAAGAATGAAACTTACTGTAACAGCAACTACATTTGAGCCCCCCGGGGAGTTCTCGGGGATCCTGGCAATGTAGTAGTCAGAGGAGAACTTCGGGACGTTGTCATTGGTATCCAGCAAGCGTATCGCTACATCAGCTGTTGAGCTGAATTTCTCTGGTGTGTTCACCTCTATTGCAAGAAGCTAAGAAGAGAAAACCAGGAAATTACTACAAAGCAGCTTCCTTCCGCTACCCATGGCACATTGGTGCATTTTAGCCTGGCTGGACCCGACAGGTCAAAACCAGGGAGACGATGAGCTCTGTCGGTGTGCAGCCCAGGCTTGTTGGTGCATGCTTGTGGTGGGCAATCAAGCTATGGGAAGAGGACTTCAAACCTGTGTATACATATTAGACTTCACGTGACAGATGTGATTGGTCGTAACTAACCAACACAGCTCAAAAAGCCATAACAGAAGCAAGCAAACATCCATGCCTGGGCAGCTCCTAGAAATCAGGGAAACATAAGTACTGAATAATTTTGAATAATTATGTAAATTGAATGATGATCCTTTGCAGAGGAAGCATAAGTTCTTCATCAGGAAAGATGTCAGGGCAAATAAACTGCACCAAGAAGGGTGAAGAGATAAGAGAACCAGTGCCCTGGGATGTTTGAAAGCAGCAGTACCCCCACCCAAAATGCATGACGGTCAGGGATTAGCAGAATCCCATTTCACAAAGTTTGTGAGAACTCCTACCACCACGCTTCTTGGGACTCCACCCTCGCTGCCTCATGCTGATTAGGACTTTATCAGATACCCACCAGGACTTTTGTATTGCCTCACTGTCTCTGAGGAGGAACAGAGAGAATAACACAATCTCATAACTCTGCTCATAGAATCATAGAATTGTTAAGGTTGGAAGGGACCTTTAAGATCATTGAGTCCAACCATTAACCTAACCTGACAAAACCACTTCTAAACCATATCCTCGAGTACCACGGTCTACCCTTTTTTTGAACACGTCCAGGGATGGCGAATCCACCACCTCCCTGGGCAGCCTATTCCAATGCTGGATAACCCTTTTAGTGAAAAATTTTTTCCTAATATCCAACCTAAACCTCGCCTGGCTTAACTTGAACCCATTTCCCATTTCCTCTCGTCCTCTTGTCATGTGAAAGGGTAGGCAGCCACGTACAGCAAGACCAGGGATGGGGACAAGCCAGCGGCATGGATGTTCTGCCTGGCTGTCAGCAGAGCTTAACACTAATACGTGCTTATCCCATCCCTCAGCTGAGGGATGGCACTGCTGGGTTAGCAAGTTGGTTTCTCACATTGCTCCTTAATGTACAGCTGCAGGGAAGAGCAGCCACCACAGAGAAGGAAGAGGATAACACAGGCATCCGGCGTGTGGCAGTTCTCAGTAGGCAGCAGGGAGCTCTCAGATCCCCGCTTGGGAACAGACCTGAGCAAGTATTTGGTAAGTTACCTCCAAAGTCTCAGACGAGCGTTTTTCCACAGGACTTCAGCTACTTAGCACCACATGTTTTCTCTCTTATTCTTAGCCTAACACAAAATAGCAGCAGTGTTTCTACTGTGTCTCTGCTCCTCAGTAGATTAGGGGAATGCCGTATGAAGCCTGAGCTGGTAGAGCAGCAAGCCTATCGCTCAGGCAGTGTGCGACTGAGCAAGAAAGAGCAGTTTCAGCAACAGGTACTGAGAGACACTGAGGAACAGCCTCCAGCCCAGAGGTCTGGTGATGGCTGCATGACACAGAATCAGCACTAGGACGTCAGTCTTGGGCTCTGTAAGGGCTGAATCCAAAGGACCAACACATATGGTCAACCATTTGGTTTTCATGTTTGGGCACACACCTGGTTAACACAAAATGGGAGGGCTCCAGAAACCTAGTGAGCACAAGACACCACTAATAGATTAGTGAGCAGGACATCTAACAGAGATATGAGAAGCTCAGCTGAAAAATCTAGCTGCGTGGGTTTTAACTCCCAGTAGACATATGTCCCAGGAATTCCCTCAAGCAGGATGAATGCCTACATGAGCTTTGAGCTTCGGAAGGTGGAGCAGGGCTGCCACAGCATCTCCTGCTCTGTCGGCGCAGCACCTGCTGAGAGGAGGGCTGTGGGAGCTCATCCTTCCCATGCTGCTCACTGGGCACTTGCCCTCTCTCCCACCATGTGCCAGCTCCCCGTGGGGCAGGTGGCACGTGATGCACACCAGCAGTGGCACCGCTGACCAGATGTGGGGCACATACTGTGTTCACATCCCCACCCTGTTAGATTTGGAGAGGTTTGTGTCACCTACAGGTGACAGGGTTTGGGGAGGGTGGGGAGCAGTTTAAGTAGGCAGGGAAAAGGCTATCTCAGCATCATCTCCTGGAGCTGCTCCTGCTGTGTGAACATTTATAATGGTTGGAAATAAACAGTGAAAGGGTTCTTGAAGAAGTTGATCTCAAAGGATTGCTTGTAATTACTATGGGACACATCTGCTCTAAAAGGGGAGTTTGGTCACTGCGTGTCTGTGCTAACTTTTGTGCTCGGGAGTCTCGGATAGTGTAACAGCAAAAGAAATTTTTGAAGGGACAGTCACACAAACATCAGCAAAAACCTGCTCATGAGCAATCTCAGCTCCTAAAGCAGCACAGAGATAAAATCTTATTGCTTATTGTGCACGTGGAACTGTAACTATATTAGAACATCTGCAGTGAAATAATCTTTGCTGCTGGAATCAGCCCATCTCAGAATACCTCATGAGGGCTTTCTATTTTTATTTTTTTTTTCTACATTCATTTTTTATTCCCTCTCCTTTTAGCAGCCGTAGTCCAGCTATGTCAACATGCTGACAACATCTTCCTTCAGGGATGGATTTTTGTCAGCTTACTTGCCTGCAATGCCCTGTGCGGAGCTGTATTGTTTGTTTTACGCAGAGAAAGAAAAAAAATAGCATAAAACTATTACTTCACAGGACTACGTATCAACAATTAATACAAGTGCCAGAAAAGGAAACTGAGATATAATCTTAAAAGCGGCAGGTAAATTATTAAAACAGAGTCTGATTTTGGCAACTGAAGACAATTGCAGCCTCATCTGGTCCCATTCTGTGGGAGATGTGAGTGCATGCAGAATGCAAGGGGTAGGTACAGGCTGCTGTCAAGGCGCGATGTACTCGGAGCTGAAGGCAGGAGGTTTGGCCCCCAAAGCATGTCAGCCCATGACAAGGTGGGGACAGCAACATCTGGCCCCCGTGGCAGAGGGACTTGAGATCTAAGAGGCCAGGCTGGAGGGGTACGAATTACCACAGCTGCTGTACCTTGGGAAACCCACTCTAGCTCTTGGACAGTTGAAAATGAAGGAAGTCCTGACTACCAACTGCACTTAAGAGCCAGCCCTAAACAGAAGATAGATTTTCTCTAGGAGCCTTCGCTTTAGGTAGTTTTTCAGCGCACCTCCAATCAAATTAGCTTTAATTCCTCTCTGACATTTTACCGTTCAATAACAAACCAGAGGGGAGAGATCATTGCTCACAGAAAAAAAAACACCTGAAAATAGCTTCTCAAAGCTGCTGTGGGATACACGTTAAACAGAAATAAGAATATATTTCATCCAAAATTCTAACTAGAATGACTATATTGGCAACTAAAACTGGGTAGGAAGCAATTTGAACTTTTCAGGGAAATGGAGACAGCAAGGAGGTCTTTATAAAGTATTTGCTGCCATATATTACTACCATATCATCCAGCTGCACCTTCTTCATTTGGAATCTAGACAAAGGCTCTGTATTTTTAGCAAAGCCTTATGGTCTTTCTCCAGTGGAAATAATTTCATCCTCCAAAAAAACCTGAGTAACTGCTTAACCTAAAAAAATATATATCCTTTTTCCTGGTAATTAATTCTTTCACTGTTCATGGCAATCACATTAACTACTTTGATTTCTATTAGTATTCATGAGGAGGCCATGTGTAACTTCTTTACTAGTCTTTTGGTAGTTTAAGCTGAATAAATGTGTGCTTATTATAATTAGTTTCGGTAGCACTTTATAGTCCTTTTAGAATCTTCCATTTTAATACAGTAATGATGCCTCATATTTTTGTAGCATCTATAACCTATGAAGCTCAAAATGACTAAAAAACATTACAAGAGGAGGCATGACCATACTGCGGTGAAATCACTTGCTAAGGACATAAAGCAAACCATGTAGCAAGGGTGAGAACAAAATCCAGGATGTTGGCTTCTGGACTGTGCTAAAAATGCCACTTTCTATACAAAATCAAAACTAGCATATGTTAGTATTCAGATAGACAGTTTTGGCATTTTATTATTATTTTTTAAATGATTACAGGAATTGTCTACACCATTCTTTGGAGTCAGAACTGAACCATCTATAGTCATGTTCAGAGGCAGCTGACACAAAACCAGACTGCTTAATTATCTTGTTGATGAGTCATGAATCCATCAGGGAAAGTGATAATGCAAGGGTCCAGCTTTTGGATGAAAGCTGGTTCTTGTATGGCTGGCCTGGAGCATGGGTGAGATGGCCGCGGATCGGTTTGCAAAAGGCGATATAGACAGATACACTCTGACAAAGTCAGGGAGCAATTTTGGGAAATTGTCTTCCAGTCAGCTGGGGTCTTCAGCTTGTCAACACTCAAAAGCATGATCATGAACCAAATTACTTAGGACTAAGCAGGTAAAGTTCTGGCTCCAGAGAAATTAGGATTTCATCCTGTGAATTTATTGCTGTAAGAGCAGAAATAACCCTTAGGGTTCAGCCTGGAATGACTGAGCCACCAACACGTGCAGCTTCCACAGAGAGATAAAACTCAACATTTTGCACTGCCCGGACTAAATTAGTCCACAGATGCATCCATTAAACCTTTGGAAGCTGATGAACTAGGGGCAGAAATGAGTTTCCCTTACATGGACTATAATGTCACTGACAATGAACCAGACAGCTCCAGGTGGATTAAGAAGGTAAATCCCATCAGATACTTAGCCCATCATCCACATATCATATACACAGGCAGAGAGGACCCAGAAAGCAGAAGTACCTTGAAGGTTAACACCTTGAATTTTTCATAGTCAATAGCAGCAGAATTTTCCACTATTATTGTAACCTGAGCCTCATTCAGGACAGTTTGGGGAACCACGCGGAAGATGCCACCGGGTCCAACAAGACGGAGGTTGAATTTAGCATTGGCTCCCTGTGAATAAAAGCAGATATAGCATTGTTTTCAGTGAACGGTGCAATTCTTACAGCGTTTATTGGCTCGGTTTCTTCACACTGTATAAAATTAGACTGAGTCTTACTGCTGAGGGCCCTCTGCTCTCCATCCACTGGGCAAGAGACTGCTAAGAAGCTTACTTGTATAATCCCTCCAGTCCTGGTCACAAGACGGACACAGCTTTTCTTAAAATAGATTGACAAGCTTGGTTATTCTTTCAGTCATAATGGAAAAACCCTGCACCAGGACTGGCTAAGAGAGGGACTCTTGTGGCCTTGGGCTACGTGCCACACGCTCTGAGCACAGTGACAGAGATGACACCACGTTTGCATCAGCAGGCAAGTCCTGCCTCCTTCCTGGTTCCTGCCAAGCAAAGGCAACTGAACTGAGTCAGGACAATGGAGCCCTCAAAAACCCAGCCTGTGTCCTAAGAGCTCACAGCCTAGGATGATGATGCAGAACCACAAAGATATGCAGTTACAGAGGTGGTACTCCACGGTTTGCGCTGACTGGGTTAAGCTAGCCCAGACTTACAGCCACTGAACCTTTCAGAAGTTGATGCACTTGGGAGGAGAGAGGAGCTCCACTTGTGCAGGATGAAATATGACACACATTTGATACCTCCAGGTGAAGTGAGAAGCCAAATCCCATAATATAGATACACCTGCTAGCAGGAGAGGACACGGGAAGCAGCAACATCTAGAAGGTTACCAGCACTTCTGTGCGAATTGGGAAGAGTGAGCCAGAGCCAGATGGACAGACCAATTCTTTTAAACCAAACTGCAGCGTGGAAGAGAAAAGGTGAAATGGGGATTCTCCTATTTCTGCCTTACCAAGCAGGCATGAAAATGAGCTGAGTCCGTTTAACCAACTCTCTGAGTTCATCAGTTTCTCAAACGATGTCACAGTGTAACTGTGACAACCAGCCACATTCACTGCCTGGCTGGTGCCATGTTCTCCCTCTAGCAAGAATTCTGAGATGAAGAATCTCTAATAATAACTTTCATACAGGATAACTCTGCTTTCAGCTGTATCCCTGGAGGACTTGTTATGAGCAGTTCTTGCTGCAACTCTAGCTCACGTCAAAAGGAAAAGTATTCAGCAGTAGTCCCCCAAGGGAACCAGAATGATCCTGGATCCAAACTCAGCGGTCTGTGTTGTTTGGTCATACAAACCCCCACAGCTACGCAGATGACAACAGGCTCTCTTTTGCTGGGTAGTAAAGCCAAACACATAAAGCCAGAGCTGCTGGACTATGGAAAATAGTGCGGACAGGGAAACTGGAACAGCTGACCATACAAAGTCCGCTGCACTTGGGACTGTATATAACTGGAGGGACGATGGCATGGGGTGGGGAGAGAACTGCCTCCCTCCAACAGCTGAGCAATTTCTGTCAGTGATGTCCACCGAACCCAGATCTGCTCGGAGCAAGCCATGCTGCTGCATGTCTCCAAGCAGTCAGCCATGGGACGCAGGAATGACCGAAGGAAGAACATCACTGAGCCCTAAGCTGTATCTGTCAGATGAAGAGGGTTGGAGCAGAAATTTCTGCATAATGTTCTTGCAAGTGAAGATGGCATTTCCATCAAACCGTAGGCCTGAAACAAACCTTGCCCACAGCTTCCTCCTCCTCACCTATATCATCCACTCCCCCAAAAGAAAGAGTCACTAATGGCTGTGACAGAAAGAGACATATGTTTAATTTGCTTCTCTATATAGTCCTCTTGCGCGGAAGGGAAAACATGGCATTCTATGCCTTAAAAGCAAAGCAACCCAACCCCCCCTCCCCGAGTGATGTCTTACTGTACTAGGAAGCTTCTTGAGAAATCTATACAGTGTACTTAGCAATGTTTTCTGCTTATTTTATAGCCTAACTTGCAGCTTGAATATTTTGTCAGCCTACATATGATATGTATATATTTTGTCTCAAAATAGAAGAGATGGGTTTTGTTTCTTTCCTTCTGCAGCAACATCCCCTGTGACAACAGCGGGATAGACTTTGAAAGCAGTCATTTATCTGCTTGCTGCAGAGCAGCAGGAGGGAGGGGGAAGAAGCTAGTGGGTTTGATGGAGTACAATACAGTCAAAACAGCACAATACTGAGCACAGTTATATAAGAGCACTCTTTCCAATAGTAATACAGTTCTCAGATGCATTAAGCTTTTCTCTTGTCACTACCTAACCTCAGGCTAACTCAGATGGATGCCATTCATACAGTATTTAGCTTAGGGATCCCTATAGCAACCATCACCATAGTATCTACGGGCATCACAGGTCAGTTAGATAGCAGGCTGAGATGGATGGAGTCTTCTTTCCTTTTCCTTTATCTGGTTAGAGTTAGTTTGGTTCTGGCACAATTTTTAAGATTACCTAAAAATATCACTCCAGTGGGAATGGTTTCTCAAAGCATGCATTGCAGACTCTTGCTGTAAGATAAGGGCCAGAAGGATAATATATTGTAATAAAACCAATGTAAGGGTACAGACTGTATTGTTTCCAGCAGGGGCTGAAAAGATACAGACAGCAATTGCACTTGTAGTTACTAAAGTGATTAGAAACTGCAAGTAAATCTCCAAAGGGAGCACATTCTCGGACATTACACTGACAACAACTGAATGTAACCAGTAGTTAGGGGAAGTTCATAAGGACTGTTCAACTTTAGTCGCCAGGAGAACTGGGCTGCAGCTTTAGGACCAGTCTTCTTATCGACATAACAATATACGACAGATGAAGCATACTTCTGGGTCCAAACTCTCTGTGTTAATGGACCCTACATCTACTTCATCTGCCCTAGGCTTTTGGGAAATGCAGGTGAAATAGCTGAGTTCCTAAAACGACATTTCCCCATCTGATAACTTTTTCTAGCCTTTGAGAAAATAGGGCAGGAAAACTGAAAGTCCACATAGTTTCCATTTACCTGATCTGAATCATTGACCGTAATCTTCAGTCCCCTCAAGATTTCACCCTCTGGGGGATGCTCGTACATGGTCAGTTCAAATCTGTTCTGGGGACCATTTTCTCCGTAGAACGTTGGTGGATGGTTGTTGAGGTCAACCACCCGTATAGTCACCATGGCAAAAGCGTGCACTGAGACGTCACCTTCCTGACTGACTTCTGATGCCTGCAGCAGGCAGGAGAGAGAGAAGAATGATGAGGGTATACTGTCTTTCCTCAGCTCCATGTTCAGGTATTGTTCTGCATGTACAAATCACCCTAACACACTAACTTGTACGAAGATTCACAACCTTATATTTCTCTAGAAGTCTCAGTCCATTTCACACCGAAGTTTATGATGATTACAAGATTATGGTAATAAACCAGTCCCAATAAAGCCCCAGTGAAAAAATTCTCCTCCTCATTTTGTCAGCTTAGTAACTCACCCTAGGTGAAAACAGTTCTCTAAAGACAGAAAATCTAATAGAGGCAAGATAATTGCTTGCCCAAAGTGTTGACAGAACAGGAAAGGAAGACAATCTTTAAATTTGCTGTGGTACCACAGGTAGCTGATTTTCACATTGCTGCAAGGACGGCAGCCTTGAAAACTCTGTGAGAAAAACTGTACTTGTAGTATTTAGGCAGATATTTGAAAAAGAAAAGCGAGACTTTTTTTTGTTTTGAGATTTATTCTCTGGTTTACAATTCCATTTTGCTGTCTAGATGAGCTTAATTTAAACCAGATATAGTTTGGACAGACAAGCGAACCTAGCTGGCATTTTCCTGAACTGAAAGATAAAATCTGTCTGGGTTTCAATAATTCCAACATGCAGCCTGATACACTGGATTGAATCTAAGATGCCTCTTCTCCCAGGACAGAAACGCCAGCTGGGGTTTTTGTAACAAAACAGCTATCTCTAACATGCTTTTTTGTGCTCAAAGGGCTCAAAACCACAGGCACTAGACTGCTAAATTTCTCTGAAGATGCTAGTCTGGTAACTGAGGTGCCTGTCACCACCTACGCTGGGTAATACTACACCCTGTTGGTTCCTCAGGCAGATTTTGTAGCCTGCATGAGCTCCAGGTCACCACAGATATAACTAGGAGATCAGAAAAGCTTGCGAGGGCTTAACTAATCCTGTATCTGGGAAGTGCTAGCAGACTGCAGTAAACCAGAGAGATTAGGGGAAGAAATGGTGCCTGAGTTTAACTTGGACAATGGGACCTCTGTGTTCTCCCAGACTGAGCAAGCTGCTTGAGCCCACTAACGAGCAAGTGCCCTTGGGGATGCTACACTGGTTCTGGCAGTGTGCAAGGTCTCAAAGCTGCCTTTAGACAATATTGTCCTTACCATGACAAACTCTTGTGGTTGTATTTGCTGAAGAAAATTGATATAGTCTTCACAATTTAACTCTACATTTTTAAACCCTTGGTCTTTAGAAACTGCTTTAAATAATGCAGCCTGTCACACTGATACTAGCTCATCCAGGTGTTAGCATGTATCTGTATGTGGCTGATCAATGCTTCAGGAGTGGATACTGATATGACATTGCACGATCTATCCCATTCCAATTACTAATCATAGATATGACAGTTACCTATCTCATCACATAGAATTTACAAGATATTCATTCCCAGTTTAGCAATAAAATCTGAAAACACAGAGAACAGTTACCTACATACTGTAAAGGATTGTGATTCTGTAGACTCAGAGACAAAATTAGGACCAGATGACTTCATTTGGAAGAAGTAATTTGAGACACTAAATATCCCAAGGAACAAAAGTAGTTTGTTCCATTTCATACTATCTGGCACTGTACTCAAATATAGGAGGTAGCTTCTGAAACAGGTGAAGTCAGCTATAAATATAGCCATTTTAGACAATCGTGCCTGCTTATGGCATTTAAGACCTACAGTCTTCAGGTGGCCACAGAACATACCTGAACTTTTAGCTCATACACTTCTTTCTTGAGCTGGTTTGGGCTTTTTATAACAGAAATGGCTCCAGTTGTGTTGCCGATTTCAAATGAACCTTCGCTTCCTGCAACAAAACCAAGGTGCTCTAGATACATGCCGCGCTTCCTTTTTCTGAACAAGCATGAGCAATCAACCATACACTTCATTAAGCATATCTTTGTCCATATGTGTATCCATATCTATTAGTAGATCTGAAGCTGCTTTTCAAAAATGAAACATTTCTATGTCTGGTCACAGTGAGACAAAAACACAGATGAAGACCAAAAAGGGTTTCCTCCCCTAGGAACGGCTCAGTGGAGCCCTGCCCCTATGGGCAGCTGCCCTCACTTTCCTCTTCCCACCCTGGTCAAGTTCCCATCAAGCTTCAGCAACCAGGCATGCAAATTTGGTATTCATTTCTATTATGCTGTCTTCTTTATATGCTGGTTTAGACAAAAATAGACATTCCTCGTTTTAATTAGCAAATGCATAATTAAGTCTCTGAGAAACAAGAACATTTCTCTCACTAATATCAGCTAAGGTGAGAAGTCTGACAATCTATCTGAAATAAACAGTCGCTCTTTCTGCAAAGAGCATCTCTGGAGAAGCATCTTCTGGCCTTAGACATTCAGTTGTTAAAAAACTCTTAGCTTCTTGCAAGGCTGTCCTGAACAAAAAGGAATTTGGGAGGTTCTGGGGTAAAACCCAGGCTGTTCGCATTGCGGCAGAGTCTGACAGAGGCAGGACAGGGCTGCTGGCTGACTTTGCTACCGCTGACCTAACTTCCATTGATCTCAACAGGTCAGTTACAGGGCTGCAGTCCCTTGAGACCGGGTGAATTTGTACTGATGTGAATGCCAGCTTGCAGAAATGCAGCAGTGTCTCATCACGACGCCTGGCCCCCCACCTCGCTGTGATGGCCCACAGCAGGCTGCTGACTGGGGGGGGACCAGCCGAGAGCGCAGGGGGCCCTGCCCTGCTCTGCCGAGGGGCTATGGGCACCCCTGTATGCTACCTCATGGGCGGTATTGGCCACAACCTACGCTTTGTGGCAGAGCCTACCATGGAAAGGAAAAGAGAGGAAAACCCTCACAATGAAGGAGATCAAGCCTTCAGAAATAAAAGATGATGACCTGAAAGTCCAGTCATTTTTCTTTTTCTCTAACTCAATTCCAATGCTGATTTTTAAACCACCTGATAGTATGCTATTTTGCCAATACCTGCGATAACTGCAACTTCATTAAAGTACACTAGACACAACATTGAACAGATATCGACTCATACAATGGTCAATTATTAAGATACATTGGCCTGGGAAGTACATCCTGACTGAGAAGAAGCTTAAGTCAATAGTGGTTTCAAGCCACCATACTTCATGTTATTGTCTAGTTATCACAGGGAAACTGGTAACTCAGAGTATGGAGCATTATGTGTTTTCCTTTGTACAGCACGTTCAGAGGATTGGAGTATTTTCTAAAATTATCTCACACTCCCCAGATAAAAAATGCTTATAAAGAAGTAATAATTTCCTATTTGCTGTTAGTATTTTCTTGCCGTTTGACAACACAGCCCGCAGGTATGGGGATAATGGCTTGTCACAAATAATGCCAGGGTCTGAGGTGCAGGGGCAGAAATCTGTTGTCGTCTTTTGTTCTCTATCTATTTCTTCAACTTTGTATGCACTAAAAGCATATTCCCTTTCCCTCTTTTCCATTTCATGCCAACAAAATCCCGTGTTAATGTGCACGAGGAAAGTCTGCTCTCCATTAAGTCGTATCTTGTGCTACTTATCTGTCATCTCCTTTCATCTTAATTTTCCACTCTTTCCTAATCACTTACATTTTATCCCATAGCACCTTTTTGGTCCTCCTCTATTTTCTTTGGAAATCCAATATCTTTCCTCATTAATCCTATTTCCCTTTGACATTTTCTCTGGTTCATCTGCCTTCGCTTATTCTCCTTACTCAATTTCTCCCTTGTCTAGCATATTTTCATACCACTTATTTGATTTCATTCCTCTTTGTCCACCCTCCTTTTAACCTCTTCCCATTTCCCATTTATTCTCACATCAAGGCGAAACCTCAATTGCAACCCTCTCTGTCCTCTCTAGACTTTGCTGTTTAGATCACGTACCACAATGAAGAACTTACTGCATAGCTCTGCAACTACACTTCAGATTTCTCTTATGAAATGTTGAGATCTCTTACACCTGGGAGCTGGGCTGCCCAGTTGCCATGGAAGTCTTGTTTTGGAGGAAGAGAGAGCCAAACAAAACTAAAGTTGTAATTTGGAGTTTAGTTGAGCTAAGTTGTTGACTTCGCCAGCTAATGAATCATCAATTCAGCTAAGTCTCACATTTATGCTATTAAAAGACACGCGGCAGTCACTCTCAGAATAGCTGATGAGAAGCATTAATCTTCTGATAACGTCTACTTCTTCCAGTGCGATGTACAGCCAGTGTCTCTTCACTGGTAAATATAATTTCTTCCAAGATACCAGAGGTTTGACTGTTCAGTCACTTTAATCACAATATTAATAAAAATATCCCTCTAAATACCACGTTCGGGTCTCCCAATGCATTCTCTTGCCTCCCAGATTAAACGATAGAGATGCTCAGAGCAGTGAATGCATCTCCCTTTACACTTTCTGAAATGACAAGCAGGCTACTGATGCCTAACAAATCAGCAACATTAACAACTCCAAGCGCAGTTCTGTGAAGCGGACGCTAAAACTCAGTGAGTCGTATCTTGGCTGTTCTCTGGTAGACAGGGCCCTGGTGTTGCTTGAGGTACCTGACATTATTTCATTAGAGTTTGTTTCAGCTTTATTAAACCCTAGCATATCCCATTCTAATTTAATGTCAGATCTAGTTTCGACTGCCCTTCAGTTTTCATACAAAACAAGTCTACTCACCATTCACGATGCAGTAATGAATACCGTTAGGCTTTCCTCTGTCTCCATCAAGAGCAACAACAGTAAGGACCTCAGAGCCCTGGGGAGAAATGGCAAATCACAGCCTGTGTACTGAGATCAAAGAGCAGTTGAAATTGCAACTGCGTATTAATAAACTGAACTTCTGTAAGCCTTTATGCAGCGAGGTGCAGGAGGGGAGAGGGTACTTTTGCTTGTGCTGTATGGGGAACACAGCGAGGGCCATTGACTCCCAGACGGAAAGAAACAGTGCTTGGCTTTGCAGAGCAGGAGCTGAATGCTGCTTCTTGGACCAACTCTGTGTTGTTCCTACATCAACAGTTTCGTGTGTTCCCAGTGATGTTGCAGTACATGCACTGTACGTCCATAAAAAGTGAGGACACCCCCACTGCTACTCAGTCCCTACGGCCCCGCTGTGCGACCTGCCATCGCTAGCCTGTGGCCAGTGCCGTGCCACTGCCTGCACCGATGGCAGAGCAACCTGCTAAAGTACATGGGCCTCAGCTGCCCCAGGAGTCCCAGCTGTGGCCAGGGACCCCTACCTTGAGCCACAGACTTGGACAGAGGATTTGGAGCAATCAGTCCGAGACGTGAGGTTTAGTTTGGGTCACTACTAAGATGGCCTCTGTGGAGGCTCCTGGCATCGCTGCGTGCCCCACGGCCACGGTGTGCTGAGACATAAGCAGCTGCTTAGGAGTCATCAGGTCATTTTGGTCCAACCTAATGAAGTTCAGACAGGCAGCAAAAGCAAACAGGCGATCATGATGCAACTCGGCCCACAGAACATGTAGGGCATAAAATTGTGATGAAAATTATGGTGGTTTGTCCTTAAACCTCCACTGTTTTTCCTTCTGTGCAAGTAACGGGGCCATGGGCCATATGTACAGAACTTGTGTACTCGGGACCATTTGCTTGTGTGACTGCTCCTGTCAACTCAGAGGGACGATGACTGTCAGCATGAAATGCTCACCCAGCTGGCAATGAGCTGTGTAATTTAGGCCTCTCAACTAAAGTGTTACTGTTTGGGGCTGCAAAACAAGGAACATTGAAGTAACTGTCAGTTAATCACAAATGGCAACAGGGAACATTTTCATGATAACCCTTGAATGAATTTTTCAAGCAAGTGCAAGGTTCTATTCAAGCAACTGGGAATATAGAGCTGTATTTATTATCATTTATGCTGGAAGCTGCAATAAAATCTGCCTACTGGGCAAAATGCAGTGCAGTCCCTTTGAAGGTGACAGAGTACTTGTAAAGCCTGACAACTCCACCAAGGAGAAAAGAAGCAAGTTTACAAAATTAACACCAAATGTGTAAACAACACTAAAATCAGCTAGTGCATCTCTTTGTGGAGTTCATTCTAATAGCAAAACCTACACTGGGAAGTACTGATTCGTGCCTCCATCATTATAATATCATAATGGTATAAGTTATGAGCTCAGGCTGGATGTAATTAACATTTATTGACTCCCATTTCCATGGTAAACGCCAACTCCTATGTGCACCTGATAGTTATTTCAAGATCTATACGCAACTATGCAGAATAAATCAATATACATAATATCATTCATTCCGAACACCTGCAAAGTAGACAAGCATTACTTTTCTGCCCTGCTGAAATGTAACAGCCTATGGACTGAACTGCAATATACAGTCACACAGGGGCTGCAGTGTACATCGGAGTTCTGGACAGAAAGTAAAGACACAGTCTTTCCTGAAATGCAAGGGAAGATCAGGTGAATGTGCAATCACACTGCCAAAGAGATCAGTAGTCTAATGTTGGGTAATTTCATGAGTAGATACCATTTCTCATCCTATGTGTGAAGAAAATTTTAATTAAATCTTATGTATCAGGGTGAAAGCTGATCCATACATGCTATCATGCCACTGCTTAGATATAGAGAAAATTCCTTAGCTTGTAGCTTCAAGAATAATAAGTGGCTGAAAGCATCATGGTGGATATAATAAACTGATTTGCTAGGCTGTATGCTCCCCTTTTAAGCAAATCTGCTAGTAGGTGTTTCTGAGGTGACGGCTCAGCCAGGAGTTCAGTGTACTCCTTGGATTCTGTGGTACCTTCAGGAGCAGAAACATGCTGACAAACGCAGTGTCCCCACTTGTAAGTGGCTGTCCTAAGTACGTCCCTGCTTTCTTGATAATCTGGTGGGTTTTAGGCCTTGGAGGACTTCCTGGCCCATTCTGCCTATCTACCCATCACTGAGCAGAAAGTATCCTGCATTTTGAGCATGTTAGGATTGCTTCTCCCCAGGTGATGTCCATGGGAACAGCAGAGTCTAGAGCGTTTGGGCATAAATTCTCCCATACCTTGCACAACCAGCTGTTGGTACTAGACTGATCAGTTAGCAGATAAAAGCACTGTGAGACCGCACAGCACACAAAGGCTTAAAGCATGATGTGTTCAGGTGAGGTAACTGGCAACCTGCTTAAGCCTTCAGCCAAGTGCCTCTACAGGTCTCAGCTACAGAAAAGCTTTTACCTACTGTGGGGGCTTAGACCAACATAAATGGGCAGAATCCTTTTTGACTTTAATGACAGCAACAGGTAGCCTTGCATGGGAAATTTGCAACGGATGTAAGTAAGAACAAGTTTGAGATTTGGTCAGCTCATTTCTTCTAGGAGTCACATCAGAGCTTAGGTCCCAGTTTCCAATAAAGCCTGTGCTAGAAAACACAGGACCATCTTGACCGAGATGTGAAAGATTGCACTTGTTCTCCTACCGGGGAAAATCAACACTTACTGCGAGTGTATCCTCATAGACATATCCATAGTAGGGAGTCCCGATGAACATGGGAGGAGTGTCCTGAACATCCTCCACATTGACAGTAACTGTTGTTGTGGCTGAAAACACTTTGTTGTCTCCCCTGAGCTTCCCACCACCATCCTAGAAGAGAAGTCATCATCAGATCTGTCTGCTGAAACGTGTCTGCAAATCAGCTTCTGGCATTGCGTGCACCTCGTGAGTCGTCAGCAGCACAGTCCCAGGAATCCCTTCTCTCTCTCAACACACGGATTAATCTCTGCTGCCCTATTCCCTTCTCTTTTCCATTTGTCCTGCTCCCTCTCTGATTAGGAAGACAGCTTGCAGTGTCTCACAAGTAATTTCTTATATGAAAAGCGGTTGTGCCAATATATGCAGTCATACATGATCTTTTCTTAACACAGGATACAGGGAATTCAAGTTTTTTTTTTTCCAGGAAAGAAGAACGCTAGAAACTGATGCAAAACGCTAGTGACTAAGGTCTACAGCTTTTCATCCCACATATAGTCTTGTCATAAATACAACACAGTAGCAAGGTAGCGCATTTCTAGGGGGAAATTAAACAGTGCACATGATCAAAGTCTCCTAGGGACTCTTCCGTGATAAAGTGAAAGCACGGAGGAGCTGTGCAGCCCAGAACTGTTGGATAGCCACAGTGTATAAACAGTCTCTGGGGGCCCGACTGCAATCAACTCTGTGCTACTCATACAGCAGAGCCAATTAGAAAGATGACTCGCAATTTCAGAAGCTTTTAACACCCTCAGTCTCCGGGCACTGGCTGGAGGTCAGTAGTCATGCTGGTGTATAAAAGTGTGAATTGTTCAGCATGTCTTCTGTACCAATTCTAAAAATTCTGGGTTTTGGATAAGGTATGCTCATTTTTTTTTCCTCCTTGCAGCCCCAAAGGCAGCATTTAAGCCAAATTTTGTTACTTCTCCTCAAATGAACCCTGGCTAAATAAATACATAAAAAGATCTGTAGGTTTTTCATAAAACATGAGAAACTCAAAGTGTCTATAAGTAGCAGAAAAGTTGTCCTTTTTCCACCCCTGCAAGTCTGTCTGTGTGCCAGGTCCCCACAGCATCCTGAGAGGTGTGACTTCAGAATCCAGAAACCTTTAATGCCTGTTATGAATCCTCAGCCGTGCCAGAGGCGCAGCACCGCTGAGAATGACAGTGGCAAGAAGGGATGTGCAGCAACATTTGCAGGATTTGAATAAGCTCCTGCCACAAGGCAGCAGAGAAGTGAAAGAAAGAAATATCCACAGATATTTCCAGGAAAGAAGTCTGTTGCTTGTGCTGCAGTGGGTCCAGCCGTGCCCTGTGTCCTACTGTGGCTAATGATTGCCACTGGCGCTGCCCACCTGCCGGGGGTTTGCCCTTGTTGTGGTAGGGCCATGTCCTGGGCAGCATGAGGGAGCCCTGGGCACCTGCACTTGCCCAAAGGCTGATGCTTCTTGAAGCTGGGGCTGCGTACACCAACCCTTCACTTCCAGGTGACTCCCAAAACACACAGGTGACTTTCTGCACTGGGGCTCACTATCCCGGCACTGGGGCCTGAGCGAAATGTGAGAAACCCACTCCCAAATGCCTCCAGATGTTGTTCAGCAGCAGACAGCGTTCACCTTTCCTCCCTCGCTTTTCCAAGTTACCCCCCACACCTCCCGATGTTAATAGACGTAGTGACTCGGCTGCCTCAACGCTATGCTGCGTGTTTCAGCAACCCTTTAAGTCACACTTGTATTCAAACTAATCAGTCCTACTCAAATACAACACCCCACCTGCTCTAGTTTCAGGTAAAACTTTATACCTTGGCTACGACGACAACAAAATATGTTCTTGATTTCTCATAGTCCAGGGTGACCCCTGTTTTGATGCGCAGGACACCACTGTGACGGTCTATTGTAAACTTATTAGAATGGATGTTCTAGAAGAAAAGAAGAAACAGCAAGAGATTACAGGTATGGAAATAAGATTGCCATAGGGATTCATCTTTTATTTCATCTGCGGAGGGAAAAGACTAGAATAATGATACGGTTTGGGTGAATAATGTATTTGATGAATTTCACCTCTGTGTGTTTATGAACAATTCATGAACCAACCACAAGTCTCTCATTATTCAGAATAAATCAGTTACCTGCAATGTAGATTTTTTTAATCTTTTAGTATTTCATTGTGAAATTCTAAACTTTGGTTAACACAGTTCACTGCGGGAAGGAGGTAGGGAGGCTTAAGAGAAAAAAAGACAAGGGGAAAAGGAAGAAGAAAAAAGCTGTCATCCCTCAGTGTTTCAAAGTTCTGCTAGCTTAAAAAAATGCAGAAAGTTTGCATACACAGGTTATTGTCAACAGAGTGGTGTTTTGGTGATTTTTGCGATATACAAATAAAACCTAAAAGACATCTGATTTCCAAAAAGGCCTAAAAAAAATGTATCCCTCCATTCTTCTGTACTGGAGTTATCTATAAACACACCTCCATTTGGGTATCCATACACAATAGCCACTGTCGGATAATCTTTGGCTTTCCAGTAGTTGCCACCACCGGCCTACATCAGACTTTCGGAGAGGTTTTTTTTCTGTGCAACTTGAGAATTCACAGAGATTGTTCCAAAAGGCATAGCAACATTTTTTTCAACAAATACACATATTTAGCAACCTTTTTGCCACACAAACATATCAACTAGACATAGAAGTTTGAAATTTCTGCTCCGTGGCTTCATAGTCTATCAGCTTACTGGAAAAAGCCCTGCGCAAAATTGAATCCTGCACATATTGTATTTTAAATGGCTCATAATTGGTGAAATCAAAACTAAATTTCAACAAGGCATTCATGGTGTTCTTTCACAGTATGCCCAAGCTCTTAACAAGATTAGCTTTAGGACTATGTAAATATCACCCAAATTGTTTCCATATTTGTATCCAAAGTAAATATTGCAACCAACTGGTTTTGTTGTGTGTTTGGGTTTTTTTTCCTGTTGCCTCTTGAATAGGGGAACTGCAGCTAATCTGGATGAAGCTGCTTGTAGGAAGAAGGAATTTGAAGGATATAATGCAAAAAGTTGTTCTTTTGGCATGCAGAAAGCCTGTAATACAGAAATTCAGCTTTAAATACGGAGCCCTTTCAGTTCTTCGCCAGTGGGCAATACCTGAAAGGCTGTTTTCAAACGGGCACGGCTTTGTCAGTGAGAAGACTTAGTACCTCATATTTCACACTGTGATCCAGGTCTCAGTTATCCACCAGCCTGCTACACCAAAGTGCATATTTTGGTTTCCAGTGCATTTTGCTTGCTAAAGAAAGCTACTCATGTTTTAGAAGTCCTATATGCATACACGTTCACAAGTTAGACTCGCTCTCCCCAGTACTCCAAAGAAAGGGCCAATAAGAGCCCTGCCGCAAGGAGTCCTGCTGGCAAGCATAGGAGCGGCAGTGGCAACTCCAGCTCCTCCTTCTGCCTGCTGGACTGCACTTGGCTGCTCGCAATCAGACAGTATCCGTTTTGTCAATGCTTGTTTTCTTGTGCCTGGGACAAAATTGGTCCTACAGACGCTAATAGCAGGCTCAACCCTTAAAATCTTTTTTAACCTGATTTCTGAGACCTCGGTAAATGAGAGATGATTTTTGAAGGTACAAGTAACACCTTACCTGCAAGAAGTAGGTGATACTTCCCCCAGAACCCGTGTCTTTATCCACTGCCTCGATCTTAAAGATACTGCTGCCGGAGGGGGCGTTCTGTGACCAGAAAGAGTTACCAGAGTCACACCGAAGTGGAAAACCAGGTAAGTTACAAGAAATACAAAATGAGCATGCAAAGAGGCAACAAAAGAGAGAGATGGCAGAAAGAATATAAATGCACTGAAGAAACCAAAAAGCAGAAAGAAAAGAGGGAAGAGATTTAAAATCGAGGAAACTGGAGAAGAACAGGAAGGAAGAAAAGCTTTTTGGAATAAAAAATGACAGGAAATTGCAGCTAAGACAGAGCGCATCCTATTTCCACTGAAGTAAATGCTAAAAACTCCCAGTGACCCACATCTTGGAGCTTATCCACAAAACAGCACACCTCAAGTACCCACAGACTTATTGCAGTGAATATTAAATATCTACCCAACCCCTAAAACAAAAGAATGCAATTAGTCCTTCACATCATCTTATTTTACTGAAAGCATACTAGCTCCTCTTTATATCCTATTGAAATATACTTCCAGTATGCAAAGGGACGTCACCAACCTCTGGGACTTGGACTATGTAAGGTGTGTTGATGAACTCTGGGCTCTCATCATTAGCATCCATTACAAGGATCCTGACTTTTTCAGAAACCTGGAGTAGAATATGAAGAACATATTATGACTCAAGCTGAGTTTCAACATGTATCTGTTCATGTGCCTACAAAGGTGCAGTCAAAGGCAATGAAAAATTATGTTGTAATAGAATATCTTTACACTACCAAAACCGAGCACATAAAAGAAACTACAGAAAATCCCATAATCCAGAAGAATTTGCTTTGTGGAGAACACCCAGATATCTCCACACTAAATAAGGAGTCTCAGAGTACTTTATAAATTACAGATGGGGGATAATTTTCAAAAGTCTTTCTTCTTCTTTATAGCATTCAAGATACTATGAAGTATTTTATAAGAATACACAAAAGACTGTAAAAGTTGATACCTGATAGCCAAGAGCATTCGTTAATGCCTCATTTGATGTCATGATACTAGGTTAATAAGATGCATAATTTGGATGTACAAATGCATGCTACTAATATGTAACAATCCACCTTGACCAAAATATGTGCTCTTTTTCTAAAAACACAGAAGCAAACATATTTGACCAACAAAACTTCCCAGTTGTTTGCTAGTGGACATGTGGATGTGATCGCTTTATTTCCTATTTACAGAGGTGCCTGCAGGACACAGGCAGCTCCCAAATATTTGTTGTAGTAATCTCAATTAATTTGTTGGAGATGAGGAAGAGCTCTAGAGTTATTCTGTCTTGCGGATAGTAAGAAGGTCCCACTTTTGTGGCCCAGGTCCTCTTATTGGCAGACTAATATCCTGGCTGTCACAGCATCCATCCGTAAACTGAAAAAGCCACGGAAATTTGAAGAACTAGGATTGGATGCTTGTGCAATGCCTCAGGTAAGTCCTTAATGATTAGACGTGATCAAAGCTTTATTCAACAGCAGACAAGAAAACCCCCACCATATTAGCCTAAGCAAATCTTCTTAATGTCATGCTGGAGAAACATTGCAGGGGTGGAGGGACTGTCAGCTCTTGGGTGTCCAGCGCTAGTGCCTATGAAGTCATGCATTTCTCCAAAAAGCTTCCAGATCTTCCTTAGGTATGAATCCTACTGAGCTGACAGTGAAACTTCATAGGAAGCTGCTGTAGTTCTGCAGGCCACGGTCAGTCTTTCAGTGCACGCTACATTGTGATTATCCTCAAATAGCTGAGCAAGGAGCTGGAGGGAGACCTGAGTTACTGGGAGTTCAGTGGCTCTCAAAACGGGATGCAAGACTCCAACGAGATTATGTTTTCTGATAAAATGAGACAGTCCCTGTAAGGTAATTTAATAGGAGGATGTATGTGGGGACAGACAGTTTGACAAGCTACAGCATGATTAAATACTTACTGTACTCAGGCCATCTGAAATACTGACAATAACTTCAATCTCATCTTCCTTCTGTAAACCAAGAGAATTCTTTTGTTAGAGAGACGGTGTTTGCCCTGATTGGAAAAGGGACTGCAAATTTAAATGTGTCTCAGCAGGCAGATGAAAACAACAACTAATACCACAAAGCAATCACAGCAGAGGCTAGGAAGACCCCTCAGAGGCTCCGGCTATGGGGCTACTTGGACTTTGTGTAGCTACTGTCAAGAGACGGTTGGTCTGGGAATCCCTGTTGTCCTGTAAAGTGCTAAGGAGAATCAGTCATCTTTTTCAAGAAACACTCCCTAAAAAGGCATGATTGGTTCAGAATTCTTCTGTCTCAATATACAGTATTCTGAAGAGTTTACTATGTACTGTGTACCCTTCCCTGCAAAGGAGACATGAAGGGTTCAGTGCCCGTGTTCCCAGAATATGGCCGCCTTTAGGCCACTGTTGCTGGGAACATCTTTAGACCAACATGGTTACACACGGGCTAAAGGGCTATGATGTAACTAGAGAAGTGTCCTGGAACACTGCTTACACAAATTTCTACTTCCTGCTAATGACTGGAGAGTCCCCTGTCTGAGGATTAAAGGACTGTAACTGCCCCTAAACCTTTGATAGGTCGTGGTTGGGGGAAGATAGAAATAAAGAGTAAATTTCTCTTTTGGCAAAAGCTGGACAAACAGCTGCTGAAAAATTTGATAGCAGTGTCAGTGGCTCAAGTCCACTGGAAAACAACATGATGGGTGAAGTACAATGTCTCAGAATTGCAAAGTATATTAGACGTTTCAGGGGCAAATAAGTTGGCATTGTCCCTCAAAGCCACGGATCAAATCAACATGAACACACGGAGTGGTGCCATTTCACTGTACCTCTCTGTCAAGCTCCTCAATCAGCGTAACATTTCCAAGGGTCTTGTCAACAGAAAAGTAGCGTCTTGATCCAGCTTCATAGGCCAGGCCATACGTCACAGGATCTCCTTCTGGATCAGTTCCGTTCAGAGTATACACATGGGTACCTGAAAAATTGGCATTCAAGAGCATTTCCCTGTGATTACTTCGATCAGTATTTCGCTGGTCTGTTCCTTAGGAACTTAGCTCCCCTGCAGCATGCAAAGCTTTTGTGAATCAAACGCGCTTACTGGGAAATACAGATAAGTAGACAGTTCAATAGTCCTGATTGCCACTTTTTAGCCTAGTGGTTAACCCAACTTTATCAGTGCTGGTTTCTCTCACTTCAAACCCTTTCCTATGGGCACCTAGATCAATACTGTTCACATCACAGTGTTTACACAGATGACAAGCTCTTGACCAATGCTCACCGCGGGTGAGTCAGAAGCGATGCTGTTGTACCGCTGAGTGACAATCTCAGAAGTACCAAAAGGCCCTCACACACCTCTGCTCTGTGGGAACAAAAGAATTGCAAACTAGCAGGCAGAGGATCTGGCAGCTGAAGGCAGCTCTCCCACAGGACCGGACCCAGGCTCTGAGGCTCAGGAGATGCAAAGACATTTGCAGACTTTTCCACTTTCAGAACTAACAGATGCAAAAGTCTTCTTTCCTAATTTGCTCCCCCTCATTAGCTCCCTCTCATTAAATTCTCTACTTAACACACCCACTCATGCTCATACCAATGAATAAATTCTCTAAACTCATCAACGTATTTCTTTCACAAGCTGGGGAAAGAGAGATTGTTATTTCTATTTTTAAACATTTGAGAAGTTGGTGCCAGTTTTTCCAGTAAACTGGCTTTGTTTATCAGAAGTGATACTTCCTGGGGGAGTTATAACACCCACGTTTTCAAAACATGGTGAGGGTTTATTGGTATTATTTTTTCTAAACTTACATGTCTGCCATTCAACTGTGCATTAGTATCTTCACCCAAATAACTTCAAGCCCTTTACAAGTATCAGTTAAGTGAGCCTGAAATATAAAACACCATTGTTGTTTCCTTCCAATCCACTGTGCCTTGAGTAAGTTACCTGAGATATCCAAGTTGCAGAGTTTCAGAACAGAAACTCAGCTTTACATCTAACAAAGCGCCCTGCGCTGGAATTGGTGCAGCCAAGAGACTCACGGGTTAGCAGTGAGTTTTCCCTGTGCATGGGACACAAAGATGTGATGGAAGGATCCCTGCTAAGAAAGTTAGCATAAAGTTAAGGAAGAGTAGTCTTAAAGGGAACTCAGATGACTCCAGTTTTAAGCTACTCTGGGCCTTATTTTGAGAGATTTTTAGTTCTGTACTCAAAAAATCATAACCTTTTTCTCATATCCTCTCTGTGGTGGCAGTAGAGTTTTTCCACTGACCAGATCCATAAGCTTCTGTTTAACTCTAGAGCTTTGGTTGCGATCAAGCCCGCAGCACCGACAAGGTCAGCTTCTCAAATGTTTCCTCAGTTTTGCAATGCAACATTCCGCTCCTCATCTGCTTATTCCTTGGCATGCAAAACGTGAAACAAACAGATCAGTAGCCTTAATGGACGTGCGACATCCAGGCATCAGCAGTGATGGCTGTTTTCTTTGCAGAGCAAGACATTATGCCAAGCGGTGTGGGATCGGTGCTCACTTATGAGTAAACTCTATTATGATAATAACCGGGGCAAAATTTGGGCAACTTCGTACAGAAAAATGTTCACGCTGCAAAAACCGATGGGCCCACAGCAGCCCAAACCACAGACCTGTTAGGAGCTGGCTCAGCCAGCCAACAAATAGTCAAGAGTTGCAAAACAGGCTCAGAAAACTACAAAAGGTGTTCCACACTTTTCTTGGACTTTTCCCACAAAACAGAGTAGAAAATAAAAACACATCTGTGACTGAGATCCCCCAAAATTATTAAGGAAAGACAATGAGTGGTACGATGAGACACTTTGCAATAACTAAACTCATACATACAAAGAAATGCAAGGAGAGGAATAAACTGGGGCTGATATAAAATAGTGTCCTGAAAGGACACCTGCCTCCTGATACAGCTGTCTATATAAGCGAGAGAAATTTCAAGACTTTGAAGGTTCTGCAGCACAATTTTCTCTCCTACGTTTTCTAGGAATTTTCTGATAAGGAAAACAGGAACTTTCTTGCTGCTAAATGTGAGAAGAAAGATTGATATTGGTACAGACTGAGATTACTGAGGTTTCTGAGCAAGTAATGAAGGACATCATTGATCTTTACACTGGACTGTTTGCTTCCTAGCTAAAGCTGATACTTCTTCATTTTTCATAACGCAGGAAACCTGTGTGCCTTTTAAATTGGATTGTGTATCAAAATTTCTTTTCTAGATCATTATAATTCCTAATTTTGTCTGAATTGTAATTTCACTGAACAATACTCTCCATATCATTAACAACCTGGGAACACTTCTCAGCACAGTGTTAACACCAATTAAAAATCTCCTCTCAGTGTGCTGCCTCCACTTGCTGAGAAGGAAATAAATGAAAAAATCTAAAATCTTATCGGTGAGTAGGAAGTAAACAGCCTCTCTCTGTCATAAAGATAAGGGAATAGAAGAGTCTTTACCCGGGGATATGGCAAATGCCAGGTTAGGGCCCCAGCTGAAATAGCTGGGTGCTCCGAGTACCATGGGGATGGCGCAGCAGGCTGGGATAGGGAAGTCCCAGGGAGCTGCACGCTGCTCTCTGCTACAGCTGCTTCCCAGGAGCCACACCAGGCTTTCACTCCGTTTTTCTATTCCATCTTAAAAGTCATTTGCTCTTTGCTCCCACCACTCAGGCTGAATGGCTCTCCCATGACACCATCACTCCATTCTACTTCATTTCTCACTTAAATTTATTCATGGCCACCCTCTGTCCATGTGCTCCGGGGCTGGTTTTGCCCTCTCACTGAAGACACGCTCTCCCTCTCTGCTGTGCGACACTCAGCAATCAAATCCCCTCCCTGCCAAGTTAAACAAGCCAAGCACATTTTGGACTCATGCTCAGTCCCCGCCGTTGTCCTTTGCTGCCACAGCTGACATCTGTTAACAAGATGCGGAGAAATCAGAAAATTTAGCCTTTCTGGAGCCGTCTGAACGTGAGGTCTTGGCGGGTCTCTAGGTTTCAAGACACAACTTGGGCTAAATTGTCCACGTCAGTGTCCTTTCTAGTCAGAAAGGAATTGCCATTTAAAAAAGTATCGTGTTAATTCTTTCACTTGGATATTTTTTGTGACAAGGAGGGCTGGAAATAAATTGTGGGCAGAAAAATTCCCTTGCGGGTTTAGCTACTATGTCTGCGACGGATGAAATCCAGAAACACATACAGAGAGATGGCAGAGCGCCAGGTTGGGGTTGCTGAGCGCTGAAGGAAGGACCAGGAAACACATTAGCAGAGACTCTCACCAGTTTGGGGAGCATCAGTTGGATCAGGGTGACAGAAACAGGGAAGGAATGCTGGGTAGCAGAGGGGACAAGAGGGCTGTCCACAGCCAGCTGTGAATGATGGGAAGAAATGAGACCAAGTGCATGTAGGAACAGGGGAAGCTTGAAGGATGGAGGGACCTGAAGCGGTCAGTTAGCCAGTGGTAGGTAGCTGGCAGCTGTGGCTTTGATCAAAGAACTGCCACTGCCAACTGGCATTTAACAGGGGGTAGTGCATATCTGGGGGCATAGGGAAGAACAGAAAGGAAAAGCGCAAGGATGAGAGGCATGCACAGATCTCCAGAGCACCGATGATGCTTGGGCTTTGAGAGAGTAATGAACTTAGGTCTTCTGAGCATGCTTCAATCCCTTGCTTTGCAGCTGTTGCCAGCCCTACTCTGTCCCCACTATGAGGACTTACAGGGATTAATGAGGTAAGATGAAACAAACAACCCAAAATAGCATCCCACACATGCCTTAAGACCTTGATTAGGAGCACACGTACATTTTGTATGTACACAGCAAAGAGCTAATCACCCACCTGCCCCGCCAAACAGCCGCACAAACTGCAACTGTATTTCAGTAAATAACTTTTCCCATTCTTCTTAAATCTGGCACTGGGAGGGGCTGCTGTTCTGGCCCTTCTTACCTTGAGGGTAAGAAGGTCTCACGCTCTGCAGCAATAAATGGGATCTGGGAATCTGCAGACACTTTCAAGCTTTCACACATAAAAAGTATTTGCTGGTTTTATGATAAGTTATGTCAGAAGGTACGTAACGTGGTAGATCACAACTATCTGTAAGTAAGCACAATTGCACAAGGGAAAAGAAGGTCAAGTTAAGGATGATATGAGCATGATAATGTGATTTTCTTGACTTTGATGTGTTCATGCAGCTGCAGCACTGCAACTTCTCTTTCTACAGTTACACAGAGAATCCATCATCTCCTTTCGGTGCTCCAAAATGTTGCATGTCCCTTGCCTACAGATGCCTGAGAATATAACTAACACGCTTTGCCAACTGCTTGTAATTTCAGCCAGGCCTTAGACTGTAAAATTCTTGGAGGTTTATTACAGCTACTGTTCATGGCACTGCTCAGATCAGACACTGGCTGCTGCCGAGAAGAGCATCCTGCCTATGACTGAATTTTATGTAAGCACAGGGAAGACCTAATGGCAACCTGCCCATTTTCCCAGCACCTAAGCCTGAGTGAAGCCATCCAGAATCAAACATATGGAAGTTCTCATTCCCCTGTTTTGTCACTGATCTCCCTGCTCAAACTGAAAGACGACTGCAGGAGTGTGGATGCTCAGGACTGCACACAGACACGGGAGAGCAGGCTCCTCCTCCTTCTTCTGGAGGAGATTGGGGCAGAGGGATGAAGAGTAATAGCTTCCTCTGCGGTGCGAGACCCGTCACTGGGGCCACAGAAAAGGGCTGGCCTGGCAGCCGTTTAGCACGGGCAGTGTGTGAGCCCTCACTGAACTCTGGCATGAAGCTCTGATTGTGGTCTGATGCAAACACCGCTCCTCTCGCCCTGCGCAAAGCTGAGCGCACACCTGGCACCAAAGCACTGGTGCCATTTTTGCCTAAGCATCCCCAAGGAGTGGCTGTGCTGACATGGGTGATGGGTAGCAGCAGCAGTTTGCACTGAGCAAACCCCAAGAAGCCACGTGCTAAGGGGACTTCCCAAAGTGCTTTCAGAAGCGAGGACCCTGCAGTACTTACAGCTTTTATTCAAGATATTCTGGGAATTAGCCCAAAGAAGCACTGGCAGCTGCGTGGCAAAGCTACCACATTTGGACTTCTCAGAAGTAAGCTCTTGCCTCGCTTTCCCAAGGGTTTCTCTAGGCCCTTTGCAGAAACCTGAACTCAGCACCTCTCTTAACCTTTCACCTCAGAAAAATGCTTTTGACGGCACCTTTGGGGCTTTAAGCCAGAAGCTGCTTCTCTCTTATCTTTTAAAGCACATTTATGCAGCAAATTCAAAGTACAAGCCGGCTAATGTAAATCCATGTAAACACATGCTGGCTGAAGCCAACAGGCATGAAGCACAGCAGGACTGAAGATGGAGCATCTTGAGCTTTATCACTGCTGCAACCAAAGCATAAACTCCCCAGGGACCTCTACGTACCTAGTCTGGTTGCTAATGTTACAAAAGCACATGCAAAAGCCCATCACGTATTTGCCACTATTCTTACTCAGGCTAGTTATGAGAATGCTAACACAGGCTCCAATCCCTCACACTGCTGTTTTGCCTTCGAGGTATGCACACTCTCCTTTTTTGCCTGCCTGCAGTCCTGGATCGGATGCATTGGGTCCCAGCGCTGCAAAATTACTGCTGTGCTCCGCTGCTGTAGGGAGTGCTGTCATCTGAGAGGTCGCCTGGCTCTGCGGTCCTGATGGGAAGGACTTTTTTGACCGTGTTGCGGCTCTGTGCCATCTTTAGCTCCCCATCCCCACGCAGGTGGCTGGAGGATCCCCATGGTGGCAGGGAGGGGCTGATGCTCTGCAAATGTCTGCGAGCTGGCACCGCACCAGGGGACGGGAGTCTGACGGCAGGCGAGCGAGTTGCACTGCCTGCAGTTTGGTGGCATCGGCAAACACCACCCCAAACAAATGGAGTCGGGGTCCCATTTTGAATCTATCTGGCATTACAAGGCTTATCTACACTATCAGACAAGCGATTCCACTGGCTAATCTTACTCCAGCAATCAGCAAAGCTGTCTGGATCGCCAAGGCTGAGCAAGCGTGGTTTCCATGTGAATCTGGGCAGAAGCACAGCAAAAAATCGCAGCTTTTTTAGTCTGCCTCTGGCTTTTGCAAGTGCCACTACATTACTGTTGGCCTTCAGCTGAGGTTTCCACTTAAGCTTGACCAAGTTTATGGCAAATCCCTGCTGCATCATAAGCAAGCTCTTAAGTTCGTTGGCTAGATGCGTCACTTCTACGCTATATGCCACCTTCTCCCCCTCCTCTTCTCCAGTTCAGCAGGCAACAGAGGCGTCACTGCTTCCCGATCACTCTCTCCCCATCCCCTAGCATGCCTGGTGTGGATCTTGGCTGGCATTAACACCACTGAGCCAGAAATGGAGACCTTGAGCAAGCCCCAGGCAGCCGCTTCCCAAACCAGTGAACGACCTTGGTCATGTTTAGGAAGGCAAAGGTGGCAGCAATCGGTCTTCCAGAGGGGGCTGTGCACTCTGGATCCTTCCCTCACCCTTGCCTCCCCCAGCTGCCTCAGCCCTGGGAGAGCAGGGGTTTGGGTGCACCCTTCCCCGAGACAGCTAACAAATGGGTGCTCTGGTACTCAATTTGCAATAGCTAAATACTTTTCTGGTTTAGCTTGTAAAAGCTACAAACAGGAGCAAATCCAAAACAAAACTTCAGTGCAGCATTTGAAGAAAAGGTGGTGTTCATCACTGAAATATATTTTACATAAAATTTTTTAAATGTTAGATTATTCTTCCCCCATGGATAATACTGGTTATGAATCACCTTTTTGTTCTTATTTAATTTTTCATAATGAAACTACAGTTACGAGAAGCATAAATAGACCTGCCTCAGACGCTGAAAGCTGAAAAATGTATCAATTTTTGAATTTTCAATAAAACAAAACTAAACCTTTTCAAAAAACATCAGTTATTTAGACAAAGCAATTTTCACTCCAGGTAGAAACATTTTCTACCGTTTGTACCATAAACATGAAAAATGTGATAACTGTTTAAAGAAAATCACGCCTCTCTTACTTTTCAGTGTACAGCTTGCTTTTACCAAGGCTGATAAAATTACTAGCAACTAGGCTTTCTTCTCATAAGCATTTACAGAATTGGTAAGAAGTCCCTTACCACCATAAATTTATTTCTGACCCCAAAGGTCTGTGCCCTGATGCTGTGAATAGATTGGTGGACCATGAAAAGGGGAGCTAAACCTCATGTTTTAAATTACACCTACAATTCAAGTACGTCATTTTAAATTGAGGCCAGTTAAAAGCTTGTCAGAAAAACATGTAAGACCACCCATATAACAACAATCTATAACAAAATATATGTTGCTAACCAAAAGAGCAAGCAGCTTCAGATTCACAATTTAAAGAGTCATTTTAATACTGACCAACAGGTGTGTCCTCCGAAAGGCTGAGAAGTGCCATGTTCCCATTCGTGCTTCTGGCTCCATTATCAAAGAAATAGGGGGCATAATTTGCCTGAACTGCAATTAAAACAAAACAGAAGCCAAAGAAAAGCATTTTGTAGGTGGCAGTTATTTGGCTTTGTTACCTGACTCTCAGTAAACACGAGCTGTTTTGGGAATACTGACAGTGCATAACATACCCAGTTGCTGCAATGGACTTTCAGAACTATATCTGTACGGGTATTTTTAATAAAATTACTTCTACATGCCACTGTGCCGGTATTCACACAGCAGCAAATAGAGAGAGTATCGGGGGGAAAAAATCCAACCAACAGAAACGAATTAAGCAGCAGGATCTCTCTAAAAAATCTCAAACAGTTCCAGACAGCTTCATTGCAAAATTAACCTTTTCAGCTTGCAATGACTTTACACCTCTCCCCTACTCTACACATGTGAGTCTGAAGCTTTCCCAGTGTCTCGGTACCTTACCCAGTATTCTAAGCACATTCTGTCTTAAAATTATGCCTACTGCATGAGCAATTAGCCATAATTAAATAGTTACTTACTTGCTGCCAGACAACAGCAAACAAAGTTAAAAAAAAAAACAAGAAACAACAAATTAGTTGTCATTCTACTGACTGACTGTTAGAGATTCAAAATAGCCCGTTTGAAACAAAACTCCAAACGTATAAACACAGAGGGTAACATTTGCACAGGGATCGGTTGCCAAGGAAAATATTTCAGGACAACAGTACCACATCAGTAAGGAATACTACAGGATTTAAGGTTATGCTTGTACCCTCCTATATTTTTACCTAAGAAAGTGATTATTATACTCACCCAGGCAAACGTGCATCAAACTGAGAAATAAGGAGGGGGTGAAACGTCTTACATGCTTCATCCCACTGAAGAAAAGGCCAATTTCTTCTCTGTTTCGAGGGCTTGGTTGGTGTTTTTTTTTTCTCTCTGAAAGGTCCAGGAAAGTGTCCTTCAGACTGATGTGCAAGAGAAATGTGCAAGAGGCAGTAACAGATGCTAAGATGTTAAGCGGATGACACGTCTTAATTTCTGAGGAATTTAAAGAAGCTCCTTCCTACCACCTAATTAGACCAATTACTTTGCAGGGAGCTGTGGGACTCATTTCTGAGACAAGATTTGGAGGAATCAGTGTAACTCTCATAGGTTCTGCTGTTAGTACCGTATTTGTGCCAGCCAAACACACAAGTCAGAGACAAGGTAAAGGAGAACGTTGTCTTCTTTCTGAACTCTGTCTTTGATTCTCTAAGACAGTCCTCTATTTTTGACAGCTAAAAGAGGTTTCTCTTTATTTTAGCTTTGGCAGTCTTTAGAAAATACAAAGGAAGAAAATCTAACATTAGCAACAAATAATAAACGTGATTGTTACTGTTTTAAAGGAAACAATCACATTTATGATAGCCAAAAAATACACAAAATTGCATACTAAAAATGCAGAAGTCAAAATGTTCTTTTCATGAGCTGGCCTGGTCATTTAATTCTTAAACCACATGAATTTCTGAAAGCATCTTTTATATTCAGCAGGTAATTTTTGACCAACCTACTAAAAACTGTGTTTAACCACCAACACATGGAAAAAGGTAACAAAGTAGCTTTTTTTCATTGCTTGTTTTGGTTTTCTGCCCATAAAAGGCATTTGCACTAATTTAAAATATATATCATCCAATAAATTACAGGGTTAAAACCCCAGCCACTCTGTGAAGTTGTTCACAGACAAAGGTTTTGGCTGCTTAAAAGGAACTTCATCAGTAGTAATACTTAGCCTCCAACCAGGGAGATGTTTACATAGCGGCTTAGCTGTTTAAACTTGACCTGAGGCAAAGCACTTGCCCTTTAAGGATGTGTTAATGGAGTTTTCTGATTTTTAATTAACAGCCTGCCTGAAAGAAACGTCTAAGAAATTAATCAGTCAGAGAGTTCTCCATTGCAATGCTTCAAAACGTGACAGGAGCTACACTTTCTCCCTGGCAGAGCCCCTTGGCGCTGGCCGCATGCAGAAGGCCACTGCTGGCGCGGGTGCTGCTGCCAGTGCTGGGCTAGCCCGCTCCCCGGCCATCGGGTCCCATGTCACCCCGGCATGTCCCGCGGTGTGCGGGCGAGCACAGCTTCCTTGAGGAGAGGCCCGAGGCACAGGGAGCAAGCGCAGAGCCAGGGCGCAGCATCAAGCTGGGCAACAGTGGAGATTTTTTGGCTCCCTGATTCATCTGTGTGTTTTATCTTTATTTGCTCAGGTTTCAGAAGAGAGGAGATAAGTGTTCCCTAGACGTAACCCTACGGACAGAGGCTCCCTTCCCAGCATCTCCTCGCGGGGTGCAGAGCTAAAGGTGGGACGAATGATGGAGGAGGCGGTGGGAGAGAAGTCTTTGCTGCAGACGCAGTGCCGGGATTGTCCCATGCTGCGGCCAGCGCATTTCTGCACCGTCGGGTTCCCCCGGACCTACGGTGCTGCTGGGACAACACCCCTACCCGCAGAACACACCAACTGTAAGGCTCCCAGGAGGGTAGAAGCAAACTTGTTGTCCTCAATATCAACAAAACTCACCATCCGTAGTGGAACCTGCCAGGGAACGGTACAGAGAGCAACAGCCTAAAAAGCCTTCAAACCAGATTAGAAACTAACGAAGATTAGGTTCCTCTGTGTCTAGCAAATGTGATGGTACAGATGCAGACCCTGGCTCAGCGAGGCACTAAATTACCAACTGCCAGAAGCTCAAAGTTAAACCAGGGGAAGGCTCTTTGTCATTTTGATCTTTTTCTAACCACCTCCTACATGATCAGACCTTTGGTGTGACTCCGTATGACCGTTCTTGCAGAGCAGTGTGCGCAAAGGCTCCGTGTCGCACCAAAGTGTGACTGCAGCAGTGGCCCATAAAGCTCAGGGCAACCTGCAGCAGGCAACTAAGAAAAACAAATGTATTTTTAGTGCATTTAAATTCACGACATGGGGATCCAAAGCTGAAAATTGTGTGGGAGGGTATACGCATATAGAAGATGGATATAAATGTAATCCCTGTTACAGATTTAACCATGCCACCACTGTCAAAAGTAATAGTAAACCACTGATAAAATCACAGAAAGGCACCTGCGTGGTGCCCAAAAGGAATCATAAATAGCACCTAAATGTCCTTTCACCTGCCTCCTCAATCCAGAACTAGCAACATGCTTTTTTCTACCGAGTATTTTCCTAGAAAAATTGATGGAGAGCTCTTGTCAAAGTTAATAGCTGCCTGTTCCCCTGCTTGCACCTCCTGGGGTTCTAAATCTCTAGGGCCTGTATCTCCAAGGAAGCAAAATGTCTCACTCCTCCTGAATGCCAATGAGTTTGAGCTCTTAATCCCCGTAGAGTTTGAACACCTAGCTAATATGTGTCTATGCACACTCAGATATGTACCTACCACAGTAACACTCCGACAGAGTATTTTTTTCTGTCAGAAAATATTCTTTGATCGAAGCTAATACAGCTCATAGAGTCAGGCTGGGTTTGATGAATTTTCTCCTTGGGAAGAAAAGGGGCAGGAGAGGGTTTCAGGAGAGTAATGTATTCCATCCCAACAGTTTTAGGAATGGAAGAATCCCTCTTCTCTATGTAGAAGAAACTTTCTATTTCATATAGTTAGCATATCAAGTAGCAAGGAACATAAAAGAATGAAATATACCCGTCTGATCTGAACCAATTTGCTTCCCAGGGTGTTCTGTTTGTTTACTATTCAGTGTGAGGACAAATCTAGAAAGATCCAATATTTTCAGAACAAAAGTTCTGAATTTGGGTGACTGATTAGCAATATCTACGAGAGCTTGTTAGACAACCTAAATTTTTATAAAATAAAAGTTTAAATGTTGAAGACTGCTACCGTAACACAATGAATATCTTTGCAGACTTCTCCCCTTCAGACCACAGCTTGGGTGTACCAGGGCAGCATGGTTGTAACCACTGTTTTCTGCATTGTGAAGCCCTCCCCTGGGATGTCCCCCACGTTTTTCTTCCCCCAGCACAAACCCATACCACAAACTGAAAACAGAACCTTCCAGGGCACAGGGGCCAGACACAAAACTGACCACACACAAGCCCCTGCCAGTTCCTGCCCTCTTATCTCTGAGCCTTCGAGAATCATGTTTAAGCCTAAGACTAGTAGTCTTCCTTAACTAAGTATGGCTGACAAGAAATGGGCTTCCACCAGTACTGAGAGCTGCCCTTCTTCTGTTTCCACAGCCCTGAATATGTGAATCGCAGGCTGTGGTGGGCTGACCTTGGCTGGACACGGGGTGCCCACCAAAGTCGCTCTGTCCCTCCTCTCCTCAGCTGGGCAGGGGAAAGAAAATATAATGAAAAGGCTTGTGGGTTGAGATAAGGACAGGGGGATCACTCAGCAATTACCATCAAGGATAAAACAGACTTGACTTGGGGAAAATTAATTTAATTTATGTTGTGGTTTAGGCCAAATCCCACTGGGGACGTGGGGGACCCCAGATGGGACTGACAGATGCTCCCCTTTACCCCTCTTCAAAGAGAGAGGCAGAGGAGGGAACTTATGAGTTTAGAAGGAACTAAACTACTTTAATGAAATATTAATAATAAAATGAAAAGAAAATAATGAAATATATACAAAACCGTATCAAGCTCCAGACATTCATGACACCGGCTGGCACTGGGGCAGTCCCAGGCTGGACTCAGTGACAGACGGGAACTGGATTCCGTATCTGCATGCAGGATTGGGACCAAAGGAAGATAAACAGAGTCCTCCTCAGAGGTCCGCCATTGAAGGAAGAGAGAGAGAGAGACAGAGCCAGAGCCAGCGCTCCCAGCACTCCCAGCTCCCAGCTCCTGCTTAACCTTTGATCCCTCAGCTTTTATACTGAGCATGATGCGGATGGGATGGAATACCCTGTTGGTCAGTTTTGGGTCACCTGGCCTGTCCGCTCCTCCCCGTAGGTGGGACCCCACTGTGCTTTTCCGCTTCCGACACTCTAACATGGCAAGTAACCAAGTTGGTTGGCCTTGGATGTTAGAGCAATAAGTATAAGCAAGAGCCTCTCCGCATACCATACCTGGGCATCAGCTATAAACATTGGTTTTATCACTCTGAGAGAGCGAACATTGTCTGCACAATATGCTGTTAATTTCAGCAGTTAGAAGAGGCCCAGCTAAGAAGCAAAGTTACTGAACAAAATTGGTCCTGTTTTACCTCAAACCAGGACAATTTATGACCAATGAAATCAGAGGAGGACAATGAGAAATAAAAACCAAATCTTAAAACACCTTCCCTCCACCCCTCCCTTCTTCCCGAACTCAACTTCACTCCCCATGTTCTCTCTCTCCGCCCCCCCCGAGCAGCGCAGGGGAAAGGGGAATGGGGGTTGTGGTCAGTTCATCACAGGTTGTCTCTGCTGCTCCCTCCTCCTCAGGGGGAGGACTCCCCACACTCTTCGTCTGCTCCAGTGTGGGGTCCCTCCCACAAGACATGGTCCTCCATGAACTGCTCCAGCATAGGTCCCTTCCACGGCGTGCACTCCTTCAGGAACAGACTGGTCCAGCGTGGGTCCCCCAGGGGGTCACAAGTCCTGCCAGCAAACCTGCTCCAGTGTAGGCTCCTCTTTCCATGGGTCCACAGGTCCTGCCAGGAGCCTGCTCCAGCCTGGGCTTCCCATGGGGTCACAGCCTCATTTGGGCATCCACCTGCTCCGGTGTGGGGTCTTCCATGGGCTGCAGGTGGATATCTGCTCCACCGTTAACCTCCATGGGCTGCAGGGGGACAGCCTGCCTCACCATGGTCTTCATGATGGGCTGCAGGGGAATCTCTGCTCAGGCGCCTGGAGCACCTTCTCCCCTCCTTCTTCACTGACCTGGGTGTCTGCAGGGTTGTTAATCTCTCACATTCTCACCCCTCTCTCCAGCTGCTGTTGCTGTTGTGCAGCAACTTTTCCCTCCTGCTTAACTATGTTATCCCAAAGGTGCTACCACCATCACTGATGGGCTCAGCCTCGGCCAGTGGCGGGTCCGTCTGCTGTATTGGACACAGGGAAAGCTGCTAGCAGCTTCTCACAGAAGCCACCCCTGTAGCCCCCCGTTACCAAAACCTTGCCGTGCAAACCCAGTCCGTGACAGCTGTTCTTGAGCCCGATCCCAAAGCCCAACCTGAAATGTGGGCCAGACTAGAACTGGCAACAGAAGCCGACACTAAAACTGTAACTAAGATGCCACAAGACCACAGCCCCTCACACGACGCAGCGACACCAATACAAGCTCAGGTTTGCCCCTGCTGGGGGGCGGAAGGAGGGTTGCTCACAGCCGGCCATGAGCAAGTGCCCCTGTTCGGCCCCCCAGCATCCCAACTGGCACTCGCCAACACCCGCGCCGGCAGTCTGAGCGGAGAGGGCAAAGACTGAGCTGGTACAGAGATAAATTACTCTTTCCACATTGTGGGTGGCCCTTCCACCTCAGGGCAATCACATTAGAGCTGCCTACCTGGGTAATGCCTGCTTGGCATATAAATGTGAGGTTTTCATGACTTGCATTTCAAGCGGTTTTTGGACGCTTACATGCATTCGCAATTTAAAAATATAGAGAAAAAAAATTAAAGAAATAACAGAGATTAAATTATCTCCACTGCCCTGCTTTGCTTTATATTAACTATGTGTAGTCTTCAGATTTTATGCCTGCTTCCATCTGAGTTAAAAACCCCTCTGTTCTAAGACTCTGGACAGTACTGGTAAGTAATGAAGTTCACATTCATATAATAATAGCTCAAGCGTCTTTTTTTCCTATGCTCATCCTCCAATTCTGGCTGCATATGGCATTAAGTGTTACTTTGGAGAGGAATATTCGGCATTTTTTGTGTGTGCATTTGTGCATGTAAACAAATTCAACATAAAAAGTGTTGCATACTTTATATAAACCTCAGCATGTGCAGAAAGAGTCCAAATTACACTCTGGCCTTCCCTCTCTAAATCACTTGCTAAGAGGGGCTGTGGGAGTTACCATCGATGCCTGGAGGCATTCTGCACAGAGCAATTCACTCGGAATTGCTCGATGCAATAACCACGAAAGAGAGAAGTGGAGCCTCAGCCATTTTCAAGACTTTTTTCAAAGCTCTACCTATCCTCGTGTCTTCAAATACGATAGCGAAATTCTTACTTAGCTTTCAAAGCAAAGGAAGGGGAGCAGGGTGGGCCTGCGACATACACCACAGGTAAGACAGACACCCTAATACCCCTGAGTTTGACACAGCTGTAACCACAGCTGGGCTGTTCCTTGCACACTGAAGGGTCAGTTCCCTATCAAGTCCCACAGCACGGCATGAGCAAGAATTGTCCAAGCTGCTCTCCAAACACCGTAACAGCAGCAGGACGTGCTAAGGTAAACACAACAAACACACTAATTGCTTGGATGTTTGCTCTCCGGCTGGGACCTGGGGGGTTATAGTGTGCTCTGTTTCAGCAGAGCTGAGTCAGCATAAGCAGAGAGTTGAGACTAAGTTAAACGTGCAGTTACCACCACAAAAAAACCAAAACACAACACTCTCACCTGTCCAAACCACGTCATTCCTCCCCCTCAAAATCTCCCCCCAGATGACTGAGAGATGATTTATACTGGGGCACATCATCACTCTCCACCAACTTCCATCACTACAGAGTACAAATGATGGTGAAAATCCAGGAACAACTGCTGATGTGCATTTCAGATGCCTGGTTTTGATGGTGAAGAATTTTACACGAGCTATGCTTTGCATTTTCCTAGCACAGCACCACAGCTTCTGTCTGGCTGCTGAGAGAAACTGTGGGCAGCACTGGGGGATCCACAGGAACCTGAGCCAGACTGACAGCAGGAGAGAAGAGCCTGAAGTCTCTCAGATATCTTTACTATCCATCATTATCTCTGTGTTTTGAATTACCAGCTATAAGAGGGAAGCAGACTCACAATACGGTAGGAAGAGCAAAAGAGAAACAGTCCCGTGGTTTTGGCGGTTAAATCTAATCAGACACATGCTTGAGCCCTTGGCCATGATCACCAAACTCTGATCCTCCCTGTTGCCAGAACAAATACACCACCTCCCATACGAGAGTTTATGCATGTCTCTACAGCCCACTCCCATCACTTGGGATATGCAAATTTGTTAAAATTACTTGGAATTTTTTATAGTCCTGCAAGATTCAAATGCAAGCCAATAAACACCTCTTTCTCCCTCTCACTGTGTTATTCTCTTGTTATTAATTGAATGAGTTTAACACTTTTACACCTGAAAGGAAAATGATCTCATTGTTACAATTCTGACTCACAGGGATCTAAGTTCAGTTTTCACCTGTATCACAGACAGTCTATAAATAATCAGCCCAAGATCATTAAATTCACATTAAAGTCATCAAAAAATAGTGATGTGATGATCATTAATGATCTCAGTCAAATTTATAAACCTCTCTCAGCTCAATAATAAAAAGCTGAAAGCAATACTGTACTGTTGGGTTTGAGGAGTGTAAAGACCATGAGTCATAACTCAGCTGCCTACACGCCCTTTTTTATATTGCAGCTCCACTGAGCAGCCACGCTGAACCTCAGCAGTATACAGGAGAATGGTAAAACCCTGGATTGAATCATAGAATGGTTTGGGGGACCTTTAAAGGTCATCTAGTCCGACCCCCCTGCCACAGGCAGGGACATCTTCAACTAGATCAGGTTGCTCAGAGCCCCGTCCAACCTGACCTTGAACGTTTCCAGGGATAGGGCATCTACCACCTCCCTGGGCAACCTGTGCCAGGGTTTCACCGCCCTCATCATAAAAATTTCTTCTGTATATCTACTCTGATAAAACACATGCCACAACTTAAACAGGTAACTCAACTAATTCAGGAAGATAATCCCCACAAAATAGGAGAAAAACCCCCATTCCTCATTCATGAAAGGAAAGCCGAGATTTAGAGAGGTGACTACAAGCACCTGGCCGCAAGTATTATGTCAACTTGAAGCTCCTTGGAGTGTCCTAAATTGGATAACAAGAGCGGAAGCACTCAGCAGGGCTGGCTGCTTTTGAAGTTCTGGGACAAAGTTTGGGCAAACAAATAATTAAAGCTTGCACACAAACTGTGGCTTCTTCAGGCAAGATATAGCACGTTATCTTCTTCCTTCATGCAGAAAATCTTGGTGAAAGCCATGTAAGCAGAAGGTTTAATTTCCTTTCAAGAGCTAGGTTTTCTGGTAATGGGTTGCTTCTCAGTGTCAGAAGGCAAGTTTTTTGGTTTGGCTTATTCGCCATTTTTAAGAATTGCATACACTTTTAGATTGTATGTGGTCTACTTTTGCTTCCTTCTGTCTATAAATAAATTGGAGACCTTATAAATTAAGACTCACATGTTAAAATTAGCAACTTTTGTCTTGGGCTTTGACAAAGTATCTTGATTATTACAATCAGTAAAAAATTCCCATTCGTCATCGCTTTTTCTAATACAGAAATCAGTATTTGACCTTAAATATTTTCACCTTCTTTCTTCGGCAAATGTTCATATTGCAGTAAAACCATATTCAGATTTGAAATATCTTATTTTTTATGTAAATTTTGCGCTTAATATTATTCCACAGAGAAACTGAAAATTTCAGGGGGAATGCAAACATGGATTCCCTCCAGCCCTTCCCAGGGAGAAAAACCCTGGTTTCCATCCTGCTGTACAGATTCTTATCGGCAGAACCCTCTGCTCCAGCCATTTGTGAGGAGTGGGTGTGCTCTTTGTTGCAACGGAAGCAGAGGAGGAAAGAGAGAAGGGGGTAACTAGCTTAGGGATAAGCAGGAAAGCCAGAGAAATCAAGATCTCAAACCTTCTCCCAGCTCTGCAGTCTCCTGTTTGTATCGCGCATATTTCACTCTGCACATACCCTCCCACCTCACAGCCTGATCTCATATTTGATCCAGAGCAAAGCTAGTCTCCATCATGTTTCGGGATGCACCTTTCTTCCCTTGGCAAGCACCTCCCCCATTGCCCTGCGGGTGAAGTACTGTCACAGTCTGGTCAAGCATGATTACGCAGAAACCTCTGGCAACAAGGGCAGCGGCGCATGAGGAGCTGCAGAGGTGTCACACCAGCTTCCCTTCCACAGGCACGCCGTCCCCGGCCCAGGCACCCATGGCTCTCTTAGCAGCACCGTACCCAGCTCTCCACAGGCTGAGAAAACTGTCAGAAACTGATGAAGGATTACTGAATAAATTAACAGAAAGAAAATACATTCCTGAATAATCATAATTCTTCTGCCCCCAACTGTTCTGGAGTAGTCCCACTGCTGAACGTGGGATATGTAAATCTATGTAAATCCCATGTTAGGTTTTAAACTTCTTTCAGGTTATTTTCTTGCACCCCATATGCAATTGACATATAAAGCAATAAATAGAGCAAGAAACTTCTCATATTCTCCAAATGGATAGCAAGAGAGCAGGTACACGATCATATCCATACACAATCTCATACCTGTGAAAATGCACTTTAAAATCATGACCAGATCTGAGGGTGAGATCTTTTTAAAAAAATGAACCAAAAATGGAAGTCTACCTGCAGTATAAACATTTACCTGTGTTCACTCCCACTGCCATGAAAAGCTAGAAGGAAGTCGGAAGTCTTGTTCCAGTAACTGCTAGCAAAGTGGTGGTGTGAGGTTGCAAGACAAACCTTGAAGGAGGAAATACTCACTTAATTGTTTAAACATGCACAGACTGAGACCAAATTATGGAGATAGGTATGGTCAGTATTTCATAAGGCACAAAAAAATGTCAGATTTTCCTGTCCCTAACTCCTTAAATGGTCTGATACTGTTGAGCCAGACCAGAATCTTCTCTCCCTGAGGGAGCATTTTAAATGCCAAACTCCGCACGTATGTGTAAATAAAAAAATTTCATTCTCTGTAGGCCTCAGTTTACTGGACTTTGGATAGCATTTCTGCGAGGCGCAAACTGTGAGAAATGACTTGCCGTACGGCATCTGGAACCAACAGGAGTTACCCAGGTAGCAGAGCACACATGCCAAGGTAATGGCCTAGGAACAGCAAGAACCCAGGGCTCCTTGGGACAAAGTGGTCTTAAAAACTGAATAACACCATTCTGTGTGGTCAGAGAGCCCTGTTATTTCGCATACCGCAATGCATTTAATGCCACGTTACAGTTTTATACACTCTGTCATAAGGGAACCAGAGCCATGATGCCCTTGCCTCCAAAGGAATTAAGGAATGTCAATGGGAAGAAAACAGAGGGAGAGCGGGCACCAAACGTCTAGTAATTTTAGCCTTTCCACAGTGACTTTCAAACTGTTGTCAAAGTGCTTCCCAAAAAACTGCGATTTTTTTTTTCCAGATAGGTAAAGAGACAGTGCTTTCATCCCCTCAGAAAAAAATGCTAGTCTGCAAACCAAAAATCTCAGAGCACTTGCCTGCCTGATTTATCATGAGTTATTGTCGTTCACTGTGGGTGGCAGCAGAGGTGGTTTGGGGAATTCCTGGGTAAAAAGAGTCACTCTCCCAGTGCTTCTTAGATACGGCTCCTCCTGGTTGTAGTCTGCCAAAGAGTGTTTTATAGTGTTTGCAAAAAAGGCGCTGCAGGTAACTGGGGAAAGGAGAACATTTGCCACAGCTGCTAAGTAATTAAAGTTCCTGCTAAGCCATTTTATTAGCTTAGAGGCTTTTAAAGACCATTGCAAAATCCATTTACAATTCAGTAACCTCACTTCTTTGGAAGCTACATATCAGTCTCCTCATTTTGCTTTGACGGGGATAGAAAAAGAACAAATAGTCCCTAGAATACCCAGGTATATTTAGATAGCTACACTCACTTCAGCAGCATGATCTCTGATAGATGCGGTGACATGGAGCATGACACAGACCTGTGTGAAGGATGCCATTTAGCAGCAGACAGACAGTCCAAGTTATTTACGGAAGAACTAGTGTTGTGCATTGTTTTGCCTGTAAAAGTTGTACATATAACTCAGAGCTGGGGTGTGAATAACCAATGAATCAAGATTTTATAGTTTACTCAGCGTGGCCGAGAAAAATAACAGAACTTGTCAAGGTAGAGTGAGGGAATGCTTGTGTTCTCCCCATAAATCTTGTGGCTGGCGTGTATGCCAATGGATGTCACTGTATAGAAGCGCTGCTTACAAGGCAGTAACATGACTTGTTGAACCAGGGGATGTATGAAAACTAAATACGATCCTTTCACTGCCATGTACAACCGAACTCAGCGCCTCAGAACAGGAATGGCATGAATGCAAAGGTGAACTAAAGCCCTCGCTAGAGGTCAGCTCTAGACCACAGCAGCACTTGAACCACAGGGGCTGGCACAGTCTTTTGGATTTTACTCAAGTAAATGTGGTTGCAGATGGGTCTTCCTGTGACCTCTCTTGTTGGGAATGCAGGTCTGTGCCTTAACCATTCTTAGAAGGGAATCCTGCAACTCTCAAGCTGGACTAAATGCCAGTGCACTTACCTCGATAGGATCTGGGAGATCTAACTGGCCAGCACATCTCTCAGCCTTTGCCTTTGATTGCTGTAACAAGAGGAAACCTGAGTATCCAGGCAGCCTTACGCCAAAGCAGAGCTTGCCCTTAACCTAGAAAGCAAGGTTTATTTCAACAAATTTTCTGTCTGTACAAAGAGGCCTAAATACTCAGTTTTAAGGTAATTTACCTCACCTCAAAAATGCGTGGGACTATCACTCTATTCCCTTACACACTTCCCAACAACTGTCTAGCCTTTGCCTGGAGAGATTTCTACAGCCGATAGCCCTGTACGTACATTGGTTCTCAAAACAAGTAGTTTAACCTGGCTGGGGCCCAGAGGTTGGCTCTTCATGCCCACGAGCTCTACCTATGAGCGCTGTGCTCTTACCATCTCCTCCCAAGACTTCAAGTACTTTATCTCAAAGTACTGTGCTTATTTGATTATTTTTTTTTACAATAACCTGGCAATAAAATAAATCAATAGAACTATATAGAAAGAATCTCAACAATAAATACTAGTTTGAGGAATGAATAAAATATCTGGGAACAGACTTCCACACCTGGTAACTGAGACTACATGATCCAAAGTTATTGCAGTGAAGGCTGAAATAAAAATTAAATATAAATAAAAACCCCTACTCATACTGTGACTTTAAGGTGATTATATGGTGTCTCGAAACAGAGGTGCTCAAATCCTGTAACTGAAACTGTCCTTGGTGCAAAAATGTCTGGAAACAACAAATGCAATGCAGCACCACTTTATACCATGTCTTTTTGACAATGTGCACTCCAGTCAGTCTCATGGATATAAATCCATGGACTCAAATTAAAATGGTTCAGCACAAGGAGAAAAACTTGAGAAATTCACGCAGCAGGAGAATTTCTGTGAGGTAAGTTCCCACATAGACAAAGAATGGGTGGGGGACCATCCCACCAAGAGACAAAAGATGACTTGTCTAGTCAGTGAGAATAGCCAATGAGGAAGAGTGATCATGTCTAAGGAGCAGAAGAAAGCACGGAAAGAAATTTGGGGAAGGAAGTAGAAAGTTTTGTTCAATAGACAGGAAAAGGTGCAAAACACATTTTATAATAAAATTATGAAGAGCAGGTTGATTTCACTTCTCAGGCTTAAGGATCTGTTTTGAAAACTGTTGAGTCTTGACTTAAATTGGTGGAAATCCCTTTCAAAGATCACCAAAGGTGGAGCTTACAAGGTTAAGGTCAACCACGCACATAGTGGTTTGCCAGACATAACTTCAGCTCAGATTTTTTTTTAATCCCTCTTTTCATCAACTACTCACCTGAATATTTTTTCAGAAGAAAGCGGCAGTATTGGTATATATGTAACTAAGTCAAAGGATAATGCTGAATTGTTTAACCTTGGTACAGTCAAACAACTTCAAGATAAGAGCCCAGTGACAATTGCCATCATTTATTGTTTCCCAAGTAAAGAAAAGTTAACAACTGGAAAGCCAGTGAGCTGAAAAGAACGCTTTAAAGAGGGACTTGCAGACAGTGCTGCAATATCTTATCTCATTCAAAATCTTGTTTTAAACTGTCTCACCGTTTCTCTGACAGCATTTGTAAACAGATGGACTTCACACTTGTTTTGAATGAAAATGTCTTTCTTGCCTGGCATATTGATCTCTTGGGGAAAATTCCGGGATGCAAATAGGCTTTAGCATTTCTCAGTGAACACGGCACACAGCTGGCACTGAGTGCGACACGGGGCTCTGCGACAATGCAAACAGGAAGTTTTGGCTGGAGAACCCACCTAAGCAAAGACAGCAGTTTTCAGTGCACTTCAGTTTTGGGAGCCAGTTTTAAGAGCGTTTTACAGAGATCTGATTTTCAGAGAGGAGGCAGGCTGTATTGGCTGCAGACTAACTGAATGGTACCTCAGGAATATGTCTTTTTCCCCCAAGGTTGGGATCAGTGTTGGTGACCAAACAACATCACAGAACCCAGCAGAAAACCACTCTTCCTCACTGACCTAAGTGCCATCTTGCCTGACAGGTTGAGGGAAACCTTGTTGCTGTTTAGCTTTTGGAATTGGAGATCCTATTATCCAGGATATATTAGTTGCTTTGACTGCCTTACGCTTATCACAAACGCATATGGACATTGATACAGTTAAGAGGTTGTTTAAGTGCCTGGTGGGCAGTTAATCACAACCATCCATGGAACAGTCATTTTTGTGTACACTGAACTTTTGAATGTTTGGGCTTGAATGCTTCCTATATAGGGTTTAAATCGTCACCTGTGAACATCTGTGCTGTGCTGCCAGCTGGCACTAACCAGCTCTTGAACTAACATCCTGGATGCAGTTTGAGTCTGACACAACCTGGGCTTGGTATGACAGCTTCTTACAACCACAGAGATTTTTGTGATTGTGTCAGGCTGCAGAAGACGGGACAGTGATGTTCAGTTTAGAATCTCCATAGGCACACAGTGACCTGATTTCTCCGATAATGCTTTCTGAGGTTGACCAGATGGCATTGTGAATGTAAGGTGCTTATCCCAGAGCAAATCTCTGGCCTTTGCCACTCCCTTGTGGAAGATCAGCCTGAAAACGTGGAATTAAATCCCCCACACCTGAAGATATCCACAGCCAGTGCATCTGTAACACATAAACAAATGTTGGCACATGGGTTGAATGATGACTTGGACAAGTCCATATTCAGACACTGAATTTTTCTAGCAGAGACTCCCACCACTGAGACATTAAGAGCAGAAGTAATTTTTGGGAATTCCTTCTGTGCTGATAGGCCTGCTCTAAGATCAAAAGACAAAGCATGATGAGACAGCTGCGTGTTCAAAAACAACGTAGATCATCCAGAAAACAATAATATGTAAGGGGTTTTTCTCCTCACCTTCAGCCTACAATAGGAGAAAGTCATTGCTAAGCTTTGGGCAAATTCTTCTCAGAACAAACTTCAGTAAAAACGGGATATGAAACCGATCTGTGTTCATCATCTGGCAATACTTTGCTAAAACTATTCATGAGCAGGTAGTTAGCAACAATGATGGACAAAACAGAATCAGGCAACGGATCTCTAAACTTGATCCAATGAACGCTGAAGACACCAGGAGTCTTCCACTCAGCTTTGGCAAGAATTAACTTATAAGAACATATAAATCTACAACAGGAAGTGTTCATCCCTTCCGTTTCACCTGAATTTATCTTTTGAGATAACATGGTCCATGTCAGATTTTAGTTTTCCTTGGTAAATGCCGTGACAAGAAATTGCCATTGTAGACCATACTTTGGATAAACAGAACTTCTCCAGAGCTAAAATCCTGAATTCTTCAACTACACGTTGGCCCTTACATCAGTTGTGGGCCACACAGTCCGGGGGGTGTTGAAAAGCGAACAGAAAGAGTTCCCATTACACTTTTTGGAGTCATATTTTGTATAAAGAATACATAATTTTATTTCTTCTAATACCCACTTTGAAAGAAGAGATACCAAAACCTGCCTCTGCCCCAACACCCCCTGTCAGCAGCGATCATTCCTCCTGTGCTCCTGGCCAGTCATAGTGCCAAATAAGACAGACTGATTTGGTGTTAGCTGGTGGTGTTAAGGTCTAAACAAAGCAAGGGGCCACCTGGCTCACTTAGCTGACAAGGTCAGAGCAGGATCCAACATCTGTTTTGGCAGGCATAAAGATGCTTCAGAAACATCTTTATTGGAACTTGCAGGCTGTGCAATTTTCATGCTTGACAGCCGAACACGCACAAAAACACAAGATACAAAGAAATGCATTTGTCAGCTTGGACAAGCTAAATTTACTACTTTATGTAAGCATACAGCTTGTGTACCTTGCAAAGCCACTGAGCAGGTATGTTTCTCCTCGGGAGATGCCAAACAAATACACATAGAAGTGAAAGGAAAACAAAAGGAAGAACAGATGCCTGTAAGTGAAGCCATGATCAGATAGTAGCTCTGTTCTACCACATGGGGAACGTGGCCTGGTACACAAAAGTCAAACTCTGTTAAGGAACCACCTTCAGGGGCTGACACGTGACATCCTGATATCTCTGGACGGGGCAAAAAAAGCACGTTTGGGCAGCAGTCACAATCCATGCTGAAATAATTTGAGGATTCCTGCTTTAAGTTTGTTCAGTCAAGACCAGAACCTCACACAAGTAACATTTTTAACTTGAATAGCCCCCAACCTTAGGATGAGGCCTGTCTGGGAAACTGAGTAAAAATACTCAGGTGCATTGGATGATGTCCCTGCATCCCTCCAGATGCCCAGAGTATTTCTGTAATTGTGGTAATGGTCTTTGGGGCTTCTGTTTTTGCTGTCAGAGAGAACGTTTTGCCTGAAGTAGGATCAGAGAGTGTGGAGCACACTGGTTGGATGGTGTGGGGCAAAGAGAAAAATCATACCGCATTTTTCAGATACAAAAGAAATGGGCTTAAGCTCACATTAGAGAACAGAATCTTCATACCTGTTAGCAATGCTTTATACAGAGCTGCAAACACAAATGGCCATATTTTACAGAGTAAAACCCTGCTGCAAACACATTTAATAGCAAAAACACTTTTTACATTTACTTGTCATTTGTATTCTACAGATTCCTTCTGTGAGCTACCAAAGCCAAAATAGAAATAAGATATATTTGCCTAGCGATCAGCAGCAGAACAATCAAACACAGCTCCTTCACCAACGTCCTGACTCAGATCTTGTGCGAAGGATTGGCAGCTCCTTTATCCTCAATAGAAAAATGCTATGCGTGGTCAGCTCTTCAAAAATAGGAAGCTGAGAGTCAGATCTATCTAAACTCAAAACCAGTAAGGAAATACAGTAATAACAAGCACACAGAAGACCCAGAAATAGGTTCAATTGCTCAGTATAATAGAAACATTGCCAATCAGAGAGCACGGCCACATGCAAGTGCCCATAAATTTGACCCTTGGGAATTGCATTTGCCTGTGGGGGTTACAACAGGCCTCTGACTGTTGCCATTCAACTACCCCAGATTCTGAAGGGCACCAAGACCACTTCTATTGTACTGAAAATTATGTTAAGAGAAGCAGTACTTGAGTATTGAGGGAAAAATTACTATTGGCGATATGCAGTTTGCCCAACAGAAGCTCTTTCTACTCCTCCTCATAACCACTAGAAGTAAAAACTGAATTTATGCACATCCAAGTAATTCGGGTTTAAGGACTCACCCCAGGCAGAGGAATAGCAGCATATGCAGGGGACAGTTAGGAAAGGACAGAAAATACATGAGTGAAGACCCCAATCACTGCTAATGATGTCAGCAGAGCGTGCTTCAGTTTCTCTGTTATTCAGCCCTTTGGTATTCTTAGCATTTATTCCGTGCTCCAGTAAGTTTTGTTTATTGAGGTGATCGCACAACTCAAGTGTCTTAAAAGAACAGCTGCCTTATGGCTTCAGCAGAAGGAGATTTAATCTGATTAGCCTTAACACCTTTTCAGTATGCTGTTTAATAACCACCTGATGACGATCTTCTAGGAAGTTAAAGAACGGGCCCCTTTGCTTTTAATGCCAGATTTAAACCCCTAGATGAGATATTGAAGAGCTTACCACTGTACTTGAATCCAGTCCTCTACCACTATTTTAACAACCTGCTTATCTAGTTTCTTAGCCATTTCTCGATGATGAGCTCTTTCTCACTTGCTAGAAATTCACTTCCAAGTGGATTTCAAGCACTGAGAGCAGAGGCTGCAGGAAAAATCATCATGTGCCTAGCTACAAACAAAATCCTTTTGTCAATATGAAATAAATCATTCACGGGAAGGGTTAAATATGCATACATACTGATAACTAGAAACAATAACATCAACCCTTTCCCACCTTTTAGGCAATCCAAAAATGCAAAACAAAGTGATTCAGCCAGCTCGCCTTTTTTCTAGGATTTGAGGAGCTAAATCCCTGTTTGGTGCAGAGGAATATGCAACTGACCCAAAGTCCAGTGGCAGCCAGACAGCTTTGCCTGACTCTTTAGCTGCCAGGCTAATGTTAACAAGATGAAGGAGCCTGAGTGAACAAATAAACAGTACTGACTGAAGCCTTTCCAAGCAAAAAATAGAAGTAATATACACTCATGTCCTATCTGCGAAAGGAGGGCCCTCAACCATGTAAAGCACTGTGAGACGCGCTGCCAGGCAGATGCTTTTCACCCTGCTCTCAGTCTGCTCATTTTAACTGTGGAAGGGGCCCGGGAACCCTCGGAGGGGCTGGTTGACAAGGCTTGCAGTGTTTCCTCATTTCCATCGGAGTCATTTTGAAACTTATAGCTGTAAAACAAAGATGGAGAGGAGAGAAAATGGAGAGAGATGTTTAGTTGGGGGTGTGGAGAATGGCACAAAACATTAATACAAACACAACTCAGCTTCAGGTATGGGCAGGCTTAGATTATCAGTGATCTGAAAATAAAAAGGGATCTGATGGCAATTTTTGCTTTCTCTTCATGAGATTGCTAGAGATCACCTATTCCTAGCATTTTTTTTTTTTTTTCCCCTGTACTGAGGTTGCACAATCACTGAAAGTATGATTGCTGCTTGTGGAAGTTTCCGCAGTCAGATGAAGGTCTTCATAGACACAGGGACAGTAATACTCTCTCTCCAGAGCTTGAGTGCCACAATCAACACATTACACAATATTTTCCCCTTACTATCATCACATTCGCCATCTTCCCTGCACAGAAGCCACAGGCTGACATTGGCTTGAAAAACTTGCTGTCCGGGACAGTAATCGTTTCTGACAGAAGAACGACATTCCAGGAAATTGGTGGGTTTACTTCAGAAGAAGTAGCCAGTATGGTTAAACTATCCACCTCCTTAAGCCACGCTGAGTCAGCCTTTGAGATGCTTTGCCACTTCCCCTGGGCACATGCCTAGCACAAAGAACAGCGCAGAGGAACGCTGAAGAGCAGTCAGTGTGCTTTGCCTGCAGACTGTATAAAGCAAGTCACGTTCCCCTAGAAAAGGCCGCAACATGGAAGCACAAGTCAACCAAGCATTTTCATATAAGCTGGTTTGTAACAGAGACAAGCAGCCACGTACAGCAGGCAGGTGCGCCTTGTACGAAAGCAAATAAACAGCAATCCCTGACCCAAAAGAGATGGTTAGGGTAAGCAGGTTGGAGTGCTCAGAGAACCAGGGCAGAGTCTAACAGGGGACAAGCAAAGATCATCGAGTACTACTGGGTCTGCAAGAGGGGGAGGCATTTCAGATTCCCTTTGTAGGAGATCTTGGCGGTGAATTTACAGGTTTTAACGGAGCGTTTCCTTTGTTCTTCTTTCTCCCCCTCAGCATAGTACTTTCCACTGCTCTGCAAAAGCTGTATCACTGCATTTTACCCGTGGGAAACAGCAGCCTGCTTTCCAAGGAACATTCTCTTTGGAAGCACTTTTTATCAGAGAGATTTCATGCCCGTTGCATGAAAAAAGCCTGAAACGCCTACTGTTTTGTCAGGTGGCAGAAGGTACCCCAGACTGAAAAGCAATAGCTATGCTCATCGCAGGAAATCTCAGTACTTTGGAAAGGCTACAGGTTCAGCCAGCTAGGACACACGATCTGTCTCAGGCCAAGAGTGACGAGAGCTACCTCTGTGCGTTCAGCATTACATTCCCTAACCCTTCTGGATGGGCTGGGAACCCACTGTTGTAGCTGTGGATCATTTATAGCTGAAGTCCTCAGTTGCTACTACACCTGCCAATTACATAAGAAAGGAGCCCAAACCAGCTATAACCCCTGACCCACAGGCGTAACTCTGCAACACGTTCATGGCCCCCGATACCAATGGGATTCTGCCTATAAAACAAAGCCCATGATTTAGCACTGGGAGACTGGAAATGAAGGAGAGGCACTAACTAAAGGAAAGCTGCAGAGAAACACAAGGATTTCCAACTAGGTTACCTAAATACAAAAAGGAAAAAGGATTTAAGGTACTTTATCAGCCGTAATGAATTTGCTGGGAACTTCAAATTAGTAATTTTGTGATGAAAAGATCAGAAGAGGGTAAATAAGTAAATAGGAAATAGACTATTTTAAATCAAATTCATTACCTTTAAAGTTTTAGTTATCAGCTAGCCATTTTACTGAATTTAGAAACTTTTAAATTTAAAATGTTGTTATTCTAAAGAGCATACCTAATCCTCTTATCCTAGACTTGTTCATGTTTTAGCTTTTTTTAATGGGGCCTCACTGAAACCAGGGATACTATGGACATGTTGAAAGAAGCAAACTGAGTGGTTTTGGACTACTGATAGTGCCAAATCACCACAGCAAGGATATGTGAAAGTGGACAAGACTGCTAAGGGATAAAAGTGTTGTATTTATACAGTGAAAGCAATGATATGATGGCAGAAGTTCCAATAACTGCTTTAAAAAAAACACTGATTCTTTCTGCAGATCTTCCTTTTCTGATCAAAAATATCTCTAACCATAAATGGAAATTTAGATTTAATTCTTCTGTTGCGCGTCTAAACAAGACGTTAACTCCCAGCTGACTTACTCCCTCCTTGCATTATCTTGTTCCAGAGCCAAGCAAGTGAAGCTGGTTCCAGCCCTGTGCAGGTACACAGGGTGTTTTAAGTAAACAAAAAGGTACACAGGCAGGGAATACTGAGTTTGTAGCTGGAAATACTTGCAAATGACTATCAGTTCACAGTGAGGCACCAGCCAGTCAGAAAACAAGGACAGAAAAAAAACCAGTGAAGGCTGGTTTTCTGAAAGGACAATTGTACTATTTGAAACTCCCATCCAGAAGACAGCTGCTTTAAAAAGCAACAAAATGCTCTGTCCTCACTTTGAAGGCTATGACTTCTCTCTATTTCCCCTTAGAATAGGTGTTCTCAAAAGACCACAGGGTGGCCCTCCCCTTCCACTTGCTCTAGGCAGTGCCCTTAAAACACGAGTAAGACCTTCTACAAAGTAGGAACTGATATGAACACTGTATGCTTCGATCAGACTAGATCATATTTCTCTTGATTGTTTTACACTGTGAGCATTAAACAGATTCTCTTCTACTCTTATTTCTTCCCAGTCCAAACACTCAATAAGGTAATTGAGAAAAGAGAACAATTTCTGAGTGGTGCAGTGAAGATAATATTCACCTGCATGGGAAATTCTGCAAAGTTGGGAGATGGAAAAACCTCTAAGTGCTGTGATTTATCTATAATGATTACCTAATTAATGTAATGAGACTGTAAATCTTTTACCTTTTTGCGCTTTTCTGTTGAGTTTGGGCAGTTTTGGGCAGCAGACCTTTTTACCCTTCCGACCTAGGGGTGACAAATCATACATTACCGGTGGAGACAGATAATGCAAATAGCTGTATATATACACTAAACAGGTTAGCATCAACAGACATTTTGAACACCGTCAAAATCCTTGAACAGAAAGATCTGTGAAACAAAGGATCATCATGACCGATTTTTACATGTGTGCATAGCTTTGTCCCTAGCATGGAACAAGAATTAATTTGTTCTTTTCCATCATTACTAGTAGATACACCAGATATATTGTGAAGATGTCACATGTTGGCAGGTAACACAAGCAGCAAATTCCAGCTGTCTAAACCTAAGAAAGAGACTCTGCATTCTTTTATATATATATATATAATCCATAGAGTTACATCACTTAATGCAAATATAAAAGATTACCAAGAGGAAAAAAGAGTATCCCTGTGCCCATATGCGCAGGAGTGTAGAATAACTTGCTTTGGATGGGCAAAGCCATTTAATTATTCCCTCCCTACTAGACCTAAATAAGTGAGCTATTGATTGCACTTGACACATTATGTGCCGGACACATTAAAGGGAGAAGAAAGGTTGCCTCTGGAGCAGAGGTGGAGTAGAAAGGACAGAGACAGGTGATTTCTCATCAACAAAATCTCACATATGCTCAATGTTTCTGGAAATCCCTGTGACAGAGTCCTACAGCCAAGGCTAGTGATGTTGGCTGCTCTAGCATCCAAGAGGTTTGAGGTGTCTTGTCACCATCATTTCATTCTGATGTAACAGGTTTTACGTAAAAAGTATATTCATCTTGCACACCCAGGCACTTCTACTTTCCCGTCAGTGTGTTTATGGATAAGGGACAGCATCCTTTGCACACTTCCTCCCCAACTTCTGACTCAGTGAAGCACCAAATCCCTAGGGTGCACATTAACACAGGGAACGTTATTATAGAATCCTGTGTGTATTCATTTGTTTTTTGTTTTTTTTTAGTGTTTCTGTCTCCTATCCTTCCTGGACAGGCTTCTCCTATGCTCCTGAAGACACATCTAGATATTCTTCAACTTCCTTTGCACTGACCCTTAGGTTTTTCTCAAGGGGCCTGGGAAACCTGAATAAATAGAAATAGAAAATGCAAAGGGAGCAGAAGGACTTCAGGTACATAGATGATGACATTGCTCTAGCGTTCATTTCCCTCACCACAGCTCTAGCAAACAGCGCTACCACTCAGAACAGACTCTGGTAAATGAGAAACTGGGCAGCTGACTTGACCAGTTTGAAAGGCATCTTCCACATGTTTCTCCACACTCATATTTACACTTAAAGGGATTCTTACGAGGTTTGTAGAAAATATGAAGCATGGCAGATCTGCTGCTCCTGACCTTTGGACGTTTAGCTTATTTGTTTTTCCTTATCTCATATTCATTCTCTACATCTTGTGTAAAATAAACACCATAGAACAATCATGGTGGGTCTCCGAGATTTACAGTATCAAACATCAAATCTGAACAGGTAAAATTCAAAGGTGTAACTTTTAGAGTTAAGACCCTACTAAACTGTCTCCCTGCAAACCCAGAATGACAGCTCCAGAGATGTGGCTACAGACAGATGGAAAAGATCTGTTTTTAAGATCTAAAATGCTCTGCGAATTTGTGCGCTTTGGAATACTGCAAAATGGTAACTGGGTGCTACAAGGTAATATAGTAATTAAAGTGTGGAGTATCAGTGGTAAAAAAAAAAAAAGTCAAGACTGATTGAAGGTCAGAAGAGCTACTCTCACCTGTTTCACTATTCTGTAAAGAACTTCTCATTTACACCAGTTCTGGTGACCTGACAGTTTCATATTCCCTTGTTCCATAAGGGCAGGAACTTTTTCCATTAATGTGTTTCTCACTATTCAGAAAACATATTATTTTTATATTGACAGATAGTTATCTACTAGAAAAATACAAGAGGATTTTTTTTTTTTTCAGAGGAGCAGGTTTCAGAACACAGATTAAGCTAAAACTTAATCATGCTGTACTACATGCAACGGGCAGTAACAGAGAGGAAACACTACTTACTGTACAAACCAAAGCATTGATATGCAACCACATTCTGCAGTCTAAGTCTTTTCCTAAATTAATTCTCTCCTTTTTGTAGTTGTCAAGCTCTTTGTTTTCTTTAATTAAAATCAACAGAGAGAATAAGCATTTTATACCATAAAAGGAAAGAATAGGAAAAGAAAGGAGGCAGTTGTTTTAGAAGAACATACCGTACCTTCTGCAGTAAAGGCATTGAGACACAAAAGGACAAACAAAAAGCCACAAAGTGCCAGGAGCTTCATCCTTCCAACTCCTCACCAGATGTCTTCAGGGAGACTGAAGCAGCGTTCTGGTCTGCCTCCAGCACAACCTTACCTTTTTATAAGGTTGACTGAAAGGAATGCTGTGTTCAGAATGGGTGGAGATTTGGCCTTTGTATTGCAAGTGGTTAAAAGAAACAGCCCTTCCTATTATGAGAAGCAGTTTACTCAACAAAATCAAGCAGCCGCTAGCAGCATAAGAGAGTGTCCTATCAGTTAAAAAGGAGCATTTGGCTTTGAGGATTAGAGTATATGGTGATGTTCGGATGAAGAGTGTTTGTTCTGTGGTTCACAGCAGCCTCCTTAGGTGACCTTCTTGTGCTCCTTTGGGTGCTTGGACAGGCAGCGAGCACAGCTGAAACGAAGCTGTGTGGACAGTGAACTGGAACTGAAAAGGCAAACCAGACTCACGAGTGTTTAAATCAAAGCAATTACCAATGTGTTGTTAAGATAGTTAACGAGACAGCTGGTTAAGCAGCAGATTTCTGAGTTTATTATTAACTTCTCAGTATCTAATAGATCTGGATAATTAAGTCTATTACAGAGATTCCAGTTAACAATCAAGATTAACAAGTCCATCAAATCAACACAGTCTCAAGGTTCAGAGAGCTTGTATTTAAAAAAAAAAAAAAAAAAAAAGTCCTTCAAGTCGAGATCAACTGCAGAGCTGAGACTCTTAAATAAGGCAAAACTTTAGGTTTGGCAGCATCTAATTCTCACAGCTTATTCTGCTAAAGTTTTGGTATCAAATAGCTGTGAACTACTCAGCCTTTAGAGCTGGGAGCAGTACCTGGAAGCCGCTCAGACTTGAAATTGCAGCAGGACAGAAGGCTTCACTCTGGTACGCATACGTTGCCTCTCTTCCCCTCGCCCCCGATTTTCAAAGGTTTCATATTTCAGGCGTGTGGATTTAGCTTGTTTCTTGCACTGGATCAGCAGCCTTCTGAATCAGGTCACCCCTTTATCTACCAATTTTAGTCCCAAAAGCTTATTTCTACATTCCTACCTAGCAATATCCAAATATTGTGAAGATTGCCAAAACCTGACAGTCTTTTTTTTTGCCAAGGCTGACATTAGCAAGGCTCTAGGATCAAATCACAAACAACACTTGCTACAGATAGTATTATCGTCAAAGTGCTTTATGACCAGCCCTGCCTCTGACCAGCCCTGCCTCACCATTGGCACCCCTCAATCGTTCAGCCTGCAGTAAGGCTTTTAGTTCACATCACCGGTAAGCTTCTCAGAAAGTACTTTTACAGTTCAAGTCAACGATTCAGAGAAAAATGAATGGCATCAATGTTGGGTTTACAATCTCAGGCTTCTTTTGAATAGTTGAAACATAGGGATGTGAGCCCTCATCTTGTACTTTTAAAATCAACATTTTTGCTGGTTAACACAGAATCGATCCTTTAATTTGTAGAGAAGGTCTATACTCCTCTCTAGAAGAGGAACAATCATTACTATTACCACAGTAGATTTTGTCAGTTAAGTGTTTTATAAAAAGAACTCGTTACATAAAATACATAAACTAGAACTACTTATGTAAACTAGAAGCATCATAGGAAGGACTTTTTGACATGGAAACATCTCTGCAGCACATTTTATTATCTGAATCAAATTTACAGCTTCAGTGTACCAACAGAAATATTACGCTGCTTTGGATGAACTCTAAACGGGGAAGAAAGTGTGGCTCATAAAGCTCTGAGCGCAGAACGAAATCTAAGCTGGTAACAGCAGAATCTCTTCAGCCTGGGTTATAGCCTTTTCCATTCCATCAGCAACTTTCAATTTTAGCAGACCAAGGTTGATTTGTTACGAAAGAATTTCAAACTTGCTTTTGTGTCAGTTACATGGCACAGACCATCCCACTCCAGTTTAGGAAAACTTTTGACAGCATTTTGGTCCGGTCTTGCTCAGGAAAGCACTCACTTGATTTTAACAACATGGCAAGTGACTTTCCTATATAGGGTGTTATCCTACACCAAGATAGGTAGGAGAGTAATTTTTCCACAATATTCAATCAGCCTGTCTGAATAGTGTTAGTACTGGAGCAAGTACATATCTCACTGACTATGCTGTTTTCTCTCCATTACACTTTCTGAGAAAGTTCTAGACAAGCTCATGTATGCATGACATTGCATAATCTAGGTCAATAATTATCATTGCAGAGGGAGTTTAGATATAATCAGTTAACAGAGAATCTCAACATGGCTTCGACAATGAAGAACGTAAAAAAACATATAGGCCTAACTCCACAGAACTCAAACCACTGCACTTTTAAATCTAGAATCAAGTATCACGTATATCTCGAAGTCTTCAATTGTTCTATGTATTTAAGCCTGTCAAACCTAGGCAATTACAATATCCAAAATCGTGGGGGTTTGGGATTTTTTTTTATTTTGTGTTTTAGAATCCCGGGTCCTACTGAAATGTCTGAGAAAGATGAGGCAGCAAGGGATGCATGTGTGGAGTCTGAAAGCGAGAAAGGAAATAAAATATTAATTTCCCTAGAACGTGTTTTAAGATGTATCACTACATATGCTTCTAGTTGAACTAATTTGGCTTTTTTACAGACAAAATTTGTACACTGAACATGATTGAATGATTTTTTCCAAAAGCTGTATGGCTTTGGTTTTCCTGAAGGAAGAAGAAAGGAAAGGTCTTGCTTTACTGACAAATCGATTTTGTGACTTAGCATAACCATATATAGGTAGCAACCATGTGAACAGAATGTTTTAAGGGTAACCCAGAAAAAAAAACCCAAACTGGTTTGTAATCAAAAGAAACTGTCTCTCTAATGATAAATGGTTAAAGCTCTCATGCCACTTGTTACCACATGTTGCTTATTCTGACTGTTTTAAAGCTTTATACTCCCCAAACCAATTTTAATTTCACTGATTTTAAGGTGGTCATTTCTCAGGCTTACACGCAAGGTCTTCTCATGCTTCTCTGTTAACAAGGAACTACCATGTCCCCCTCCCCACCCCACCAAGAATCACTCTGTTGATATTAGGATATCTTTGTTGATAAGAGAAAAATAAAAAAGGAAAATCACATCACTAAGCGCATCTCAGCTCTGCCTCTTAAACTGGCAGCAGCCTCACCCAACTGGCTTTCTTCCTTAAACATAAAGGTGAAATAGAAATGAAAAAAAAAAAAATAATAATCTTTTAAAAATGGCGCATGTCAACTCAAACCTACTAAGACTTTATACCTGTGCTGGTTTTGGCTGGGATAGAGTTAGTTTTCTTCACAGTAGCTGGTATGGGTCTCTGTTTTGGATTTGTGCTGGAAACAGTGTTGATAACACAGAGATGTTTTCGTTATTGCCGAGCAGTGCTCACACAGTGTCAAGAACTTTCCTGCTCCTCACCCCACCCCACCGGCGAGTAGGCTGGGAGTGCACACGGAGTTGGGAGGGGACACAGCCGCGACAGCTGACCACCACTGGGCAAAGGGATATTCCATACCACATGACATCACGCTCAGCATATAAAGCTGGGGGAAGGAGGAGGAGGAAGGGGGAGACGTTCGGAGTGACGGTGTTTGTCTTCCCAAGTCACCGTTACATGTGACGGAGCCCTGCTTCCCCGGGGATGGCTGAACACTTGCCTGCCCATGGGAAGCAGTGAATGAATTCCTGGTTTTGCTTTGCTTGTGTGTGCACCTTTTGCTTTACCTGTTAAACTGCCTTTATCTCAACCCACAAGTTTTCTCACTTACCTTTCCAATTCTCTCCCTCATCCCACCAGGGGTGAGAGTGAGTGAGCGGCTGCATAGGGCTTAAATGCTGGCTGGGATTAAACCACAACAATACCCAACAAATTTTTCATGTCTTTTTAGCATTGAATAGAACCATTGCCTTCTCTTCCTGCATGCGTGATAAGAAATAAATAATGACTACAGAAGAGGGAGGTAACCAGGTAAGACGGGAGATGAGTTGCATTAAGAGAACCTCATCACATGATGGCTACTGACATTTCCAGCTATGTTCATTTAATTAAACAGGAAAAGTGTTGGAATGTTAAATGCACTACAGCTGCTGCCAACACCTACCTCAAAAAAAGACACATTTTTCTTCTGAAATATTTACAACAGAATATTGGCAACAGGAGTGTTTACAAAGACTTATTTTGCTAAACATAGGTAACTGCTTTGTAACTTTACCATCCACCCCAAGCAAGAAAGCAGCATGTGCTATTTGGATGCCCCATTTGTTTTCCACTTGGAAGAGGCAGGCTGCTACTCGGTCTCCGCTGTTACAACAATCCAAGCCTTCCAGCTATGGTGATGGGAAACGAGGCAAACCTGTATACTTAGCACTGCACGCCAAATACCCCACAGAGGGGAAATGGAGCAGGTGGTGAGAAGCTCTGTTGTCTGCCCAGGGGAACAGTTTTAAATGGTTACACTTCTGCCTCTCAACTTGCACTTGTATTTCTGAGTTTGGAGAAGCCAAACCAACCACTTGCTTAAAAGCTATTGTGCCAAAAAGAGCACAAAGGACTTTGCGGGATGAGTCTGAAGTATTGCCCACAAACCTCCAAGTCTGCTTGCTACCAAGGGAGGACACCATTACCGCCACAGCTTTGGCTGAGTGAGTAGGGAGATGTTACCTGCAAAGTGGTTTTGGCCCCCAGACCAGAGAAGATCACCGATCGTTACTTCAGAGCGTGGCAGAACAGTCCATTTCTGCATTTCCTCTTCTCCAACATGTACAGCATCTGCAGCCTACATACTCTCATCCATAAACTATCCTTAGTCTTACGTTCTTTGATTTTTAATCTTTATTTCACATAATCTGCCTATAACCTTTGCCATTGCTGGCTGCCTGTGTCCCCTACTCAGCACGTCTGTGCCAGTAACTATGCTCATTTAGGTTAGCTTGTTAGATATCTCCTCACCTGGTGTTCATAGTCATCTCCCGTTTCTGCCCTTGAGTCTGTTCTCTTTCCATACTGCCTTCTTCCCTTCTGCCACTCCCACGCCTTTTCCTCTCTCTGTCATCCAGTTCTGCACCAGTCTCCTTTTTCCTTTATTATGACCTGGTAATAGGTGAACAATATTTTCTGTTGCAACTCTTTAACTGATTATCTTTTCCCACTTAAGGTATTTTTTTTTTTCCTATGCATGAGTCTGCTTTTTGGCAGAAATACTTTGACTTTTCAATAAAATATAAGTGCATGAAAATGTAAGTGTTCTTGTTTTCAAACCAGTCTCAAATCATATACATGCTTAGACTCTCCCATCATTCCTCATGAGAGAGAAGGTTCAAGCATGAAATTTCCCACCCATCACATGAGCTAAATGGTCCGTTCAGGATAATCTCTCATAGTATGTTGTGACTAGAAACCTGCTGATGCATACACCAGACTGAAACAAGTTAGCTTTTGAAATCTTGTAGGAAGTCTGAGCTCTCCATTGAGAGACAGGAAGGTTTGTCCCACCATCACCAGTCTCCCCACTGAGCTGCAGCCGCTCTCGCCCGCTGCCAGGAAGCCCGCACCCTCCCCGGCTGCAGCGGCAACCCTGTTTGTTTCAAGCACACCCTCGCTACCTGGCCCATTCATCACGGCCTTCACCTTGCTGTAGCCATGCCAGTTCCCATTAACTGCCTTCCTGAAACCCGTATATTTCAAGACTACTTCCCTGTCCCTCCTCATGACTGCAGATTTCCATTCCCTTCCTTTTTTGTATAAGCAAGCCTTGTGTTCTGCATATACCAACAAACACATCCACACGCTTCAGAGTGACATGCCTAATCATTGCTGGAAGGCCAAAAGCAGCTCAAGTTCATGTGGGTTTTGGTTTAGTTGTTGTCAGGGTTTGGTTTTTTTTTGTCTGTTTGGTTTTTTTTTTTCTTAAACTTGCTATCTACTCAGGTGTTTGTTAAAATCCCCTGCTTTTCAAGGGGACTTTTAGTATGACAACTATACTAAGGAACACTACAGCTATGGCAAAACTTGAGCCTGTAATTAAATCAGCGTGTCATAGACTGGGACTACAACAGACTCCCATATGCTCCCATGCACTACGGAAGACATCGATTTAAAGTGCTTCAAATAATCAATTTTAAATTATGATTTTAAAAAGCAGACTTTAATATCCACTCTTAATCTTGTTTCACATTTGTACACATTCATTATTTCCCTAAGGAAATGTTCACCGAAGTTGGTTGATATAACTATGTCACATCAATTTTTACAAATTATGGCCTTTGCCTACAACACACTACTACATTTTGCGTACCTGAAGGAGGTACAAACTCTCCTTCTCACATTCACAGAGCTCAGTACATGCTTATTCTGCTTTCAGTGTTCATAATTTTAATACATTAGATTTACCTACTGGAGAATTAGGTAAGTTTTTAATTTGTGATTTTTGCAAGGCTCCGCTTGCTTAACTCCTGCCTATACAGCTGACAGGCTCCCCATTTCCCCAGCATTCAGGAGCTCCTGCCTGTTGCGGTAGGATGAGTTATTCTTTGATGTCACCAGCTGTACTCTTCCTTCCTCCCCTCTGCAGGTGTTGGTTATCCATTACCTGGGCTAGGATAAACGCCTGCCTTTACCACAAGGGCTCATTTTTCTTCTTTCCAATATTTATCCCCGCTGCTCCTTCGTAAATCACAGCACAGTGGTAGCAGGCGGGTTCTCGACTCCGTCTCTGTCAAAGCTCTTCCTCTGCCTTATGCCCTTGACTTATGCCCCAAAGGGCACACTTTCAGTTGGCTATCAAAGACCCACTACCTAGTCCTGGAACTGCAGTTCTTGAAAGCATGTTCGGCTCATTTCTCACACCTGCTAATTTTCCATTTCCTTCATTTTACAGCCACTGCTTCTGTGTTGTTACTTATAGGTATATAAAACAGACAACTGGCACACGTAATGATGACTATAAAACTCTGGGACTTTTTGCAGGTCCAGACATGACTCAATGATATGTAAACAGAATTTGGCTGAAATTCCCTGCCTTTTACAGGAATTCCTTACTTTGTTACGTGTGTCAAAGAACACTAAAGATAAGGCATCCATTTACTCTGCAATTAAATTAAAATCTGATCCTAAATATTGACTACAGCTGATGTTTCTAAGGATTTCCATGGTGTCACAAGTAATTCTACTTTAAATCATGATCTAAATAAGCAGTTGCATAACTTCTGATAATTTACTTCAACTTTTTTAACAAGCATATAAATCTGTTATTTCCCTAAGAAAGCGTTCTTCACAGTCAGCTGGTACAAGCGAGAAGGCCAAACCTGACTCATGTACATATTTCCAGTTTGCACAGCAGAATACAGGATGAAATTTAGATCTCACCTTATGAAAATATTTAATGTAATTAGCTTTGCAATTTTCATCCAACTTGTCCCACCTCTAACACTGCTGGAAGCTGTGAGGTAATAGGCACTGGCCTTCCCGAAACTATATAATAGTACACCTATAAAACAATAACACTATGCACACCTCGTGCCTTCATACAAACTTGAATTGCTCCTCAAAAAAGATGATTCCTCTCTATTTCTGCCGACATTAGAGAGCATGATTTTTTTTTTTTTAACTCTTCAATATTTGAAAAGAATTTGGTAAGGCAGCTTATTTTTTTCTTTGATAAGTGATCTTCAGCTTACAGCAAACCTAGAATTTAAAAGTGGTTGCCGTAAGTTCACTGCAAATTTTGAAATGGACTCATTTTGAAAAAAAGAAAAATGCATTTAAGTAACCCTTCCACATAAGTAAGAACTGGATTTTTATTTCAACATTCAATCACCTCAGTGACCTTTAGTCATTGTAATAACGTGGAGTGGGGCTCTTACAACACAGGAAACGGAGTACATGAGTCTGTGACAACCCCTGGTGAAGATGGCTGTTCAGACCTGTAAGCTGGCACTGGAAGGCCAGCTGCTACGAGGGCAAGTAACCTGCTGGCACAAGGCTCTGAGATTAACCACTAACCCAGCATTTGCCCACCCCCATTTTACCAAGCAAGAAAAGCCTCTGAACACAAGTGTAACGCAGAACTGACGCACTCTGGAAACACAAATGTCTCGTTCACACATGCCCAACATGTCTCTCGAGTGATGACTTTTAGATCTAACCACCACTCCTTTGCCAATGATGAACGGGAACAGAAGTTCAGAAAGACATGCTATCTTTGTTAATTCCTTCAGTCAGTTTTGACCCCATTTGGTCTGCTCTCGCAGACATTGTCATTAAGCTTCTGAACAAATCTTCAGCACTACTGTAAGGCATTTCTTTTTACTAACTTGTACACAGGAGCTAAGCTTTAACTGAAAGATAGCGGTGAGCTTTTTTTGTATGGATGAGCACTTTTGCAATATATTATATATTCTCACTTCTTGCTAGTGGTCCTAACACTAAAAAGAATTAGTGGAAATCTGTTTTTTAATTACCATAGTTTCATTTAGAGAAATAGCATGACAAACATGATCTTCTTGTAAACTGAGTTGGCCAAGAAGGAATTTGCCTGGGGCTAGGTGGGAAATAACTTCTGACCACTATTGGGGGCGAGGAGAAGATTTAACTGGAAAATCCAAAACTAAATGCAGCTTCCATTAAAAATAACAGTTAGACATTTTAATAAATTGTACAGTGGTCTAGGTATCTATGGAAGTACTAGACTTCTTTCCTAGACACTAACTCACCACCCCTGCAATAGTGAGATAGCAGAGGCATGATAATTTACTTGTATCAAGGTAATGGATGTTGATTTACGGGTCTTCATTTATGGAGTGCAAGCCTAAAATCACTACACCATCCCACCTAGACCGGACACAGGATGGTACACATCTACCGTCACTACCAATTCACCTTATTTCTCACTGCAGTGATGGTTCATCCAGAGATGAAGATCACGTTTTCCTCCTAAGCAGTACAATACATCCTCATCCATCACCATCTTTTCTACGAAAAAAGATCCCAGAAGTAAAAAAAACCCAAAACCCAAATGGCAAAACCAAACAAGAACAACTGCATTCCTTAAAGAAATACATCCCTTTAGGATTTCTGAAGAACCTGTAAGAGCAAGAGTAACTTATCTGATTCCTCCCCGCCGCCCAAGACAATGTAATGAAACAAAATTCCAGATATGTTTGCAAATTATATTTGAGCCCCATGGGAAAGGGAAGAAATACAAGCTGAGCTGAAGTGCAAAAAACTCACTCTGCTATCATTTATGGCTCTTATGGAAATGGATTCAGACAAAACTTGGGCTCTCAATAAAAGCTTCAGCAGAGCTCTCCAGCTCAAAATTTGATGGGATAGAAGTAAAACCATTCTTGATGAAGTACATGTTTTTTCTTCTGCTCCTTCCTAGTCACATAAATACAGCTGAGGTGACAATAAATGCTTTGGGGGACAGAATGTGTTCATTGCATTGAAATAATGCCCGGTGAAATGGATCATGGGATTTTAGCCCAAGCAAGCTGAAACAAGTAGCTGACACTAAATCAAATGACGCAACATTCTCCTCAGACAAATGTCTCTATGTAGGAGCTGGCAGGAGGAAGTTGAAAGTCGAAACTCATAGCGTTAGAGAAATGCAGACAGCCTTAGCCTCTACACACCTTTGTTCAAGTTCTGGACTTCATATTACCAACTTATTTCAGTTGTGTTAAATGATCAGCACATCCATAACATACACAAGATCTAGGAAGAGCCCACAGTGGCTGAGTAACAGCATTTATGCCCCCTCTGCTATCCCTGAAACCACCTCCTGTCAGATCGGTACAGACAGGGTTTATCTATGTTTTTAAGAAAGAGATCAACATGCAGATCAATCACAAAATCTTTCCAGAAGCCCTAGAGGCTGACAGCTGCACAGTGTTTTCTGCTTTGGAGGCTTGCCAGCTGAATTAAACGTCTTATCTATTCAGGAAAAAGAAGAACGAGGTGCCTGCCCCGACATTTGCCATTGTACCGCTTCATTTCCTCATACTAAGTTTTCTGGAACTAAGTATTGGGCAACCAGACCAGTTACTTCATTCAAAAGACCCAATAGTGTCGTGAATTCTTCTATCTTTCTGAAAGACGAGAAAGCAAAGAAAAAGTGCTTCCTCAACAACAACTGAGAGTGAAAGAAGGAGGAATCATTTAGAGCCATGGTAAATGGCAGGAGGGATAACCCTCCCTGTTTAAGCGCCCGGGTTTTTCCCCATTCTGGGGGAAGAAGTGACATGCAGTGGGAACAGATCTGATTCCATAACGAGAAGGTTACACAGCTCCTCTCATCACCCTTTCACAGAGGTGTGAGCTCTGGCAGATTAGCTGTCAAAAACAGTTAATTAACATTTCTTGCTTGAACTAGAGGACTGGACTACCACAAGAAGAAAACACTTCCCTCGTGCATAGCACACTTAGCACTGTATCCAATGTAAAAGCTTTCGGACTGAAGCCTTGCTTTATTTCAGTACGCTTTCTGTTTAGAAGCCTCCAGCTACCAGATAACCTGGCCCTTACCACATCTAAGGCCTTGAAAGGCTAGAGAGAGAACAGAAATCACGTTTGAAACCAGGGGGAAAGGGGACCCATCTGTTACTGCATCTTCACCACGTTGCCCGCAGGAGGAGAGTTAAAAACAAACAAAATAAATACAGCTACAAGCCCCACCTTAACAGAGCAAGGCTATCTGGAAGAGTGACCTGTGAAGAGACAGAAGAGTGAACACACAGAGCTTAGAGACCGTGAACAGCACATGCGAGACTCACAGGCATGTCAGCTGCCAGCTCTGCCGAGGCTTTACTTGCAGGGCACAAACCACAGGGTGCCAGGAGAAAAAAAGAAATNTCTGTGTTGTTGAAAAAGCTCTGTGAAAGACGTTTTAAACCCTGCTCCGGGACAGCCTCCTAAGTGATTAACAACTCACCACAAACCGCTAGAAGAAATGACAATGTCAGTCTCGCTCTGCATTCCGGTCTTTGCTAATTACTATATCCCAGATACTGTCATTACTGCCTCTAATACAGCGAAGACAACTACAGCCTGCAGTTTCTACACTGCTTACCCTCCCCCTTTGAAAATGGAGGCCAGCATGTACTCCCAGAGAGCGAGGTGGGTTCACCATAACTAAGCCTAGGTTGAATTATATTAACTTTGTATCCTAAAAGTTCTTAATGCTCCCTGCCTTCTCAAAGCTCAAAAGTTAGATTCATTTATCTCTACATTTAACGAGACCATTTGCTCCAACTGTTTTATTCTCCATACGCCACAAGCAGCTGCTTCAACCTGGTTAGAGGAAATTCTCATATACAAAATAGATTCTTCTTAAAATGGCATGAGCTTTTAACAAAATATTAATGAATCATAATATATTAGCATACCGCCTCCAGAAATGATTCTATGAAGACTGCAATTTTAAGAGTTTATCTAGTTTCTTTTTAGCAAGTGCAAATAGACCCTGGAGCATCCCTTAATTTAACGATAAGAACTCGAACTACTTTTTTCATGAGTTTGAGAGACATACTTTGTGACTTTTGAACATAAAGTATTAGTAATACGAATCTAAGGATGCATCCCTTATTCCCTTGGATGATTCAGAAGCACTTACCTCTGCGCTCAATTTCCTTCCCAACCCCCAACTCACCTTAGCAAACTGCAACAGCTTTTTCTCAACTGCAAAGACGTAATACAACATTTGCTGCTCCTTTCATAAAATGAATGCCTTAAAGAAGACTATTGTACAAATGCCTCAGGATTCCAGCTGATAGACTCCAAAGTCAGAGGTTAGCAGGCTGTATAGTAACCTATATTTTCATTCCATTTCCTGTCTCCAGCCTCTCCCCTGACGCGCTTCTGTTTTACAATTTTATATATTCTTTGACCTAATTTGTTACAGGCTTTTCCTTCTTCTTGGCGACTCTGAATATGGCCGTAGTTCCTTACGTCTAGTTTTCCATTTCCAGTTTGCTTAAGAACATTTTCTGCCTTCCCACTTCTCCCACTGTATCTTAGGTGGCATTTACAATGAACTTTAGATAATTCTCTGAACTGCAGGTGGAACCTAAGGAGGAGGGAGCTCTTTGCTTTTTAATCCCCTTATCTGCTGGAAATACTACACTTTCAGCTGGCTTTTTGTTGGTGGAGCTCTTCGTCTCCATTGTATTCACACACTCTCTGCCAAGGAAAGTACTACTCCCACCCACGTGTGTCCCACTGCCCCAGTTAGATGCCACCAACACATACAGTCCAGTGTGAAAGGGCACACACACAAAAGATCCAAGCATGTTGCTCTTGAAGCGACTCTTGCTGCCTTGGACTACCTGCCTAACCAAGCTGGCAACATCTTGGTCTGCCTTTATCAGTATGTGCTACTAATGCAAATGAATCCACTCAGCCACCAAACTGTAGATTCTCAATTTACTGTCTGTAAAACCAACAAAACAAAAAGCAGAAAACCTTTTCTACCTCACTCTCACTTTCTCCCCTTGTAATTTACGGATACAACTATAGTCCAAGTCAATAGTGTTTTTGACAGACTTGCTTCAGTTAACTGATGAAATACTCCCAAGTGTCACTACCGTATAATTACTAAACAAGACTTTTACACCGTAAGCCTAAAAAAGGCCATAACTTGACCATGCAGCACCACCTTCTGCATAAGTTCTACCAAAACTTTGCTCCCAGTAACCATTGCACTATTGCATGAGATCCAAAACTGACGTGAAGACTTCAAGAGAACCACAACCCCTATTAACCTGTTGCAAGTTTTGAAATTGTGTTCTTACGTCCTACCCTATTTTATCATGTCTCCAATACAGCCCTGTTTCTGGCTAATGAAACTTATGATTCCCTTTCTTTTTTCTTGTTATGCTTACACACAACTAGGTATTTCTCCTGTGTTTGTTGTCAGTTAGGCATCTGTTTAAGCTTCTTCTCACTAAACAATAGTAAACTTATATCTCACTTGAAAACATGAAAACTGTGTTTTCCTTAAATACGAGTTTATTTACTTGAAACAGGAAACCATGAAAATACCTGATCATTGCTTGCTTTTGTGACTGATTTCTCTCAACCCCCTTAAAAGTAGTTATTTAAAAACACACAGAAAAATTCTGTAATAAGTATCTTTACTAAAAGTTAATAAGGGAATACAATTATGTATAACCCTCTTCAACCTGACTTAACAACAAATCAAGAGAGGAAAAAAAGAGCCTCTTATGACTTGATAACCAACTGTCAAAAACATGGTGAACAAGAGCCCCCTAAGGAAAGTGCAAAATGAAGCCAGCAAAATAAATTAAGTAACGTTCCTTATTCAAGAAAAAAAAAATACGTTTACTCCTCAGCTAATTTTGAATTTCTGTGAGTTTATACCCTTGTAATAACAACCATTTTCCCTTCCTAGTTTAGAGAAGCGTATGAAACAGGGCATTAAGAATTAGAGGCTCTAACCACAGTGTTGATCAGCTTTCACAGATCTGAAATTTAGGATATAAAGCATCTAATTTCCTTCTGAAGGTATTCAGTGTTTACAAGGAGACAAAAAAATAAGTTCTTCCTCAGCTGTATTTGCTCTTAAAGCTGCTGAGCAAGGCATACTTAATTGACCGCAACACCTACTTAAAAGAATCTCTCAAGTTTTACAATTAGACCTCTTCAATTGAGGGGAAAAAAAAACCCCAAATAAACTGCTAACAGTAACATCACCCTAGTAAGTTCTATTGATAAATGTAAACAATTTCTTAGTTCTAGAAAGTTTTCAAGTTGTCTGTTTGCATTCCCAGAGTAGCTTGACAGGAAGCCAGCACAAGCTGTCAGACAAATGCTCTCCCTGAAAAAATGGGCAGGCGCTCTTGTACCTATCAAGCTACCACATTTGAAATTTTCATCCCTCCCCAAATTAGAGCTGTCTTAAGATAAATTCTTCACTTAGAACCTCAAATGTAAAGGAACAACTCTTAATCTTGTCATTCCCTTTTCGGAGGCCCATACTAGATAGCACCAAGGTATTTCCCTACTGATATAATCGCATCCACAGGAGTCAAGCCACATCTTTTCAGAAGACTGAGCACAAACAAGGACTCATGCTTCTTCAGGCACTATTTGGCCTGGTTTTTCTTAAAAGGTTATTAGACGTTCCTGTTGGTCTCACTTTCCATGCAAACGCCTCCCTTAAGTAGGGTATTGCGTTCTACACCTCACCGTTTCAAACAATCCAGGATCCCTCTCATGCTCATAGTCAACCTCTAAAACTTTGTCCTCAGAATCTAGACAAAAAGAGTTTTGCTCAAGTTTTCTTTTATTCTAAGACAGCTTCCTGTAGATTTCAGAATTTGAGGCCAAGCACACTACTGTGTTCAGCTACAGCAACAGTATGTAGAAACTGATTAAGCATATGAAATTGCTTAAAGATAAAACCCTCTGAACAGGCTACTTACATTTGACACGAACCAGAGATTTCTTCCATTTAAGTACGAGATTTCCTTCAGCCGTAACAGTACTAGGAACTAGACTGCACCGTATAATCTTGGGGCACAAAGGAGTTGCAAAAAGGTTCTTCACAATCCGCTGTTTCTTCCCCATGATTGAAGGGACTAAAAATACTACAGAGTATGACAGACATAAAAGCAGCACTGGCTGTAGTCAGTAGCCCACAGGTTACACTAACAGAACGACTTGAAGCAAGCGTAGATCAGCATCTTCCATCTGGGAAACATCCCCCAAAACATGCTAGCCAGTGAAACTGGAAAGCATCTTTACAGATTTTTTTTTTTTTTTAAGAGGAATATGTACTCTTTTACAAAGGAAGTTGTACTCAAAAATACTTATAGTACTCTTCACTAAGTTATTAGTACAAGGGTACTAAAATATTTCTATTAACATAGGGAAAGTGAGAGCAACCAACTTGTGAGGCTAGAATTTTATTGTTCCATAAGTCAATACATAAACATAGCATATTTACTAGAAATTGAAAGTCTGAGTTGTTGACGTTAGCTCAAAAACTTTCTTGTGCCCAAGAACTCACTTTTTATTCCAACAAATAGCAATAGAGTTTAGCAAGTATAAATTTCTTAATATTATATCAATTTCACTGATCGGGAACACTTCTTTTAGACCAAGCTAAACATACCAATTTGGAGAAGAGTTAGAAACAGACTAAAACATACAACAGTATGGTAAATTTATGATACTTGGGTTTACAGCAGGCCATCCTCAATTCCCTTTCTGTGCCAATTGTACAAGCTTCTAAGAGCTGAGCACTAGGAGCTCTTCTGAAGGATGAGGCTTCATCCACAATACTGAAATTCAGTCACTGGAATAAAGACAAACTTCTATTGCTATTTAACAGTTTGATAAATCTAGTATCAAAAAAATGTAGCTATTCTATCCAGTCAACATTAAAGCAAGGAGTTCTCATGTGTGCTCCAGCAAGAGACTAAAGTTCACACGGGACAAATACCGCATGGTTTCCTCACCTTATCTCCTTCAAACTTTTTAGTTACCTCACCTACCAAATCCAATGCATTTCTGACAATTGCTTAAACCTTTCTGAAATTTCTGCCCAGATAGAAGTCATTACTGCACTTAGTGCCATATCCAGTTTGTTCAATTCTTCTTAATGTGTCACTAAAATACTATTTATGGCATCTTAACTGAAAACTGCTGCATCTCAACAGCATTTCATGAAGTAGCTCTACGTATGAGGTACCAGTTTAGAAATTACTTCCTTTACTTCCTGCAGTAACAGTAAACAAAAAAAAATTTGAACTGCTGTCAAACCCATCAAAAAGCAGATAGACTATTTTACTCATATATTAAAAATAATTTACTTTCCCAAAATACTGTACAATTAGAAGCAGTTCATACTATCTTGAACACAGATCTGGAAAGTGTTTGAAGAAAAACTAGTAAGTCTGAATCACATTGCACTGAAACAATATGCTGAAATGCTTTACAACTCTGACTTGCAGCAAAACTGCTTGTAACCATGAATTTTTATTTAGTACGTGCACTAGGCAGGCTGTCAGAGAGCTGCAAAGAGGAGTCTCGGTTTACTTTCTCCTGCCACCTCCACCGCCCGCGAGCATGGTGGCCACACGAATGAAGATATTCAGCGTATCTGTGTAGATACCCATGCACCTAGGAAACAGGAAATTGAAGTTAATATTGAACAAAAATAGTATTATTTGATGTTTCAGAGCATTATACTTCATTTATAAAAGCCTTCATGAAGCATCTGTAACAAAACCCAACTACGATTGTCTTCAGTGCTCATTATNGTCTTAACAGAAAGTTCTCATACAGTAGGACTCTACTTTTATGTTTATGTACTTTTATCTGTTTATCTCCCAGAATTTTGAAGGTCAGTATTATTCTATTTTAAGAAATCAGTTTGAAGGAGGTAAACAATTCAACTAAGATCAGACAGACAACATTTACAAGCAAGTTACCTGTTAGTCAGACTGGGTCTTTACTGAGAGTCAACTAATCCTTCTTCCCCCATCTATCACACTGTTGAAGCTTTTTTATTTAGTGACAGACTAGTGAATATTAAGTGACTATGAAAGACTTAACATTTTTGTCTCAGCTGGTAATTGACAGGTATTTTCAGAAAGCAGCTATAAGTTCTCCCAGTAATGCTTTAGAAAACAAAAATACTTTTTAGAAAGTACTGCTGGAAGCATGTGACACCACACGTTCAATACCGTTTCTCTAATTTCAGGCAGATGATTTTAGTTTTAACTCCACTAGTTATCTTCACATTGTATTTTTAAACCCTGTGATTCTTCACATTTAACAGCAATACGCTTTTGAGCAGTAAACACAAGGTCTAGCTGTTTTGAAAGCATACTTCAATATAGCTTGAAGCAAATTCTTACACTGATGTTGAGATCAGCTGTATTAACACAAATACTTACGCATTGATTGGATCATATTTTGTTACTCCGTAATATGGAATAGTTTCTGCACGCTTAATAACATGCTGTGTATCGTAGAGCAGGAACATGCCAAAGAGTACCAATCCACCATAGACAGCTACTGAATATAAGCCAGCACCAAAAGCAGAAGTAGGAGGCAAAAACATGGATCCTAGAAAAGAAGGTACAGTAGTGTTAAAGAAAGTTAGTATGTGTATCTGCTACTCTGAGTTGGGTCAAACTTCAGTTGCTGTAGCACACATTTTCAATGAGTATTCAATTCTCAATTTGTGGTGCATTTTTGACACCGAGAGCTTTAATACGTGAGCTGAAGATACAACATATATAAACTGATCCAGTAATTTTGCACAGGCTAGAGAAACACGCATACTTTTTTCCATGTGAAAGTACTTCTGTGCCTAGGGCTACAACAATGCCTAGAAACACATAAGGGAGAAGAACAAGCGGATCAAGAACTAAGACCATGTTTACTGCCTTCCCTAGTCACTGGCATGAACCAAAAATACAAGCTGGCACTATCGGCAGTTTGTCGGATTAACACTTGCCAGAACTGTAACTTCGTGTTTGTTTTCAAGAACAAATTTAATGGATTATTTTCTGCTGTTCTAGCATTGCAAGGAGTATTTAATGCAAATCTTAACTGGACAGACCAGTCTACAATTAAATGCAAACTGCACCTTAGGAGCTGAAGTTTATAACCTACTTTATCTAACAGTATTAAAACAATATTTTACCAATTGAAGAGGCAAGAACAAAGCCTAAGCCTATTCCAAGTGGTCCTCCCATGTTCAGAAATTTTTCACTTGGAGCACACATGGCCACAGTTGAAAGTCCTCCGACGATTCCAGCAGTATACCAGGCTGCTCTGATCAGCAGAGGACCACCCAAGAAGGCTAGAGGAGCCACCACTGCACCCATGACACCTAGCCAAAGGAAAACAAAACAACATCCATTAAGATTTGCAACAGTTCTACTAAAAACACCACCTGCCAAAACTTTATTTTCCAGTCAGATAACATGGCTTAAACTAATCTACTTACAGGACAAAATACCAACACACTTGATTGCGCACCTATCTAGAAGGAAGCACAAAAATTGGCAATCTCAAGTTCCATAACCTACTTTTATCTAGCTCTGGAGAGTATGTCAGGGAGGTGGTCTTTGGAAGAAAGGCTAACAAAAGTCAACATATTGATCTATTCAAAACAGAGCTGGTAAGAGATACTTAGCATAGACTAATCGACTCAATAGCCATAGGAGCACTCAACGTTGAAAAGCAAGACAGACTTCTACTACAACAATTAGGCAAGTAAGTCAGACTTTTTGCTAGTATCTTGTATGAAACCTCTATCTAGCCCATTAATATCATGTTAGGTTGTTTAACTTAATAATAATCACTAAAATAAACACAATTTCTCCTTAGTAGAAATGTTAGCTCTTGAGAGGCAAATGCGATTACAGTGTCTTTCCTGAACCATAAATTATTTCTGGCAAAAGTGTTTTGATATTTGAAGTAGGTACTATTAGTGAGAAACTGATCTGTACTCACAGCTCACGTACCTGATAGGAACATGTATCTAAGAAGCTGCAGTGTAATACTAAAATCTCATTTTTCTAGTCAAGTTCTCAAATACTCTCCTCTCCTGTACTGCTGAAGAACAGCAGATGTAGGCAATAGTGCTTACAGAAAAGATACAGTGGCAGAAAGCAGTCACGAAACCAAAGCTGCTATGAAACCTATTAGTTTTATCCAATGTGGCACATAACATATTTTAAGTTTAACTTGAGCATGACTTTTAGAAGGTTATGAAAAAATATTAGAGTAGCGTTAAGGACACTTAAGAAATCTTCCTGACATTCAGGAGTTCTCACTGGTCTCTGAAAAATCTTAACTCTCCTACAGAAGTATTAAAAATTGACCTTAAAGTCAAAGTTTTGTTAAAATAAGAATCTGGTCACACTGAAGCACAGACATCTCTACGATAAACACTAAAATCACATACCTGAATGCATCATCCAAGCCAAATGTTTAGCTGCTGGACTATTTTCATAAGATATGGACCTGACCAACATTCCAGCACCGATCATAGCTGCAAAAGTTGCACCTATTGCCTGGAAAAACAGCATTACAGAACTTGTTAGCATTACGACATACGGTCTCTGTTCTAACCTCCTAGCCTAAAAGTCAATAGTGTAATTCTGAAGAGAGCAACCAAATTCATAACCAGAGCATTTGTCAATTTTACTCCTGTAAGGTTACAGTCAAATCTTTGCAGATCCTAGCCTGCAGTAATTCCCATTTTACATTTACCCAGTCTTCCAGGAATCCAAGTTTAGCGGTAAGATGGCAACAATCTCTTAGTTGTGTAAGGTAATCCTCATTAAGGTACCAGAAGTATAAGCCTTATTTTCTTCTTGTACATTTCTCCACCCAAAGCCAATACTCAGTTCACATGCTTTTGCTACCAATGATTTTTAAACCTCATTGCCTCCTCGTACTGATGATTCCAAGCAGAATCGTCCAGCAGCTAGCAAACTGGTCAGAAACGTACAACTGCAGTTTGTCACCAAGAATGCATTATTAAATTAATCTCCATAAAATTATGTAGGTATTGGCATTTAGCTATTACTGTTCTACTCGACACACTCAGTGTGTACTAAGCAGACACATTTTGTTCGCAGTTTGCCTATCAGTACTGTTTCAGCCTTGGCAAACAGGAGACAGCTTTCAAATGGCTATACAGAAGAGCATAAGGAGGAGTAAGAATGCATAGGGACCTCAGCTTCCATTTTTAGAAAGTAACGGAAATAATGTCATTAGCCAGCCTCAGGTGGCTATTTATAACAGGTTCTTCTTGCATATAGCTTGTAAGTATAGCATAGCATTGTTTTGCTCATGTATTTTGCCTGACAAACGATCAAAGAAGTATAGAATCACAAAATATCATTAGAACATTTAAGTAGCCTTTATGGATAAGGACACTAGCGTAAGAGAAGTTTTGCCCCACTTTTCACCAAGTAGCTTACATTTCACATTTTTTATATCACCCGCCACATTTGGGGTCTTTTCACAGTAAACGTTTTTGTTTTTAGAATGTAAGCTTACCAGCCAGGAGCCTCTTGTCATAAGGCTCATGAGTGCCGGAGATCTGCTTACTGCTACAGCAGACAGTGCCGTCAAGCCAATGCTGCCCGCAAAGTACATGTAAGTAGAGTGAATTCTGTCTTTCACATACTGTGGCCAAATACTGAAAAACAGAAGAGTCATACATAGCTGTGCAATTACCAGTATCATAATGCAGACCAACTAAAAATACAATCAAGCTCTTAAATATATTCATAGCTCTGCATAAAAGGGAGGTTTCATAACAATGGTGTGCTCTAGCAACTTCTGTCATAAGTTTACCTTACAACAGGGGACTGAACTCTTAAATCTTGCTCTCCTAACATAACATAACTTTCTAGAAACACTTCAAATTACAAAGAATGATAATTATAGTCCAATTCTAAGGAGGACTCATACATGAGAAACAAAATAACAAATGCTTTTTAACTATGGAAAAATAGAGAATGGTGTATATGTAGTAAATTGGTTTAAGGAAAAATGTTTACAGAATGCGTATTGGGCACTAAGTAGCCTGCAGAGCAGCACACAAATTGCTGAGTCACAGTGCACATGATTACCTGACATCACAAGACACAAACGTCATTTTGAGAGCTCTAACAATAGCAACAGACCTAGATGTGAATGAGAGTTTCTGCAGTATGATTTGGTTGTACTACAGACAGGAAGCTTTCCCTGCTAACACCAAACTTAAATATAGTGCAGACATTTTCTCCCATTTCACTCTTTTGACCCATTACTTCAATGCTTGTAGATATAAAAATTACTGATAACTGTATCAATCAAAAGCTTCTCATAGATACAACTAGCAAGCATTCAATATGAATGTGGATGGTCACTTCCAAATATAAATGCAGAGTAAGTAAAGCAAAATCTCTCCACCACTCACTTCTCCTAAGCCCATGCTTATCACTAATCACGTTTTAAGTCTAAGTAACTACATGGTTTAAGTCTAAGTAACATATGGTAACTATATGACTGCCATCGCAGTCAGGTTTTTGCTGGCCAAGAAGCAATACACCAAAGTTTTAAGCAAAACATATTTATTAGAGCAGGACTTATACCAAGATAAGTAGTGTGTTCAAAGGAGACTCTCTTTCCAACATGCTGTATTAAAGTTTAATGAACAGTCTCACAGGAACACCAGGCAAAGCAGTCTTAACAATATGTTTTACAGAAGACTACCCTTCATAAATTATTGGTGGCACACCTCATAAGCCATATTTATATACTCTTCACAAATAAATCTCAAATTTAGCAAAACCAAGGAACTCATTTAAGTCAATATCAATTTAAGCTTGCATAATTTAAATTTTGCTTTCAGTTACCTGCACAGATGTGAGGGCTTTCTGTTCAGAGCTTACATTTTTTTAAGCTATGTGTATACTGCGCAATACCAGCTAAAGAAGAAACAGACATAAAGAGGAGAGTCGCTTGAAGTGCTTTTTACTTAAAACAGTAAACCACCTTACTTACACAGCTTTTTCAATAGCTCCAATCTCACTGGACATGCCCATTCCATAGTAACAGAGGGCCCCCAGACCAACAGCAGCCCCTCCAGCAACAATAAATTTCCCCAGGCGATCAGCTGTATTGAAAATAAAAATCCACACTCTCATAAATGCTTTTTCTTCATTAGTTAATAACATGCTTAGATGAGTTTTATTGTATCTACAATAGGTGGTCCGTGTTAGGCTTCCATTTAAGTTCCATTAAACGTCAAGTCACTGAGTTATCAGTTCTCAATGAGCTACACGTGGAAAACTCTAGATTCAGCCTACCAACACAACATAGCTTCATAAAAAAAAAAGAGTAAGAAATAAGAGACTTGCTAGTAACATGTCAGGTTTACTGACCTTCTTTACAGTGACAGGAATTCCAACACAAAACCAGTTAACAGGTTTTCCAACAGAAGAGTTCACCTGTCAGCTGATTCAGCATACCCTTTTGCTATCCAACTCGCTATAAAACAGGAGAAAAACTAGACATTGCATCCCTTCCTGTCATTCATCTGCCCTTAGTGCTTGCTCCTTCAAGAGCTCTCTGGTAGCAATTGGATCCAAATCAGTTTAAAAAGGGACTTTCAAAGCTCATGGGCAACAACACGATTTACTACCAGTTTCTACTGTCTGATTTTTGGATGTGCTACCTGTGTGCTACATACTAAATTACTGCTCAAATATAAATATCGATCAACAATCATAAAATACTGTTGCAACTGGAGTAAGAGCAGCTGAGACCAAATGCTGCAGTTGTATAACTCTCTTTAAGACTACACTTTTTCCTACTGTGTTATAGCCAAGACACTATCTAGCCAATCTACATATATTCTATTAGTCAATTCAATGCTATTACAGGACACTTACAATCTGTTCTGCTGAAGACTGCTATCTAAAAAATCCCTTTGTAATCCACTGAAATTACGATCTACACTAGACATACTAGCAAGTATACTAAGCCAATACCTTACATAAAAAAGTTTCTGGTGCTATGTTTTTTTTGTAAACTGTACACGCTGTAGAAAAATCCTTCTTTTAAATGGTATACAAAGTAGATGTAGCAAAGGAAGCATTAGCATATTTTTTTAATATCTGCAACCAAGTTTCCATTAAGAGGCAACCATTTTTGACTTGATAGTTCTCAACAGCAGCTTCGAGACCAGAAATTTCCCTATACTGTAACATATTTGCAGTTTTAAACTTTAGAAGGAAAGACAAGCAGAGAAACTCTCTCCAGTCGTTTGAAGGAAATGACTAAGCAAACTTATGTAGGAAACAATATTCTCAGTCTCTTTAATGGTTTGAAGGAAACCAATTCCTTTGAGGAAGTTTTATGTTAAGCTTCAAAGATTCTCACTATTTAAAGCAGAGCTACTCTACCTTTAAGTGCTGTTTCTGCAGATGGCTCAAATGCTGCTTCTTTAATTTCCTGGCCAATTTTTCCACGCCTTACACCCGTTCTTACTCTGGTAGCATAGCACTGTCAGATTAAAAGAAATAACAAAAGAAACATTCAATGACATTAAATAGAAGATGCTTCTTATCAATTTACTTGCTACGCTTAAAATTGCTACGTAGCCTCTAGTCCCACTGTACTAAACAAGGCCCTAAAGCTTTTTTAAAAAACCCACAAAAATCACACTCTTATTTTTTTAAAAAACACTATTTTGCTTTCTTTGTAAAAACATTCTATGCAAAAAATTTTATATAAAAAATATTCTTATGCAATACTTACACTTTACAGACGCTAAATCTGGAAAAGCAGCACAAACTCTTTGCTTTCAACTCTAGCCTTGATTTATGGAACAAACCTTGAACGAAGGCCTATAAACTTAAGATTTTTAAGACCAACAAGCTCCAAATAAATAGAGCATGCCGCTCAAAGTCTTAGTAAGTTGCAAGAGCAACACAGAATAAACTTGTATTTGAGTTCACAAAGAACCTTTGAAGTTTCTTTACCATTTTTTCCAGGAATTTCTATATTACTATACAGGCAAGGGCTCACTCAAAGCTCTAAGTTTGTTTTAACACTAAAACCTGAAATCTACAAACATTGCTATCATCAGCCATTAGAGCAATAAAATCCAGCAAGTTTACTGTAGCACTTCATTGTTTTTGTGGTTTGCATCTAATGAAATCCAGCCCAACACTGTAATTATGTAGCACTAGCCACAGAAAAAAACACCAAAAAAAAAAAGAAAAAATAACCTGCCCCCCCCCAATCCCAACACACCTACAAACTCAGGATGCCTAACACATTTTTTCTATGCTTAAAAGGAAAACACAAAAGAGGTAAAGAATTTGCCATTAGCACTTTCACCAAGACGATGACAGAAGAGTAATGCCTTCTAACAGTTGTAAGTTGCCTGAGCAGAAAGCAAAAAAACACCTCTCCATGAAGAATAAACAGTGTCTTAGGATAACGACAGTCCCGTTTTTAAAATTGCTGACCTATGATAATAAGACCTAGGATAATACTGCCATAGTTCAGAAATTGCTCTAACCTAGGCTACAGCTCTAAACATGTATTGGGACTAAAGTCTTTGAAAAGAAAGTTTTAAATATTATATTTAAGACTCTTAATTGGAAACATGGAGCTAGGAGGAGATCAGACAAAAATTTCTGCTCCTCCCACCATGGGAGGTTGGCTTAGGCTTGTCCGTCACTAACCGCCTCCTTTAAGTTCTTTTTTCCAGTATTTTTAATAGGGAAACAGTCATTTGAACAAAAGATGTTATTTCAATTGCTTTTAAAGCCTCTGTTTTTTGATTAAGTAACGCTCTTCCCTCAGATTAGAGCAGGTACCTCAAACAAGCAGAAAGCACATGATCATTCAAAGCAGGTACTCCATGCAACACAATGATTTTAGCAAAACACTTAAACCCTTAAAAATATCAGCAGTCAGAACCATTAGAAAGAGAATTAGCTTACCTGGTTAGGCTGCCACAGCCTGTATGCTTTTATATTGGAGTTCCTCAAAGCTGGGGAAGCCTGATTAATGGTGGGCCGGATAGTCTGGCATGATAATGCCCTCAGGCATACTAGCCTTGCAGCCAGCATGGTTGCTTAGGTAATTTAATATGCTGGGTTCCTGCAAGTGCATAAGAAGATATGTTTTATTATTTCATTATATGGTTTTCAGACAAAGTACACTTACACTACTCATTCACAACTACGCTACAGCCTGTAATACAAATAGTACTGTCACTAGTGTAGTGTAGTAGGGCCAGAACTTTCTTAAATATACAGTTTACTTCTGTTCTATCTATATTCGTCTCCCATTTCCATCAGAGGCTTGTCTTTCACAACTTACCTGAAAACAGGATAACATACCACTTTTCACACATATAAGTTACATCAAGAACCTTTATGTATTTATGTTTGAGTTACTTTGGTAACTAACATTCATTTTGAGACATAATGCCGCGTGAACTCTGCCCTCCAAATAGATGTTCAAAATGATGCTTCAAATTTACATAAATATCAGCTAAGTATAAACCCAAATGAGTAAACAGCATAACATGCATGACAGAAGAAGTTTTAGGTAAGTTTTAAGCTATCCTTTGAAAAATTAATTAGCTTTACGGGCATGGCATTCAGTCAAGGTCACAGCCCAGAACACAAGTTCAGGTCATATTGTACAGTTTTGGTCAGAGAACAGTGACGCCACTCATGGGCAAATTGACAGCGCAAGCAGACACCATGCTGTGTATTCTGTAGGTAGTATTAAAACTGCTAGCTTACTTCCACAAGTAGTGGATGTTACACATAAAAGGCCTCCAAGCCCTTATAGTTACATGTATTTTTGTTATGACTATATATGACCTCCGATACCATAAGATGCTCCAACTACCAACACATTTTTTCAAACAACTGTTCATAGCTTGCACATACGCTGTCCAGTATAATTTACTAGCATTCTAAATAAAGACAACTTCAAACATGCATGAGAAATAAGCACCCACAGCGTTGGACAGCTAGCATTAAGCAAACAAGTGAAAGCCAGAATAATTCTACTGCTAGAAAAAGTCACTTTGCTCTGAAGTTCAGTTATGAAATGGTGCTTTTATAAGTGAGAGTACTTCCACAAACACATCCTGTTTCTGCCACTAAACCTCACTCTTCCACTGAGATGACAGAGCTTACTGGTACTTACACTAACAACTCTATAATTTTTATTTTATTTTATTTTTTGAAACTGATATTCGAGGTAAGACACCCTTAAGCATTAGATTAATAACAAGGATAAACGACAGCAAAATCTTAATGACAAAAAAACTCCACCGTCGACATTCCAGCATACTGTCAAACACAGCAGAAAGGAAACACTGCGAAGCCACCGCTGCACCAAAGCACGGGGAAACCCGTCCCAGCCGAGGCAGGGCGGCCTGGCTGCCCTGAGGGGGCAGGGCGGCAGACAGCGCCCACCTTGGGCCTGGGCCTGAGCCTGGGCCTGGGCCTGAGCCTGGGCCTAGGCCTGAGCCTGGGCCTGGGCCGGGCCGGGGGCCCTCACTCGCCTTCAGGCCGGGACCTCTTCCCGCCCCCCANCGTTCCGCCACCGTGCACGCAATTCCGGAACAACGCCACAGGGGCGGAAGTGACGTCAGGCCGCTCCGCGCGCCCCCGGTGACTGGCTCGCTCACCCCACGTGACTCCAGAGCACGCACGCGCCATTGGCTCGAGGAAGCCGGGGGAAGCGACGCGCCGCAGCGCCCGGGAGGGGCGCGGAAGCCATCTTTAATAAGGGGAGGGAAGCTTCTGGAAGGTTGCGCAACTCTGCCATGTCGCAGACCGTAAATCAGGCGCTGCTGGCGGTGCAGCTGCTGCTCCAGCCGGGAGGCGGAGGAGAGCCGCCTCCCGCCCCGCAGGGCGAACGGCGCTGACCAGCAGCCATTTCACCCGCCGCCGCGGCGCCATTTCGCGCGGGGGCGCCGCGGGGCGTCGGGGCCGCCCGCGCCCTCTGCGGCAGGGGAGGAGAGGCGAAGCCGCCCCCCGCGGGGCGAGCGGCGGGCCGGCCTGGCCTCTGCACATAGCGGTTCTCGAGGTCCCTTTGAGGTTTTAACCGGAGCGGCCTCGGTGCAGCCTCGGTGCAGCCGTGTGGGGAGAGAGGTGCCCGGCTGGCGGGTCGCCCCAGCCGGCCGGGGAGGGCTGCCTCGCCCGCCCGGGCCGCGGGGCCTCCGTGCCTGGCAGGCAGCTGTCCCGGCCTGCCAGCAGGTGGCAGGAGCTGTGTGAAAATACCCAAGCGAGGCCTGCGGAGTTCACTTCACCTCCAAGGAGTATAATAACAATCCATCTTGTTCTCTCCGCTTTCCCCCTCCATTTTGTCAGCCGCTCGGTTTGCTGAGGCAGAGTTTAAAATGGCAGGGAGGAGAGGTTTGGCAGCCAGGGCACCCCAGCGGGCTGCGGTGGCCGCAGTGACAGCAGTTTGACCGCAGTGGTCCACCAGCAGCGAGCGAAGGCGTGCCGGGCTGCTGACGGTGTCTCTGCCCTGTGTCTCTGTGCCTTGGCTTTGCTCGTGGCCTTTGCCACTTGCTACATGTGAATTTAAGTCTTGCTTGGTGTCAGAAAGGTCAAGACCTTTCTATTTCCTTCCCTTTATGGAAGAGCAGTCCAGTCTGAACTAGGAGGTAAGTCTCCCCCTTTGTTAACTTCTCCTTGGACTTACACCTCGCTTCCACGTGGGTATATTGTCTGCCTTAAGGCAGGTGCCTGCGTGCCAGATACGCACAAAGTAAACTATTGCGTGCATAAATTACAGAAATGGGCGCTTCCAGATCTAATTCTAGGCTTGCTCTGGGTAGAGCCTTGCAAGAGCACTCCAGCCCTTCCAGAGGCTAAACATTCCCCTTATGACAGCTTCTTTCCAGCCTCACTCCAGCTGGGACTTTGAGCTGTTTTCCAAGCTTAACCCTAACCTGAGTCCTAGGAATGACACAGCAGCACTTCCCTGGACTATCAGTTCCTCAGGGGGATATTCTTTTAGCAGCCCTTCATTTCTCTGGCAGCTCAATTCCAACTGGAGCTCCAGCTTTTCCTTTCCACCAGCCCTAACCCTAAGCCTAGGCTGAGCCAAAGGCTTGTGACGTAGCTCAGTCCAAAGCCTTAACTACCAGGAGCAGAATGCTTTTGGCAACCCTCTTTCTCCTTTACCAGCCCCTTTCAGGCCCCATCCCAGCTGCATATCAGGCTTTCTTGTTCTCAATGCTAGTGCTAATCCTAACCCTAGTTTGAGTTATGAGCCAGGCACTATTGAGAAACACAGTATTCTTCGGAGGAGAACTCTTTTAGCAGCCTTATGTTTGCTTTGGCAGCCCCTTTCCAGCCCCACTCTAGCTACAGCTCTGTAGTTTCTCTCAGCCTTAACACTACATATGGGTATGGTTCTTCACAGCCAAGTAAAACAGACTGTGAGAGCCTTGAGCAGGATCAAAGACAAATATAACAAAAAAAAAAAAAAGAAGATAGAATTAAGTACAGAAATAGAATGAGAGTTACGGGTGCACTTTTGAGGCCTGTGAGATTAGCCTTTCTGTATCTTGGAGATTCCTTGTTTAAACTATAAGAAAAGAAATACAGCAAACTGCTAGTTCGCAAAATGAAAGTCAGATAAGAGACATCAAATGTGGGAGAGGTCTAAAAGTGCACCAGCACATAGGATCTTGAAGAAGAATTTGAATGAGGAGAACGAAGCAGAGGAATGCATGACAGAGGGTGGAAATTCCATCAGAGGGGGCCAAATCTAATGGGATTCAAGGTCTGATTCTTACTTACTCTGATGCTTGTTTGCTTTCCTTTGGAGTAAATGAAAATCCAGAGCTTTGAAGTCTATTGCCCCGAGGTCTCCTACAATGGAAGAAAAAAGACAGTTTCAGGCCACAAATATGCTGTTTATTTAGAGAATTCTAGTGTTTATTTCAGAATTTGTAACACTATAATTGTTAGGTACTAAAGGATTCACTATAATAATTAATATTTAAATTTATAATTTGGTTATTAATAGTCATAATTTATGCAAGGAATCAAACTTACCTCTTTTACTACAGCATGTAATCACGTAAAAAAAGAATCTCCTGGGACTTTCAAAATAAGATCTTCAATCCAGCTCTGTCCCAGATTGTTTCTTAAATAGTTTTGCCAGAAGCATCCCAAATCCACACAGAGCCCACACTGCAGCAAATTCAGCTGTTGAAGCTTTTTCACAGAAACTTGCCTGCAAACAGATACTCCTTTTCTACTGGATAGATGGTTCAACACACGTAAATGCTCTAGCTAGCAAAGTCGGTGAGTGGGGAAAACAGTGGCCTGTTATGTAAGCAAGTCCCAAACCATCTCAGAGTTTTTGAGTTAAAACCAGCAGGTTGGATCCTATCTGTTGGCGCCACTGTAACATGACCGTTTCTCTCAGACAGGAAGGCAATAGCTTCAGTCGCTCTGCCAGCTGGTATTGCTGCAGAGCTTCAAAGCAGCTGGCTGTGCTTTTACAGTAGTTGAAGCTCATGCTGATGACAGCGTGGATAACAGCATGACAGGCTCGTTGGTGAGATGGCAGCCAAATGCACGCATTAAAATTTGCTTTTTAACTCTGATGCACAGTTCCTTCATGGGATTGTGTTCAAATGTACTGTGCATTCAACACCTGGATCTGGCTCCAGGGCTGTTTAGCATCTTCGTTAATGACCTGGATGATGGGATGGAGCGCACCCTCAGGTTTGCAGATACAAAGCTGGGAGGGGTGGGTGACACACCAGATGGTTGTGCTGCCATCCAGAGGGCTATTGATTGGCTGGAGAATTGGGCAAACAGGAATGTCATGCAATTCAACAAAAGGGAGTGCAAAGCCCTGCACCTGGGGAGGAACAACCCCATCCACCAGCACAGGCTGGGGCCGCCCAGCTGGAAAGTGGATCAGCAGAAAAGGCCCTGGGGGTCCTGGTGGGCACAAGTTGAACCTCCAGTATGCCCCTGCAGCAAAGGTGCCCGGCAGTATCATGGGCTGTGTTAGGCAGAGCGTTGCTACTAAGTCAAGGGAGGTGATCCTTCCCCCCTGCTTGGTACTGGAGCACTATGTGCAGCGTTGGGCTCCCCAGTACAAAAAAGATACGGGCATACTGGGCAGAGTCCAGCAAAGGGCCACAGAGGGGATTAAGTGACTGGAGCATCTTTCCCGTGAGGACAGGCTGAGAGAGGTGAGACTGTTCAGTCAGGAGAAGAGAGGGCTTAGGGGATCTTATCAATGCATATAAATACCTGATGGCAGGGGGTGAAGGAGCAGGAGCCAGACTCTTCTCAGTGATGGGACGAGAGGCACAAACTGAAATACAAGATGTTTTGTTTAAACGTAATAATTTTTTAAATTATTACCTTTTTTTTTTTTACTCTTAAGGGTGATTGAACAGTGGAACAGGTTGCTCAGAGGACTGTGGAGTCTCTGTGGAGATTTTCAAAAGCTGACCGCACAGAGTCGTGCGCAACCTGCTTGTGCAGGGGGGTTGGCCTAGATGATCTCCAGAGGTCCCTGCCAACCTCAGCTATTCTATGAGTCTATGAAGTATTAACATAACAATGATTCCTGAAGGATATGAAGCACTGGTTCAGATCTGTTTTTTCAGGCCCGGTATGCACCAATAAGCGGTGTCTGGAAAACAGTAAACATTTTCTCCAGGCAGTATGTAAAAAGAAGATACTTCCAAAGAAACAAAAATACCAAAAAAAGAAAAAAAACACAAAGATACTGTTTTTTGAAAATAGGTGAACAATTCCTCAGAAATCAAAAGTATAAGCAGGAAAACTTGTATGAACATAAAAATTTCCTACAATCAAAAGTATAAACAGGAAAACTTGTACGGACATAAAAATTTCCTACAGTTTTAATTGCAACAGGCCATGTTTTTACCTACAACATGTTTTGCATTTGGTGGAAGTCCTGTAGTTCTCTAGGCAGAATCAAGTACAGTTTGATATTAAAGGGTTAATGTCTAATTAGAAATTTTGCAAGATCAGAAAACACCATTGTGAAGGGACTTGAGTATGCCAAAGGGATATGCGAAGTTGGCATGGCAGGCAGCGGGGCAGGCACCAAGCCCTGCCTCTGCCGGGCGGGAGCCAGGGGAGGGAGCAGCCCTTTGGTGCTTCCCAGCGTTCCCAGGAGTTAAAGCTCCCATAAACAGCTGCTGCCAGGGCATAAGGGATGGTGGTCACCGGCTGCCGTGCCCAAGGGGGAAAGCTGATCTGACTGCCTGACTCCCAAAGAGACTAGTCCAAACTCCCCTCCTCAAGTCTTGCATGAGAACTGTCATATATTTTCAAACAATAAAGCCAGTCTGTTCTTAGAGATAAATGGTTTCTTAAGGGATTTTGTTGTCTTGCCTTGAGAGCGAGAATCATGAGCAATGCAATCATCTTCCAGGCAATACCACGTGACACATTTTCAGCCGTGCACTCTGCCTTGTCAGCCACCTGAAATGGGACAGTAAAAAACTCTTACGTTTAACCCGGTGCAATGCTGGAAAGCCGCATGAGCCACAACAAGCCCATTATTGTGCTAATAAATAGGGTCAGTGTCAATTTTGAAGCTTAAGCTTTTAACTCTGCAGTTCTGGCATCCTCTTGCAGAAAAAGACATCTCTTGTCAGTTGTTCACATGGCTGTGTTCATCGGCAGAAAATAAATAAATCTGTGGTTAGCACAATTTCTCCTTGGGGTAAACTTTGCCATTGAAGTTTTTCAAATTAGAGCTGAGGAAAAATATTTTGAAGGTTTTCTGGCTGTGCTGACTCTAGCACTCCAGATATCTCTCCCAGCAGATTACAGGGAACTTTTGGACTTAATCCGTTCCTGCTATTCATGTGACAAACACATATTCATTAAGCATCGTGTTCCTATTTTAGATTAGATGTCATAAAACAGTGAAGTGCGGGGGGAATTTGGGGAGACAGTACTGATGTCTTTCTCAAAGCCTGGCAAGAAAAAAATGCCATTAAACAGAATATTACTTTACCACGGAAGAATAAAGTGGATATAGCTCCTTCTATGCAGGAATCTGAGCAGCAAGAACAGGCTGGGATGCGCCAGAAGTGAAGCAGTGTCAATATTTTGTACAGGTGTGAGAATTTTGGGGGTCTTGGTTCAGTCAGCCAGATCTCAAAACATTTCAAATAGACAGCTGCTTCATTACAGTGGTACTGTACCGTGCTGACACTGAGGTTAGTGTCTTCACTCCTTTCTGTTACAAAGTTTGCACCTCGTTAGTTTTAAAAAGCATCCCACTGAAATTTGGACTGCAGCTGGTATATTTTGAGGACTTGCATGTATATTTACATTAAGCAAAAGTAACTTCAATGTAGTAATATTGTATCTGGAATTGGAGAAAAAGTTTGTGTGTGCTTGTGAGGAAATTCCCCACGTGCTGTCATAAGAAGCATCAGCTATAAGGAATTTCACGTTTTGTCTATCTTGCCAAAATAAAATGAATGCATTGTGGCAGGCACTTCTAGTGTTAAGTAATATCTTCTGGGTTAAGAGATGGCTAGATTTTTGTGTGTGTAAAAAACGGTGTTTTGAGCACAGCAAAAATAGTCAGCCTTCTATAGTTACTGTAGACATTTTAAAAAATGAATTTATATATACATTTGTGTAAAAAAAATCATTTAAGAGTAGAAAACAAACAATAGATCTGTTTGCAGCCTCTGAAACAGCCTGGAAAACAAAGCAATGCATCTTGTAGAACAAAAATAGCAGCTTTGTTTTAAATGTGTATTTTCATACTGCTAGAGGTGTTCTGCCTGTCATCAGTACTTTTTGTGAAAAACAATGCTATGAGTACACATACAAGTTTGCTCTGCAAGTACTCTGCAAACTTCAAACTTATTAAAGAAAAGGTCTTTCAGGTGGAATTTCTGGAAACATTCACATCACAGAGTAGCTTTATGGGAGGAACAGGTTCTGTTGGGTTTTTCTTCAGTCAATACAATGCTTTCCTTCTTGGGCATACTAAAGGAAGGAGCGTCGTATCAGGCTGTGATGGTGATAAAGAAGCTTTCGCTCTTCAAAGCCCTAACTGGGAAAAAAATTTAAATGGCCACATCTTCTACTGAGAAATTCCTGTATCCACTTTCTTTATCATTCATATTTAGCCCTATTTTGTAGAAATGACTTTTTTTTTTTTTAAATATTACCTGAGAGGAAACATCACCCAGGTTGTATTCAACACTTTTTGTAGGTTGGGTACCCTCTGGCCATACCCATACTCCTGATGAACTCCTGTCTCTAATCTGCCTGTGTTTCCTCAGGGAAGAGGCACAGCTACCTTTGCTCCAGCCTTCTTAGCAGTACTCCCTTGCTGGACATAGCACAGCCATTCCCTCTTATTACTGCAGATCTTTCCCTGCTCACTGCAAGTGCCCAGGCCTTTTCTCGCTACTTCCCGTGTTCCCCTGGGCTTCCCCTTGGTCACAATTCTAACACTCTTCAGTGTGCTTCTGAGCCTGCTGTATTTTATCCTTGCTTTCTCCCTGTCCTTCATCAGTCCCTTCCCTCTTCTGTTCCCTCTCCCATACCAGCTGTGAAATGTAATCAACTCTTGGTTAAAGGCAGTTGCAGTCCCTCCCTTTATTTTCTTAACAAGAAGTCGGCTTGCCTTTTTCAGACAGTAAATGGGGATATTGATACTAAAGAGCATTTTCTTTCAAAACATATTGTGGGATTCATTCTGGCCTAGAAGGGCTACAGCCATTTAAACAAATCTTTTTGCCCTGCCAAATGTTAATGCTAAACTTCGTCAACTACTAAAACAAACTTCAAAAATTGGAAGTTTGATATCAAGTCTTATATTTTCCATTAATTATGTATTTTACATCTCATGTGGAAAATGAGGGCTAGAGCATTCATTTCTATTCCCAAATTTAAGCAGGGTTAAAATACATGAAGGTATTTAAACTTGAATCCCCAGTCCAGTAAATCACTTAAGGTTGTGAGGAACTATGATACTACTTGGAACAGCGCTCTAATGTATTTATCTTAAAGCACGTGCTCAGAACTGTTGCTGTAGTTACTCAGGAGTAGTGCGTTGGTTACTCAAGCGCTCAGAAATACATGAAGATGAGTACTTTGGTGAACAAGGACATTGTACAGTTATAGATGAATACGTAAGGTAGAACATTTTGTTCCCTGAAGATTCTATTTGAATAAATTGTACATAAAAGGACATTTCTTTTTCTTGATCCATGTATTAGAGTCTATAGCATGAATTATTTATTTACATCGGATGATAAAAAAAGCTAAAACTGTTTAAAAATATTTTTCAATGAAAGGGTGAATTCCACATTTACAGCATGAGACCTCTCAACCTCCAAGAAATTGCTATTCATTATGTTTAAATACAACAAACACTCATTTTCCTAAATGCCTGTGAACTCTGTACTGCAGCAAAAAATGACCCGGGGCTTTTTCTAAAATTGCTGTTTGTGCTTTCTAATTAGTTTTAACATGCAGGGCACTGTTCTTCTGCAACTTGTTGAAAAGAAAACCACATTGAAATTCAGTAAGCTTTGATTTAAAGTGATTGGTTTCCACCTGGATGGAGTGAAATTTTCTTCTTGGTAAGTTTATTAGTACATTAAAAGATGCAAATTAATTCATAATTCTTTCATCTCATTCTCTTGGGAACAATTACACAAGGAAATTATTAATGTACAAGAAAACAACAGTTAAAAATCTCAAAGGGCAACAGGGGTGTGGAATATATGAAAACATTTAGACCTAGCTAATAGCAGAACTCAGTTGTAATAACAACAGTTCATAAACCAATTTTAGTTTTTCTTTATTTGTAAACTGATAGCAGCCACATGGTGCAGACAAGGAATCAAAGACCCTGGCAAAATGAGTTTACAGTCAAAGGCCCCGTTCTCAATGAAGTGCTGCGGAGACACAGTGTGAAGAGTTGAACACATGCTACCAGGGCTTCTAGGATCACAGCCAAACCTAAGGCTTCAATCAATTCTCGGGTTTCAATGTCTCCGATGTATGCCATTCCACGATGATTGAATACAAGACTATCATTTCAATGTAAGCCTCTGCACTCTGATAAATAAGCCCAATATTTTCATCTGGATAATGAAAACCCCTCAGGATCCAGTTAATATTTGATGAAAAAACAGCAAACAGATTTGCTGCTTCTTTGATGCACTTTTTTTCCCCCCTTTTAGTTAAGGCGTTAAACAACTCAGCCACTTTCCTTTTCATTTTCCTTTTCATAATTTATCTGGCATGCTTTTAATGTTACCTATCTGATCAAAATTTCAAATATTTTTACAATCAGACTCATAACACAGGCTATCACCAGGATACCTATAATTACTCTTGGCTATCTGCTTCCAGCACTCCCTTACATCTGGCTATCAATGAAAAGACTGAGAGGGAAACACATGTTCTCAAATGTTGTAAAACAAGCATCGCTACTGAGGGAAGTTTGTCCCTAACATGAGCATTAGCCTGTCTTAATGAACTTGCCCTTTTTTAACTTTCGGCACAGCCACGTAAACACAATACACATAGATCAAGCCTCTGATGACCAATACCTGTCTCCTTGGGGTCTCCACACTGAAAGTCTGATGATACCTTTATACACTGGGGGCAGACAGTAAACAGGGACATCACCTGAACTGGGAACAAGATTAGGTTATGGATATGCAGGAATAAAATAACTTGTATTAGACTCGCTCGCATATGCCTTGCTCTACAGACTCTAAGGGGTATTGTTTACAAATAAAAATGTTTAAATTTGGAAAAATAAGATACACTACAAATATTTTTCAGTTTTCAGAATAGCATAAGAACTGAACTAATAGTAATTTAAATAACAGACTGACAAAAGTAAGTCCTCAAGAAGAAGAGTGGACACAGTAGAACTGTTGTACATACAAATCATCCAGAGAGAAATCCAGGTTCTAAATACAGCAATATTTTCTAGTGACAGCGGGCCACTTCCAAAACTCCCTCCATCAAAAAAAATCCCAAATTCCAAATTAGAGACATTATTTTAACAACGCGTATAAAAGAAAAGAGACGTTTCTACATGTTAAAAAATAGTACCATTGAAAATATCAGTCAAATTCCTGTTCTGTCCTGCTCCTGCAGTTGCCTGACTGGATGAATATATTTTCTTCTGCCAAGCTAAAATAGGCAGTTTGCTTCCAGAAGAGCAATTCCATCTCACAGTTCAGTTAAGGCTACTGAGAGAAATCAAAGATTATTACCTATCTAATGCCATCATTCTGTATATTTAAAAGAACATATGGACTTATTGGAAAAAAGGGAGTAGACACTTTATGCATAATTAATTTAACATCCCTAGGCAACTCAGATTCCGCTAGCCTCTTTTAGCTAGTTTGTTCTCTGCTGGTTTCTGCTAGAGACCAAAATCCCCATGAACTGGGAGAGAAAGAGATGCCAAGGATTCAGAAGAACATTTCTGACTGAGAATACTGACAAGGGGCCATTATAGTTAAACAGTTTTCAAATGCAAATTTAATGATATGAAAATGCAAGCACAAGTTCTTTTTGCTGAGGGCAGGAGAATAACAGTTATTTTTCGCGTCATGTTTATTTTTGCCCTTAAAAAAAAACCTCCGAACCAACAATACAGAAAATGTCAGAGGAAGGACGGGCTATATGAAGAGGTCTGTGATACGCTGTAAGTAATAAGAGGGTGAGGCCAGACCAGGCTTTTAATTTTATTTTTTAATTTTACTTTTAAGATCTTAATTAATAATTAAAATTTAATTTTTATTTTGAGAACCCAAGATTTTAATTCTGTAAGACTTTGCTTCAGGCTGTTAAACGTGAAACAAGCCAATGGCATCAATTTGATTCTGAAGGGTCACGTGCCTGTATGAGAAAGCTCTGATTTAACTTAACTCGGGGTGGCATTTCTCTAACTTTAAGGACAAAATGGACAGAGATATTCCCTATCACCGTGGAAGCGATTTCTTATAAGGCTAGCACCAAGGTTCAATGGCTGAGATCCCTCAGCTGTTGCCTCTGTGATACGCCTCTTTGGCAGCAAACCAACAGTGTCAGCCTAACATAAATGTAAGTGCCAGATCTGTTTTTTTTTTTTTCCTTTGAAGTGCACAATCTTAAGTGATCAGGGTAAAGCCCTGGAGAAAACAATATTCAAGTTAAATATCATCATTGTTCTCCAGAAATTACTTTAGTAGCTATTCTAATTAATTATGGTCATTCCCTATCTGTAGGCAGCAGACAGAGAAAAGAAGCGTCACGTAAGGACAGGCTTTCAGAAGGAGTTTCTCCCCTTCAGACACAAGCATAGAGGCCTGGGTTAACATAAGAACTCAGCAGGCTGCAGATAAAAAAGGTGAGAGCTCCTCTAAATATGAGGCTCTGGGTTTGGTTACTGTGTTGCTGGGATTTGGCCCTTAGCATTGTAGTCCTTCAGAAGACACCTGCTGATTGCTACCAAAGCAAAATCTGGGATATAGATGCGTGAAACCATGAGACACTGAAGGAAATCACTTTGAAAATGCAGCGATGCCTCATTGATCCAGCAAATTCACTTAGGCCACTGAAGTGTTCCCATCCCTGTTATCGAAGCATTGCTCATCTACCGGAGGTGGCCAGGTGAGACAGACCTCAGGTGGTGCAGTTTCCTTCCCAGTAACCAGAAAGCAAACGAACGGGAATTTTGAATCTCAGCATGAAAAAACATCTTCTTTTCTTTGAAATGGATATTGTTTCACCTGTGATCATGAGAATGAGTGGTGAGCAAGTGGCATAAAAACACCCCAGTTTAGTTTTAAAGATATTTATGGGAAGTCTCACTTATTGCTAAATGATAGAGAACAGTTATGATCTGTTATAGTTAATTTACTACTACATAAGTAAAAATGTGCTAAGAGCAGCACACTTGTTAAATTAAAGCTCACTTAATGATTACACAGCACTTGGGAATAACATCCAGTTAAAGAGTAAGCAGTAAATGGATTTTTTTCTCTAGAATAATTCATTTCTGGAAAGTAAGACAACGGAAGCCCTTTACATTTTTGCTGGTTATTAAAAAACCCAAAGTATCAGAAAGTAGACTAGGAGGGATTTTTTTCTTGTGGTGAATATTGCTGTACTTACTACAGCTGATACAACTTCCATGAGGAGGCTACTGGCTGTAATTCCCCAGCTCGTTACAGCAGGTTGAGGTGAAGTCAGTACTGTTATCTTACTGTATCACTCTTACAACAGACTGAAAAAAAATCAGATAAAATCCTGGTCTGGATACTACCTAGTACCTAGCCTCTTTATTTTTTTTTTTTTCTTGCCACCATAGTAGCTGAAAACGTGATGTATTAAATCAATAGTAATAGCAAATTCCCAAGCCTCAGATAAAAGCTAGTGTTTGCCTCTTTATGGGAGTGAGGATTTTAGCTGAATTGGGGTTATTTTTTTTTGGGTGGGGAGTAACCTTGGTAAACCTGGGGTGGTGATGAGAAAGGTGAGGATAAGTAAATAGTAAAGAGATGGTACTGTAACGCCCTTTCTGATGGAAGGGTGTTCTCCAAGGGTTAGACTTTGGCATGTTTCATCAAGAAGCTGAGAGCTGATCGGTCTGATCTCTTCTGAAAGACCGTCAGTAGAAAACACTTCTTGCCTTCATTCTTGTGCTTCGACCTGGGTTTTTCACTTCTGTTCAAAGCGATTTCAGACGCAAACATACTATGAAAAAGAACATTGAGGCTAGATGATCTCTAATTTAAAAGTTAAATATTTCAAAATATTTCTGTGGCATAGTTAGATAATATTGAAAAAATATTTTAATTTTGAGATGAATCACAAAATTAATTGCTAAAGTTACATTTAAAAACAACCCATTTAGAAGTATAAAAAAGGCCTTACTCTCATTTCTTTTCCATGATGTACCTGTTCAATAAAATGTGGCATTTTTGCATTGAGTACTTTTGTGAAAGAACTTTATCTTTAAAATAAAAAATATCTTAAATGTGAAAAATGCTCTACAGCAATCCCAGTATACCAATTTTAGATCATTTTTTGTCACCATCTTTTCATATAGGGGCTTTATAAAGGTATTGCTCCAGTAGTTCTGGGGCCATGTTGCAGCCACCCTGCATATCAGCATGAGTGGATGGTGATGCTTCAAAGCTCGGTCCCCTCTGGATGTCTTTGATAGAAGCTGCTGTGTGACAGCTTTGCGCTAAAACGAGGACAAGGATCATCTGGGACTACCAACCCTCCCTGTGCTAACTCAGGATGAAAAAGGCTAACAGCTGTGGAGCTTACCACATCCTCTTCAGGCATGGCAGAATAGCTCCATAGCAGAGGCACTGTGGAGGACTGGGATGGGTCGCCACTGCAGATGACAAGCCAGCTGAGTTATCCCGTCGCAGAGCTATGAACCAATGCTTTTGTTTTGTCTTTGGCTATCAGAAAACCCCTCCCTGCACATCCAAGCTCCAAATGGAGCAATGACAACGTGCAAAATGGATCTTGACTCACTTTGCACATGCATCAGGTCGTTATTTTTCTTTTTATACACATGCTCTAATTGCATGATATTGGCCAAGGAGAGTTACAAATGTAGATGTATTCACTCATTTTTTAATGATGCTTGCATAACTGTGGCATATGGGATCTTAATGAAGACTACATGCAGTAGGCTGTTTATCTAATAAGAAATTTAAACTACATCTTTTTGTGGTTTGTAGTGTGATCACTAAGGCGGCTGGAATTAATGAAATTACTATACGATTAAGAGAAAGGCATTCTAGCGTTTTCTGCTCATTAATAAAGGAAGACTGTCTGTATGTAAGGCAAGATTGATTAGAAGTTTATTTCTTTTCATGGAGGCACCATAGGTAAGGACTCAGCGCTGATCAAAATGAGAGCTACTAAAAGTTGAGAAATCATTGTGTTGCAGAGAGAAAAACCTTTCATCCATGATAAATCATAAATATTGAAAACTTGCACTGCTTGTTCAAAGAAGAGTTCTTAATGGTGTCTGCTTATGCAGGACCCATGCAAATCTGTGTGTGCAAAAAACCACTTTTAATTGCAGAATTTTCTCCTCAGACATTGTAGGTATATGCTGGCTGTGTTTGCTATATTCTGTTCTTTCAACTCGCTATAGACTTCTGCGTATAAGATAAGGCCCAGGGAAGACAGACACCCTTACCCTCCTGTCCTGAGTCCTACAGCTTTTTCCCCTTCTTCAAGGGGGTGAAAGTTTTGCCTTGGTGGTGAGGAGCAGTGCGGAAGAGAGTGTTTAATAGCATAGCCTGTCAGATCACACCCTCAGAAACAGGAGTCTGGAAAATGTCTTCTGTCTATTTTCAGCTGTAGTCATTTACATCTTTGTTAGCATTCCTCAAAGGACAGGCAGGAACGCCAGCCTTCCTTCGGCAATGACAGCGCAGAGTTCTCAGAGTCATTTGATGGCCTCATCTTCTTTCAAAGTTGTTCCAAAATAAACCTCTTTAAGTCAACACCAAAGAAGTTTTTAGAACTCAATTTGAGATTAAGATACAAGGAAAAAACATTGGAAGAACATTTAAAAACATAAATGATTTTTGAGTCCCATCTCTTGAAAACCACTTTGCCAGACATCATTAAAATTTGGCAAGAAAGTTTTAACTAGTCAGAGACCACTTACTCATAACTTGAAATGGAAAGAGCTTTTTTGGTAATATAAAGGGAGCTATGTTTATTTGGTTTATGATGGAAAGTAAGTCTCAGCTGTAACTGTGGAGCAAATACAACCTCCACGAAATAATGCTGCTATGCAATTTATTAATCTAAAATGTTCCAACTTACTACAGATACCCGTAAAATCACAGTGGTGAATGCACAGGCTCTGAAAGCACATTGTATGGAAAAGCAGTAGAAGCTGCTGCCCATGAAGACTTAACGTAACTAGATAATGTTAGCAGTGCTTAATAGTATTTAGTTGTAAAAAGCAAGCTCTGCTCTGCTATTTGGATCTTACAAATCATTTTGCATGCACCCAGGAAAGTTGAGATATCCCAGTAAAAAACAAACATGCAAAATATTGAGATACATAGTTCCTGTATTTTTGAACATGAAGTAAATGCCAAAATGCAACTTTAACATAAGCTATCTATACCTTCTGCATCTGTTTCATAAAACAAATCTGTTTTCCTAAAACTCGTCCTACCCTTTCAGCAAAACACCACGATAGACGGGCAAAGGTCAAAAGCTTTTTTGGGTAACCATCTCATACAGATTTACTGAATTTTAGTCCAGAAAGAATTTGAGTACAATGCAGGCCCTGAGATCTCAAATGACTTTCATCAACTGTGGAACTTCTGATTGAGGTGAAATCTCAGGATTTTCCTTTAGGAAGACACCTGTTCTGTAAAGGGTAGAAGACTACATCCAAGTTGAATTGGTGCCGTGGCTAAAATTGTAGCCGTGAAAGACATACGGGTCGTTTCCAGTCTGCATGTCTCTGGTTTGCACAGGAGATGCAAAAACCATCCTACCACCAGAGTGCCTCTGGCTTCGACTGACTTTCTCTCTTTCCTTATTCCCATATTCCCAAAGAACCTTGGTAAGTACTTGATGCTGTATCTTCAGGACCTCATGGTGTAATATAGAGTAATTCTGCAGAAAGCTACTGAATTTTATTTGGGCAGCAATGAGGATCCTGATTTCTATTACAGTCTTCTAGAGTAACACTGAGAAACTCACTTGAGGGTGGGAGTTACCAAAGGAACCCAAAGGAATTAGAAGCTGCTAAAAATCAAGGACAACTAGTTATACCTGCTTCCTTTGGCTGCCTCTGGCTCACTGTCTACCGCAGTAAAAATGGGGATTTAGTGATACCTCCTTTTAGCATGAACAGAAATAGTTGATTGTAAAAACAAACCCAATGAAATATTCAGTAATAAAATGGTCAAGTCACTAAATAATGCATTCAACTGGCTCTAGTGGCTGACCTTTGCAAAATTCCTTGGAGGTGAAGTGCAAACTATTTTTTTTTCGATGGTGTATTCCTAGGGAAACAGTGCTATAAGAACTCTATATTTCACAATGAAAGCAGCTCACTTCTTAGCTAATACATGTTCTTCAGTCGGTGGCCTTCTTCCTTCTTACTAGGTACTGAATCAATACCCCGGCACAGTGCTAATGGGTACCGTGCTACTTGAGGTGCCATCTTTCAGAAGAAAGGCCGAAAGCAAGGTCTCATCTCTGTGATTTTGATGACTCTTGTGGCATTTTTTCTTCTTTTTTTTTTTTTTTTTAATAATATAGGTGTTAGCATCAGTGCCTTGGCCACAGTCCAAGTTGGGTAATTACACGCAGTCTCCCTAAATTTTGCTCTGTGCAGTTTTCATTTAATATGGTGCTGCTCTTCTCTTCCTGCCCTAAGTTGTTTTGTGTCATTGCTGGACACTATTAAATAGCCTCCATATTTCCCCTGAGACAGCTGCATTTAAGCTGTGGGTAAGGCAAAGCCTGCACGTGAAATCTGTGACCCGTTCCAGAGCAGGAAACACAAGTTCGCTTGCAATTATTACATGCCAATATTTACCTGGACAAATTCCAGCTTTTCTGCCCCCCTCCACTACTTTACTTTCATTTGGAATTTAACGACCAAAATGAAAACAACAGCTGTAGGGAACACCGTCCCTTCTCAAGAGGTCACAAGGCTCAAGCTTGGGAGGACTTCAGCCGGCAAAGTAGTTTTATCCTCTGTCTGAGAACGTAAGCTGCTACAAGCAGCCTTCCTCTACAACACCGCGTGGTATTTAGCCATGGACTGCAGAGGGATATTGAGGCAGAGTTACCCTGTCCCAGTCAAGCAGCTGCCTTCCCCCTGTCTCATCTCTCTTGGAGGGTCAGTTTGTCCTCCCAGGGCAACTGAACGGGGCCGTGGGCTCACTCCTGCTCAGCCCTCGGTGCTCACCCAATGCACATAGTGCTGCCCCTCCAACAGACAAATTCAAACAGGCTGTACGTGAGGCTAGAAATGAAGCTAACACCGGCGCAGTTCTGGATTTAGTTTACAAAGTGACCTTCCTGGTGGTCTTAATTGTACCTAAACTCAACACGTTGAAATTCAGTATTATGACTGAGAAGATACAAGAACAGCGCTGAGAGGAATAGCTGCTATTTGAATATAACAGGTAGGTCGGGCTGGTACGGTGGGAATCCTGAAAGAGCTCCTCATAACAAGCAGTGTAACGCAACCTCTGCCACGAATACAGAGAGCTGGACCTGCAGCTTCCGTGAACGCCGGCAAGGAGACCTTGCCTACAGCACAGGAGCTGCGGTCCTTTGCCTGAGTGACCCCAGAGCAGCAGGGGCTAGAGAGTGCTGTGCATTGCTGTGGGCAGCTCCCACCAAGAGCATTTATATATAACAATTTTGTGGACTGGAGAGTCTGTAAGAAAACCTGGCAGTTGCCCAGGAAGGGCTCTGGATCAGTTCCTCCTGGGACCAGAACCAGCGTGAGAGGCCTTGGCAGTGGTCATGGGGCAGCTGTTGGGTTTACACTTGTGGCTAGAGCTCCAGGGCCAGTGCTCCAGGTGCTACGTGCCTATGCTTCTCTCAAATATTGCATATTGAATCCTTCTAGAAAACACAGTATCTGGAAGTAAAAGCATCTAGGAGACAGCTAGGCACTATTAATCCAGAGGAGCAAAAGGCTTGAATCTAATGGGACTTTTCATGGGCAGGAGGCCCTTCTCATGTAGACACCGCTGCTCAGGACTGAAATGTTACAGGGGTTGTGTTACAATGCAAAGCACTAGTGATGTTATGGCACAAATCCTTCTGAGGGTGTAAATCAAGGCACGCAGGTCTTCATCAACTTGACTGAAAAGTAGGCTAAAAGCAAATATTCAAAATAGAAAACTTCAAGTGCAAGCTGTGTAACCAGAGTCATCCAAAATAGGCTTATAGCTAGACCTTATATTTTTTTAAAAAACGTCATGTAATTGAAGTATTAACTTGAAAATAAGATCATAGGAGCAAAACTCTATTGCTATAAATCAGCAAGACCGCACCAATTTTCCAATTTACTGTATTTGAGTAATCTTAACTATGTGTTATCTCACTTTGTTTTAAAATATTGCCAGAACTTCAGGCTTCAAGGCTTTTCATACTGATAGTATTGTTGCTCTTGCTTCCGTCTTTTTTTCTTTTTCAAATAACAGCATGCTTTTATTGTTTAGTTTAAAGCTATTCAACCTTTCCTCCTGCTATCTAAAGACATTTTGCATGTAAAAACAACAATTTGGACCCAAAATCACCACCATCTGCTTATTTATAGCAAGATCCAACAGTAAAGGGAGTCTTTATTAAGCCCTCAATGGGAATCATGTGACTGTGCAATGAACTCAGTTTTGATTTTCCTGATAAAAATTAGACTTTTTCTTTACTGGTCCCTATTATTGTTTTGTGATGTTCTGTAACAAGAACATTAAAAGAACCTTAATTTCATGAGACCCATCTCCTTCACCCTGTCGTGGTGCTTTACCAGGTATGCAGTGTGTGTCTGGTCCTGGTGTGCCATTAGGTGCCCACAATAAATGTCTTTGTAGATTTGCTTTTATTCATTCAGTGCCTGAGGGGGAAGGTGAGATAAGTATGTTATTTTTTCAAATTGCTGAGCTATCCTTAGTGTGACCCTCAGAAAAACAAAACAAAAACCCCAAAACCAAAACCCTGCAACACCAGGGTTTTCATGGGGCAACAAAACCAAATGGCTGAAGAAAAAATGAAGCCAGTAATTGCTGGTAGAAAGCGGAGATTAAATAATTAAAGAAACCTGCCTTGTGCAAGCATCAGCAGCAAGAAAAGACTCAAATAGGTTTTAAACTTGCATGAAGTTTCTCACAAACTATGATCCTGAGGGACTTTGACAATACCCCCCACCCTCCCTGTTCAAAGAAGAGTATGTGGGAAAGAGGAAAGTTGTTAAGTTGACATCCTACTTCAGGTGGATCATTTTTCCTTCTAATGAGGACACATACCAATTGCAGTGCAGCACAAAGGCAGACTTCTGCTGCTCTCAGAGGTCACTTTTGACCCTTAAAATACAGTGTGTGGGGGTAAGAAGTTGTTTTTTACTTCAGAATGCTTTTGTAAAATCTCATTGTTACAGTCAAAACTATCCCAACGTACTTTTGCAGACAGAGCTCATTGCACTACAAAGATACATTTTTTCCTAACTTAGATCCAAAATATATTTTGTTGGCTTTCATTGAGATGTATGACAAGTGCTCCGAGTTCCTAGCATCAAACTCTGACATATCCCATACTAAATCCACAGATAATGTTCCTAGTGTTTACTGGTTCATGTTATATAAACAGTTATACTAGAGGGTAAATTAAGAAAAGCTAGGTTATCAACATGTATAGTAGTAATTATTTTTAATACAATTACCTAGATGTTCTGTCCATAAAATAGTTCAAGTTTGTAGGGTTATGAGATTTTGCACTGCTTATCCTACTTACCACTACAGCCCACTATTGAGACATCATGATACTCTAGCATGAATGCAAGAGGGGGAAAAAAATCAAAGCATTTTCAAAGCTGACACTGATCAACAGCAGGAGCTTTATTCCTGCTCAGCACGAGTTGGGATTTGTCTATCCAAGTTACAGGTCTTAATTATGCAACAAATTAATTACAGCTCCAAATTACGCAACAAGTACCCGTATCTGAACTCTTCGGCTAGGCTTCCTTTTCAGTCAAGGAGAGAAATAAACATTTCTAAATTTGTCTCCTCCTAAGGCAGAAGTTGAACAAGCACAGATGGGTTACGCTGCAGAAGTAGCTACTTTTATCCCTTGACTATGTGAGAGTGTAGACCACTAGCTCCGAGAGGTGCATCCAACCCTCAGTCTCTAGCTGAGTTCTTCATCACTTAGGAACTGGTGGCACCCAGCCACTGCTCCTTCTAGCTCGTGCTAAATGCAGCTTCTCTTTAGCCTTACATAAAAGTACTGAGTATGAAGGCAACTAGGAAACCAGACAAATCTACACAAAATGAAACGTGTGCTCCAGAAAGAAGACACGCCTTACATCATTCAGGTGGTGGGTACTTCAGTTGGTTTGCAGGGAAAATGATGTACAAAGAGACCACATGTGTAGACCAGTTTGAACGAAATCCTGATTCAACTGAAATCAAATGCAAACCATGCAATCCTGAGCAGGCTCAGGACTTCAGCTTTTGTCTGAAGAAATGGCACATTTCTAGTACAACTACCATAAAGAACTCTGGGACTTTGGGATGCTTTTCAAGGAATGTTAAGAAGCTTAAGCCCATCTTGATGAGCTTGTTGATTGTGATGTTCAGCCCACAGAATATAACAGGGATCACAGGTTGAGGCAAATTAGTTTTCCCAGGACTGGACTCAGTCTTGGGCTCTCAGAAGCATGAGTTTGAATGTTCCAGTGGGAAAAGAGCTGCAAGCGGCTCTCCCTTCCATCTCTAACACACAGAGAGAAAACAAATCATTATCTTTGCGCTGCCTCCCAAGGAAACCAGTAGATGCTTTTTTATTTAGACTACCTGTTCAAGCCTATCCACTTCACAGTGTTCCTGCTCTGGCCACAAATCAGTCGCTGCTTATCAACATTTGGACAATTCTGTTGGAATGTAATCATAGCCAGTAGTGCTGGGCAGCACAAAAGAAAAATCAGGCCATGTGATTTTAGCTAGCCAGCTAATTCTGAGCTCTGCAACAGTCAGCGGGAAGAACTTTTAAGTGGTGTGTGTGAATACAAACATCAAAGGTATCTGATCTATGTGCAAACTGTAGCCTGACACACTAAAGAACGTATGACCTTTAACTCCATGAAATACCTGTCAGCCAGCTATGCTAGGGAAGAATCTACGTGCAGTGCCTGTGATATGTTGATCCTCTTTTCAGGCCATCCAGGGTTTGTATCTATTTTTTCAAACATTAGAAAATGAATTGACTACAACCACAGCATTCATGTAAAAGCAATGTATCTGATATGAGTGATACAGATAACAACACCTTTCAACAAAAGATCCCAGGGGTACTATGCATCTTATTCACAATAGTTCCAGTCCTGTAACAAATTCTTGCTTAAATTTATACACAAGCGGCTCCACTGAAATCTAGTCATATGCATAAGCCCTCTCAGAATCAGGGACCAGTACTACACAAGAATTATGTTTGTCTCTCCTGATAACAAAATTCTCTGTAGGGCAAAATACAAAAAGAAACCCTGTTAACTCTTTGAATTCCATGAGAAATTTTGGATGTCAGATCTGGGTTTTGTCCAGACCACAAAGACCATCATCCTACCCTGGCTGATAATACTCTAAGATATTTAATGACAGAAGATACGCAGGATTTTGTGCATCTGAGACACTCAATACTCTGCTAGGAAGGTCTGAGCTTTTAAATGAACTTTCTCAGCTGGATGACTAATTGTTTAGCAAAACCAGAAAAAAAAACCCAGAGTACAAATGAAGCATTAGAGTGGGAGAAACAGTGCCTGATATTCTGACAGACCCCGTTTTTATACATCATCCCCAGCGACCTCAGAGACAGAAAATTACGTAATGTGCCACTGTGAAATTAAATAACCCCACCTTCCCCCAGACTGTTTTACTAACCTGCTGGGTCTCAACGTCTGTACAGGTGAAACCAGAAGCAATATCGAACCTTTTATTTTATTAAAGAAGAATAAATGCTCTTGTAAACATAGAAAAAATGAAAAAGCTTTGAATCCCGTTCTCATATAGACTGTCAGATAGCACTGGTTGCCAAGTCCTGATCCCATCAAAAATATCTAGAATGTATCACAAATGTAAGAGCCATCTAAACCTGACTGCATAGCCTGTCTCATCACACCATTAAGACGTAGATCTGGATTTCACCAGAGTCTAGAATTTTGGTTTTGGTCAATGTCTGCTATTGTCCTCTGCAGGAGAGGACAAATTTCCGAGTTAATTTTAAATATCAGTGCTCTTTATGCTCAGATCTAGCGACTGCCACATGGAGTCAGACCAATAGTCCATCCTGCCTCTCTACTAGCTGTGGTCTCTTGGCAGCATAGCTCCAATGCAAATAGTCAGGAGTGATGAAAAGCAAATTTCAGATTTTACTGTCTCTGAACTTTGGGCAAGTTCCAAACCTATATTCGGGCTCAGATGTGACCCTATGCCAACACCACACCAAAGCAAAACTTAGCCTGGGATTGGTACGCTGATTGATTTGAGAAATTACCAAAATGCAGTTCTGTTTGCAGTTTCTCTTTCAACAGTCTTCTTTATTGAGCTTCTAGAATATCATACTTTTAAATATACAAAATAATAAACGTGATGAAAACATTACTAATAGGCATGGTTTTTCCCTTCCCATGCGTACCCCTTACAACAGTTTGCAAGAAGCATGGGAATATTCCTGCGATTGCTGTAACACACAATAGTGAAGGTGAGTCCTTTGCAGTATAAACCCCACACAGCAAACTTGAGATGCAGCGTGCCCTTCTGTTCTACTCACACGAAAGAAGGGCTGTTCTTATCCACCTTATAATTCAGTTCAGGTAATGCCTTTTAAATAAAACACACTCCCTTCCCAGAAGGCAGTCATTTATCAGTGCTATAAAATAACTGCTTATTTGGAGCTGTTAATGGAAATACCGCTGTCTGCCAAGTGTGGTAAAGCTCCTGCCTTCTGTACAAGTGGAATTCAGCAAATCAAAATCCGAGGGAAGAGATCTAACCTCTAACGGTCTTCAGGGGAAACTTTTTATTGTCTTTCCAGAACCAGTGAAAGAGCCCGGACTGTGCTATTTGGCAGGTTAACCTCAGAGGAAGTGCAAAGTAAAAAAACTCTTTGAAAAACAAGTAGGTTCAAACACATAGCACTGTCAAATCCTCTTCACTCGGAATAAGTCTTAGGTAACAAATCCAACCTCTACTTTAGTCTGCATACACTACAAAACACCCAACCTAACCTGTTGATGTGGAAATCTTGAAATAGCACAAGATGAAAAATTGTATCAATATTTTACTAAAAGTCTAGACCCACTTTTATGTCACCTAGAGATATTTTAAAATACTGGGACTTAGGTGGCGAGAGACTAAATAGACCATAATTTAATCTCTCCACCTATCTAGTTGCGTTTCAGAAAATTAAACTGTCCTGTTTTACACTGACGGTTTTATGATCCTGTATTTCCACAAACTCAAAAGTCTGCTGTGTCCTTGTAAGAGATGAAGGCAACACTTGCTCTTTGCCCAGCCAGTGACGTGGACACACTCAGCAAACGCTCAAACCTGTTGGTGTGCCACTGCAAGGCTGCTGCCCTCTCCATGCAGGTACACATGCAGGCATTCACAAGAGATGTGGGACAGAGCTGCTACTCAGCTCAGACCCAGCCTGGCACACAGGAGGAGCCAGAGCTGACCCCACACCTCTGCTTCTTTCAGGGGGTCTCCTCAGCAGTCAAAAATCAGGCACCTGAAGGTCACCCTGGCTCTTCAGCCCCCTCTCCCTGCCTGATACAGCAAACCTTGCAGAGAAAGTACACGCCGATTACTGAGGAAAGCCATCTGCTAGATGGGTCCCAAACACGTAGCCCAAGAAGTCCCAAGGTTGACGGCCAACATGCTGTCTGTCTTCTGCAGCTCCAGTCCCTGCCAGCACAATGCAGAGCAATGGAGTCCCTACTCTACCAGCACCTCTACACTCGGGATTATCATGTTCCTTCCCCCTTGTCTTGCTAGGTAAGGTGGGAGAAGCCAAGGGCTGGCAGCTTCCCACCAGAAAGACCCCAGCGTGCGTGGAGGCAGTACTGATCAAGTCTCACAGGTCCATGGAAGCAGATTCTTTTACCTCCAGCCCAAGGCTGGAAGACCCATGCCTCCCTCTACTCTACCCTTGGAGACATTTACCCCAGTCCACTTTGCCCAGCAGAGCCTGTCCTCTCAGTACTCTGTTGTGGCACTTCCCACACAACCACAAGTGCCTTCAGAAGCCAGAGGGCAACAGAGGATCAGGCCTGCCACATTTTGTTTTTCCATCCTGGAAAGTCTTTTACATTGTTCTGTATTTAATCATCCACATCCCTGTCTTGTGCCCCATTTTCAGACTTGAATCCTTCTGATTCCTTCCATCAAAATGACAAGATAAAGGCTTCTTTTTCTTAAATATATCTTTTAACAAAACCTATATGGAATATGCTCACTTGTGTCAGTGATTTGGAAAATGTGCTTTGTCTTTCTTCCAGAGAACATGCACATTTCAGATTTCCCTTAAGCTTTCATAATTATTTCTGATCTCAATAGTTTTACTCTGTCAGCCCAGCTGATACCAACCAGATGAGAGAAATGATTCTTGTGGATTTTGTCTAGGAGGAAGCAGAAGAGAAAACCAGCAAAGAAATTCTGGTAATTTCTCATTTCATTGTAAAGACATGTTGTGGGTATTTGCATATTCTGGCTGTGAAGTAAACAGAGCTCTAATCAGATGACATGGCAAGTAAGGCTTGAAATACTATTCAAGACTTAAGGTTTAAGTGCTTATTAAATAACAAACATTTCGTATGAAGTATGCTCAAAGGAAAGCATGGTATTAAGCACCTTGTCAGTAACTTGAGCCTATTCTCACAAATACCATAAAGATTGGAATACTGAACATAAGTTTATATACGTGAAGTGTGTGTACACTACATGGAATATGTACATGACCTACTAGTTTAGCTTGCAATCCCGGTAGATAAAAGGCTCCTGTAGAGCTCATGACATGCTGAGCGCGCTGCTTTCAGCATTTCACTCGGCCCCATCACTGCATCCATCAGCTGGCCTCAGAATGGAAGGGAAGATGAGACAGGAATTATGCAGATACAGCGTGTAATGGCTGAGTCATAACACTAAACGCCTCTAACTCAAACTAACAGGGTCATTTAGGAGATATGACTTGCTGTGACACCTGCTGAAGAAGAGAGGAAACTCTGGGTACTTAACATTTTAGAATAAAACTCAGAGTTTCCCTTCAGCTGCATTTAGTGCCTGAACAAACTCCAGGGCACAAACTCCAGTGCCAATTTAATACAGGATTCTATTTGCAGAGACTCATTAACGTTGTGCACAACTGCTTAAAAAAAGGTTAAAGTCTTGGCAGAAAGCAGCAATAGCAACTATCGATTCAACTCCAGAAGCTCTCCAACACTTACCCTGAGACTCACCAGCCGGGGAAACATCGAAGCATTGAGCAGAGTTTTAAGCAGACACCAAAGCACAGTGCAGCCAGTGGCACAGAGGAGCCTGTCCCTGCAGTCACCGCTGCGTCCCTTGTTGTGCCAACGGATGCAGTCTGCGGGGGCAAAGCTACCAGCATCCCAGCTAACTGCTCTCCACTACATCAAATCTGCTTATGTACTTCCCTTAGCTACATGCTTTAGTTCTTTATAATACAGGGCTTTAAAAATGAGACACCACACTTTTGAAGGCCTTTTTTAATACTAGAATACTATGAATTTCATCTCTTGTAATTCCTTTGGATGTGAGGTTTAATTTTGTCTCCCACTCCCTTTGTAGATACTTGGGCCCATTAAAAAAAAAAAAAGAAAGAAAAAGGTGAAAGAGAGAGAAAAGTAAGTGCCAAAAGTGTTTTCTGCTTATTCATAACAGCAGTGGCTTTAGAAATGGGTTGGAAGAAACTCAGGAAAGGCCTCCAATCCAATTAAAAATTATCCAGAAACAAACAAGAGCAAAAATGTGACCCTGGAGAGGCACAGGCATTGTACAAGTTTTGATCAGGTGCCGGGCTTGATGGTTCAGGCTCACCTTTTATTACCTGCATCTTCTCTTGCTTCAGATCTATAGTGTATTAATCGAGATCTCCAAGTTCTTTCACTAAGATTAAGAGCAGACATTATTTTAGAAGTTAATGAAACACTATGAGGGTGTGATTTGGTATGAAATGCTTTTCATCTCCCAAAGATCTCAAAGCACTTTACCATTCAAATGAAGTGATACAGATGGCTCACACTCTCACTGCGTATCTGCAGCCATCTGAGGAATGGACTGCAAGAAACATTTAATAGTTCCCCTTTAACCTTACATAAATCTTTAGAAAAGTAATTGAAAGATAGCGTGCTCAGCTGAAATGGGAAGGGGGACGGAGGTGGAAAGAATTTAATTATCCGAGTTGCAGTTTGGCATAGTGAGTGTATCACACTTTTGTATTGTGCGATAACATTCGTCTGCTCTGAGTGGCGATCTGTATACTGCGCATACAGCAACCAGTCTAAAGTGCTAGAGCCTGAAATTACTACCTGTCCTGAAGAGGACCCTGCAGCTGGAGGACCGGTTTGTAACTAACACAACTTAGCATACTTGAAATCCTTATTAAGGGGCATGGGAGGGACACATCCTTTACCTGAAGGGCAGATGAGATGGTACGAGGGCTGCGTGCCCTCAGTCTGCTTCCTGGCGCTCCCATTGCAAAGCTCCTTAATGGAAGTCACGAAAAGCTCAGACATGGAGGACCCTGATCACTGAAGGGCTTTCAGAGAAGCAGAGGTAGGTTCCTCATGCTAAGGTACGGCTGCTCCTTATCTGCTGCCCAGAGGTTGTCACTACAAAGTTCACCAGCTATATTAATTCCTTTTATATTCCTCCCACCCCCCAAAAAAAAACCCAAACCTCCTAACTGGAGACAGTTGCAGGCAGTGAATTGAACCTGCAGTTATTTATAAGGCTAGAACTGAAGAATAACGATGACGGCAAATGATCTTGAAAGATCACCAGGTTCCTGCCCCCAGACAGACTCAACTACACCTTACGGTATTTTTGGTGAAAATTAATCTGAACTGTTCTTAAAGCTCTTCAGTCCTGGTAAGCCCGCTCACCCAGAGAAGTCTACCTCAGTGTCCTCGCTGTCAGAAAGCTTTTTTTTTTTTTTCTAATCTGAATCTTGTTCTCCTGTCCGCTGCAAAAATGAGGATGTACGTACTAAGTGCATCCAGTTTGGACTAATGCTTTCTTTAGAAGACTGGAAGGAATAGGTGTTGGCTGGCACTGCATTTATGGAGAGATGCAAGAAAAGGCAGTATTGGGAAAGGAAAGGAAGGCAGCTGAAGCATCAGGAGAAAAAAAAAGAGAGAAAATTATTAGTGAGATATATTTTGTAGAGCAAATGAATGCAGACTTGATGAGAAGCATAAGTAACATCCTGCAGGGTCGTCAGGGAAACCCTAATTGGGAAGGATTACCTTCCTCAATATTAGAGTTATATGCTTGATTGAATAGGTACGATTCTTTCTAATACTTCAGGAGGCCAACAACAGGCCTGCAGCATACAACCAACCTGTTTCTCCCTCTCTCTTGCACATACAGACACATACCAAGTGTTGCTGTACAGGCTCTCTCTTATGCATATGCATCCTCATGCACACATAGCCACACGTAATTATAACCCATGGGACCTCTCCATCTGCTTCCTGGCCTTTTGCAACAGGTATACTCATCACGTGCCCTGATTCAGAAGCAAGCAGGGTTAACATCCTCCTCTAGATGAGGAAGAGACCGTCCAGCGTGCCATGGTCAGTTGACAAAAGGGGGAAGACTGAGCAATAGGTGTATGCAAATTAATAACTCACACTGTTTCATAATGCACATCTCCCAGCAGATGCCACAGGTAATTACTCAACTGAGGGCAGTGCTTCTGGAAGCACTCGTAAAATACAGCTTTTATCTCGTTGCTTCCAGCCCATGTCTGGTAAGGTATAAATAATGTTAACAGCGTCAACACAGACAAAGATTGGATGTGCACTGCATATGCACACCTGGTGAAATACAGATTTTGCTGCAAACTTGAGATGTGTTAGAAGGGAAAAGAAGATCCTTGCCTCTTGAAAAAAAGGCCCTAAAACACATATACCAAGGTGCTACCTATAAGCAACAAAACTTCCTTGCTAGATAAGAAAAGCTGTGTACTTAAGGACTTTCTGAGTGTCCGTTTAGGTGAGTAGCCTTCACACTGATTCAAGATAGGTTATGAATATAGGGTGGCAGCTGTTTGACATGTGACTGGCCCCATACAGCAAGTTGACAGCTTCATATGCCAAGAAACTTCTGTAATGCGACAGCTGTTATAAGCAGGAGACACACTGTACGACAGTATGGTTAACCACAGAAGCCATTTTAAGTGGGGCCAACATTATTGTAGAGATAGATGTTGGTGCTCTTAGGAAAAATAAGCAAGATAGCCAAATTAACTTTTGCCACATTTGGTTTCCCATAGACTCATCACATTCTTCCACATGCACTTTGTATGCGTTCCAGCCACACTGAGATGCTCCACAAGGCACCTTTCAAAGGTGCAGTGAGTTTAACCCATTTTATTGCCCACAGATTAGGGACTCACTCTTGCAGCTTAAACTGCACTAAGCATATTGTGAATACCATCCAAAATTTGGTGAGAAGACAGAGAAACAGAGGAGTTTTGAGGCAAGTATGCAACAACTGAAAACATCTGTGGAGGAGCGAAAAGACAACAGTGAGAAAGCGAACCACTGATATTTTCCAAAGATAGTCACACACAGAGGGACTGCTGCAACTACTTTGTTAGCTTTGCTTTTGTTCTTCAAACTTAGCGAAACCAGAACAGTACCCAAGAGGAACAATTCTGCAAAAGAGACCAACATAGTTGTGTAAGCAAATTCCTTTTGTGAAGATGGCTTTAGGTGCATTGAAATAAATCACGTTGTAGTTTATCAACAAATGTATGCAATAGAACAGGCTTATGGTGGCTACAAAACTGAAAGTGTTCCTATTATCTATGAAAAATTCCTCATTATGTGTTAAAATTAGGAAGTTGAGACAGATACGTGAGCTGAATGGGGGAAGGGAATCAAAGGAACAGAGCTAAATATTCAAATGGAACAATTCTGATAGAGTAAGGACATCCAGTCAAAGAACTGACCCACAGTCATTGCTGATACTGAGAACTGATGGTAGTCATGCATTTTTACTGTTATTTTCCTAATGATAAAAATGCTGGGTTTTAATCTGAAGTCGAAACATTGCACTGCTTTCCACCACTTTTTCTAAATTTTCTATGGAAAGCTATTTTGTGGTGCAGCTTGTATCACTTTATGTGAAAATACTGAAAAACTGTTACAATTCTATCTCATAAAATATCAAGCTACTTTGCCACCGTACAAAGAAAAAAATTGATCTAGAAAATGGGAAGTGGTTTACCAACATCTATCCATAATGCTTCATAAAAATGTGTGATTTGGCATATCATCAGTTTGTGTTAGTACACAATTAGTGTCATGAACTAAAAAAGGCACTCCATAAAATAAAATAAAAAATCTCAAAATAAGAAAGAATGCACATTCTGAAGTAAGTTTTACTAAAAAAAACCCACACCCTTTTTGTAGCTTCTCTTTCACTTGTATTTCTCCAAAACAGAAGAAAAATATACATTTAAACAGCTAGTATTTCGCACATCACCAATTCTTAACTTTGGTTGACTTTCTTAAACAAAACCATGAGAAATGAAGGAAGAATGGACTTTTTTAACTTTTAAAAATGTAGTCTATTGTGTCTCAGTATCAAATTTTTAAGACGCAATCACCCCGTCACACGGCTTTCTATAAAATTATTCACAGAACTACATGGGCACAAACATCAATATACCGAGGAGCTTAATTTTATGTTTGTGACTCAAACATTTTCTCAAATAACTTTCTAAAATACATTCTTACAGCTTTATACCCATGTCCAATACTAAAACTGCTGCTTCGGCATGACTCACAAGGTTGCAGCATATTGTTGTTAGCATATGTGATCCAGTAACTGAATATCCTAAAGCATGTCGTGTACGGTAAGCTTTTAAGGGTGGACTAAATTCAGGGGCATTTTGTATTCATTCCAGTTAGAACTAGTAAGTGCATAATAATTCCAGATTACTTAAACCCAAGAAAACTGTCATGTCCATCTTCTGTGTTGCAGTAGATCAGAGAAAATATTAATACCCTCCCCCCAGGACTTACATCTGTAAATATGCCCCTTGTAAAAGCGAAGCGAGGATGCTGTAGTTACAGAATTGTCAGCTACCAACAGTTTGGGCACACACTCTGGTTTTGGCTTGGCAGAAGTCAGTAGGAACCTGTTGTCTCTTTAAAAAAACCCTCCACATGGAATGAAATGTTCTCAATCTAGCTCCTAACAGCCCTCAGTGTCAAAACCTGCCCTTAGTGGTAATCAGCATCAGTGGAGACAATAAGCACTGAGCTAGGTCTGGAGTTCATGAATCCCCAGAAGTCCCTGATGGGCAGGAGCACTGATCCTCCCTGGGAGTACAGTAAAGGGAGGAGTTTGGCTCTTTGCATGCAGGATTTGAATTTCCAGGGCTGCTTCTTTGGCTTCTTGGTGGGCTCTAAATTCTTGCAGAAAGCAGTTGCCCGTGTAACACTGCTCTCCGGGACCTTGGACGGCAGCTTCTCTCAGGCTGCGTTGAAATTAAATAGTAATAAAAAAAGTAATCTCTGAAAGCTGATACCAGTTTGAGTTAGAAAAGCCCTTGCCAAAATAGGTTTTCAGAGCAGGCACAGCACATATATTATTGAAAAGCTTTGTTTCTATATGGGGTTCCAAGTTGGCAGAAATGCAAATTTAAAATTTAGAAGCGATTCGTAGGGAGCTGGACAGCAGAAGGAACTAGAAAGAGAGGAAAGAATTAATAGCATCTGTTTCTTTTAAAGGATAAATCTTGAGCTAGTTTTCTTTTTTATGGCAATCTTCCATTATTTATCTGTCTTTCTAGGTCAGAAAATAGGAGTAAATTTTATGTGTGACACTCTCTTGTAATCCAGTGGTACAAAATGGACTTTCACAGAACGCTGCAGTATTTTACTCTGCTGTCCTGGCACGTAGGGGGATGTATTTTAGGGTCCTTTGTGGTTCGGATGCTGATATTGTGCCTGGCGAGAGCCTCATGTCTTTTTGAGAAGGGGAAAATAAGAGAGCACAAAAATAACACAGGAGTAAAACTAAGTAACACAGCCTCTATACCAAGGATATTAGAGATGCTTCCCTAGGGAAAACTGGGCTGATTTTTCATCCTCTTTGGAGTCTGTCATCTTTTTCAAAGTCTCTGTTTATCCACAGAACTTAAAAGATGCAGCACTAAGGCTTTCAACAGGATGCACTACAGCAAATTCTGACCCTCTACTGGGGGAAGTGGGGGGAGTGGAAGCAGGGTTGACAGCTGTAATTAAAAAAAAAAAAAAAACAAACAAAAGAAAAAAACCCTAAACCCAAAACACTTTTATAATAAAAAATTGCAACTGAGCAACATCTGATTACTGCAGAGAAGACACCCGATTAATATGAAAATATTACAAGAAACTTCACCTGCTACTCTCAATCCTTTGTTCTTATTACTCCTTTCTATACAAAGAGAAATAAAAGTAGGCAGCATTTTCCACCTCATATGGAAATAACTTGTAGCTCAGACTTCAAGAGCTGATAATGCTTTTGTACTTAAGATGACCACAGCCAGATATCATTCTCATGCTTTATCACCATGTATCACAGCAACTTCTGCAAGGCTAAATCCAGGATGCTGCCCTGAAGAATTAATGTCAGTTTTCTCCGTGTTTCACACTGTAAGCAGAATGTGGGAGAGCAAAACTTACATTAATGTCATGCTACTGGTAGGTCATGAATATTAAGATATTTCTGCAACATCATGAAAAAAAAAAGCCTATAGTAGCACCATGTTCAGATATGCAAGTCAGCGGGGGAGTGGTGGTAGTGGAGAAAACCAGAAAAAAATTCCAAGCTGAGATAATTCCTTTCACCACTGCCCAAGAAAGATTCATTTTCATCCTGATACAGTTTCACCACAGGACAGCCATATTTACAGCAAATTAAAGACTAAGTTCTCACACCAGATTCAGATGTATAAGTAGTTCAGTATACAGCTTCAATATAATTCTTGGTGCGTACCAGCAAGACATGTCGTCAGTACCCTGTCTTACAGCTTCCTTCTCTCTCTTTCCGCTCTGTGGATCCACAGAAGTGAAACAAACAAGTTCCTGGCTCAGGCACGAAATATCTCTTGGATCCATTAGTAGCTATGCCTGAAGAGTTTGCCAAGAGGTAAGTATTAGGCTAAAAGTAATAGCAGATACTAAATCCAACGTAGGATTCAGCTTGTGAGGCACATACTGTAGCGGCACTGTAGCAACCTGACTTTAGATGAGGTTCTTAAACAGAAACTTCACACAAAAAGCAATTTGTCCATGAAAGAAACAGTCACTATTTGCAAAATTGCTTAAAGAAAGCTCTGTCACTGAGGTCATCTGTGTTTGATCTCACCATAGCAGGCATTCATATTGCAACAGACAGTATCAGGAATTTTTTGTTTTAACAAATAATAAGTCCATTTAGCTTTTAGGTAGCAAGCATGAAGCCTCCAGAAATATATAGCAAGCTCCTTCACATGCCAGTTTCTAAAATTCTGATCCTGTAAGGAGTGTAACAGGTCAGTACAGCACTTAAATTAATAAATATAACAGCGATAATAAAAAGAGCTGCCTGGTTCCATGCTTCCAGGACTGTATGAATTACGTGATTCCCATGTCAAACGGAAAGAAGAATTAAAACTGGACCCACAAAACCCCCAGTGAAGAGCTGGCTGAAACCCAAACAGTTATGAATTTTATGGCCTGAGGTTTATTCACCCGGTTACACTTTCAATTTTTGACACACGAACAGCAGAGCTCAAGAACGTGAGCCAGAAATTTTGGCATTGCTGTGGCAGTTCATCCTCTCTCCCCAGTTGCTCAAGTTCTGCTTGTCTTGATACAGACTGGAGAGAGCAGCTCTGTCTCCCCTGTGCACCTGAAGAGACAGACAAGCAAAATATTAAACAGCTACAGATGCTGAAAGAAAAGCAACTGTTCCGCCAGCTCTTTGGGTTTTTTTCAAAGCCTTGCTTGTAGGACAAAACTGACGAGAATGTCTGATGATTATTTAAAAAAAAAAAAAAGGCAAAAAAAAAAATCTGTGTGATAGGAGCACAGCTAAAGCTTAATCTATTTATGTAACAAAACAGAGGCAAACTGCTGTTAATATGCTAGAGAGGCATAGAAATTTCTGCTAATCTATTATCAGGGGACAAGCTGCTATTCTGGCACGGTGAGGGCTCACATCAAGCTACCAGTCTGGCAACCCTTTTTGCTCAAATCCCTCACATCCCCCTGCTTCTTCCTAAGACAGGCGCTCCTCACTATTATCAGTCCCAAACGCTTGACACACCTGAGCAGCGCATGTCCTATTTCCCTTTTTTTCTTTCTCAAATATAGAGCTACAGCACAAGACTTCTCCTTCGCAGTCAGCCAGTGCGTGGGGCATGGTTTCATCACAGCGGGAGCAGCTTTTCCCTACCAGGCTGGTTGAGAGGGAGCAGGGAAGAGCTACGCAGTTGGTGGGAGTTGCTGCTCATTGCCCTTGTCGGGGCCGTCTTGTCCCGCCTTTCCATACCTACGACTGAGTCGGTAGTCGCCTTGTTTAGTCCTATTCAAGCAGGCAATGCCAACTAAGGTTCACAGCACAGGCTCAACATTCAGTGGGGGAAAAGGCAAAGCCCTACAAGTTTCTGCCAATGGATTAATACCACAGCACCTCTCTGTATAGAAGGACCAGCATTCTTTCCACAGGGAAACGAAATGAAACCAAAGAAAACTCCTCCCTTTAACCACATCACACTCAAAGAAAGGCTTAACATGAAAGTTTGTAAGGTGCTGAGGTTCCAGGTCACAACGTTCATTTTCCTCATGAGCTGAGCACCTTGGGGCAACACACAGAGTTTTATTGCAATTCACAGATCTCCATTCCTGATCACAAGAATAGAAAAGGAAAGAAAAAGGACTTCTTTCCCTATTACACTTAGACTGTCGCATACTGCAGGCACTGAGCCTGTTCCTTCCAGCAGCAGTGTACTTCTTCAGTGCTGTTCTAATTAAACAGGCAAAAAGTTAGAGAAGGCCTATCTCCTAACCAGGTTTACCAGATGCAGCTAGGGGTCTGCCACTTCACAACACGCTCTCTGCATTGCGGCTCCTCCAGAGTGCGAGGTAACAGCTAGCAGGAAGATCTAGATGTTTTCAATGCCATTTTTCAGGACTAAGAGATGCAAAGGAGCTGGGTGAGAAGCCACCCAGGTGTCTTTGACAAAGGCATAGGTGAGAAAACTTTCCAAAGGACTGTTCTGTCAGTAGAAGTCAACACACCACAGGTCACAACGCAAAAAGAAGAAAGGGAGAAGCCATAGAAGAACCATCTGTCACACAGATTGCCATAGCCTTAGCTTGGGGAATAAAACGGAGCCCCTTATCCAGTCACAGGTTGTCCCCTTTGCATTTTCCTACCTTCATAGCCATACTTCATAGATGTGTTCCCTGGATGTGTAGTAACTCTGTGACTCAATTAGCAGCTGTGCTAAGTACACATTAAGAGATCTGACTGTCAGGTCTTCTACTGTGAGTTCACAGCTGTTGAAGGCAGACTGGCCAGGGAACATAGACAAATCCATGTTCTCCTACAGAAGTTAAAGAACGTTGGTAGCTTTTTTCCAGCATCACTTGCAGCTGACATCCCCTGTCTAGGTGGTGCCATCTGTTAACCATGTTGCATCCGTGATCTGTTGAAGGAGGCTAAAAGGACAAAACCATTTCAATAGCAGAATAATATTGATACTGGAAAGAGACCACTGCAGCGCACTGGCATCCTATATCCAAGTGACTTCACTTTCAGAATGATGGCAATGAGCAGTGGGGTTGCCATGCAACTGTTCAGCTTGGCAAACCCTCAAAACTTTTCCAGTCTCATGCTCTGCATTGTTCCAATAAGACACTTACCTGTGTTGCCCCTGCTGAACTACATTCTTACATTTGATACGCTGCTCCACTTTTACAACATGGTGCCACAGGAGTACTTGAAAACAGTAGAAGGCCACCAAATTCAAAGCAAGTGATGCTCTGCACTTCTCCTGGGAAGAAGTGAATGGTTATCTCGCCTTCCGTTCTTCTCCCCTCCCTCCCACCAAGCTTTCTGCTAAACACAATTACATACAGCATTTGACAACAGAGCTGATAAATTATGTGCTGCTTGAACTGAAAATGTGAAGGATAATAGGGATGAATATCAATGCATTCACAGATGACACAAACCCATTTCATCACTTTCAAGGCTTTTTGGTTGTGCTCAGGGATGACTTGCATGAACTAATTCCTCAGTGCATTGTCTTTAAAAAAAATAAAAATCTCTAGGGGGAAAATGGACTGTGCCTAAGAGTTGATGGGGAGAAAAGAGGAAAAAGAATGAAAAACCCACAAAGCCCAAAGAGAAACATTTTAGGGGCATGAAAATCTCTCAGCTGAGAAGTTTAGTTGAAAATTTTCCAGTTTCACTGAAACTGGAAATCAAGTCTGGCTTTCAGATAACTAGAATTTATCCCCATCTGACCGAGATTTACGTGCTGCTGGAAATACCTGCTTAGGACTTAGCTATAATAATTACAGGCAAACACTTGTGCAACAAGAGGAGTCTCATTGTTGGCTTCCATTAAACATGGAAGTCAGTCACCTAAAAGCTGTGGCAGACTGCTGTCTCTTGTAGACACCATCATTTCTGAGGGAAATAGCAATTTGGGCAATCCATGACCCTTAGTTAAAAACTCTAACGTCATTCTCCAGTATTAAACCAGTAATTTTCCCAGAAATCCCTCCAGTGTAAAAACCAGACAGAAATCTCAATTTAGCTATAGATGTTGCTAATGGAAAACTTCAGACATCACACGCTAGCCCAGAAAATGCTCTGAGATCAAACCTCTGAATTCAAACTGAGGGGTGCAGAGAGTTTCATCACTGCTTTGAGCTTGGTTTAGAGTCCCGCACATTTCTTCCTCCAGTCCTGGGTGAAGAGCTCTGGACAGTACTCTGCAGGCTCTCACAGATGTCCTGTGCAATTTTCAGCTATTGTGTTAACCTTTGAAATTTAAGGGCATCAAAGAGCAGCTTTCTGTTGCTAGCACTAGACACCTCCTGCATCTCTAAGAAACAGAACAACAACCTGCCTAAGCACAATATCACACTGACAGACCAGTAAGTTGTGGCTTTTTAGGATACTCTCTGCCTGCCACCAGGATACACCTTCAGGTCTGCTTTTAGAAAGTTAAACAGCCCAGAGAGGCATCAGTGGGATGCTGCCATCAGAAAAAGGAAAAAGACTATGTGGTTGGAGGAAATGCAGACATTTCTAAACGGCACAAGTTTGCATTTCCATTTCCATTTTTCCCCCCATGTCTGAAGCTCCTGCTTCCAGCTGAGGTTCATGCTGTTCTAGTGCAACGTAGCGGGGAACACGCGCCTAGCAGGGGATGGAAAGAGGTAGCGAGAGGGAGATGGAAGAGCGAGAACCACAGTCACCCGTCTGCCCTGACGTCTCTCAGATGGAAACACACACTCTCTCCTTACACTTCTCCTGCCCTCTCAACACAGACATCGCTGTCACTGCTCTTAATCCCTCTTTAGGCTTTCTGACCTCCTGGTGTACTTCAGAGCCTCCCTATGTCTTTGGGGGCCTGATGTGAACTCTGATAGGTTTTGCTGCCACCCCTCCCCAGCTTCGTTCAGCTGCAGGAGCAGACTGGACAACTCTTGAAAGAGAAGCTGCTCTTCACTACTAGTCACCCAGAGGCAGGAAAACAATTGTGACTACAGAGAAGTTATGTACGTTAATGTATTTTTAACAGGACTGGGGTACAAAAGCAGGCTTTAGACTCTGGACCATGGAGCCATTTGTAGTGCTAGCTCTTGCGGTTCGGGCTGTGAGTGGGAACACGGGACTGCTCAGCAAGCAACTGCATCTCAGAATCTTTTAAGGATGACAATAGGGTTCAGAAGGAACAACCATCACAAGTACTTGATTTCACAGATGCAACTAATCCTGTGGTGCTGGCAGATTTCCTTTTGACATCCCCAAAATTATGTACCTACGCTAGCTATGTGCTGATCCAAACTAAACCATATTTATATCTTTGAGAGTGAAAAATGTATTATTTGTATCATTTATTTATCACATAAAAGAATACCGTGAGGTATATTTACGGCGTGAATTCTCCTCAGCAAGGAGGTACCAACTTACTGTTTGTTAGAAACACGCAGCTGCAGCGCAGGACCTGAGGCTGGCCTCACCCGACACGCAATGGTCTGGCGCTGGCACAAGCAAAGCCTGAAGAGCAACGGTGGAAAACCTGTCCCGTGAAGACTGCCTACAGTTATTCTTCAGGGCCCCGCTTTCAAGATGAGCGGAGCCAGAGCCATGCAGCCAGGCCACTGCTCAGTGCAGCAGCAATTTATGCCGTGAAATTTCTAGCAACTCTGAACATATTGCAGTGCAACCGGGTGACGGAGAGGAACTCTGTGTGCCTCGCTGAACAGCTCAGAGAAATGGGACCCGAAACAAAAGCCAAGCCAAATGGTTCCCTTCTCTGCGACTCATATGACAAGCAAATATTTTGAGGTCAGGAAAAGCTTATCTTTTGCTGCCTAGAGGCAACCAGTTGCTTTCTATTAACATGTCATTTTGTATTGAGTCCTGTGCAAATTGGAATGAGACAAGTCCAGACATCTTGAAGAAAAAAAAGGAAGCATTGAAAAAAATTATATACCTATGCTAGCTATGTGCTGATCCAAACTAAACCATATTTATATCTTTGAGAGTGAAAAATGTATTATTTGTATCATTTATTTACCACATAAAAAAATACCATGAGGTATATTGATGGCACAAATTCTTTTAGTTTTGAATAAATGACAAATATTCTTAGTATTAGTGATGGAGCTGAGCTGCATAATAAAACGTTAAAGTGCACTTTTTGCCTGTTGACATCTCTTTTTAAGGATTGAAATTAAAATGTTGAAAATAGAAAGCATCAATATTCTTGAAGGTTATATCCAAAGGGCTCAGTAACGGTATGTAAATAGAGAATTAATGTCACAATGTAGATAAAAAACCCTCACATTTCTAGAGGAAAAAGCTTGAAAAGCAAATATGATGTGCATACGTTTGTTCATTACAACTTAATTAGCACAGCACAATATCAAGGACCAAAAGTAATGCTGAATATAAACAGAAAGAGTAATTGCCAATATGATACATGTTGAAATAAAGACTGCTGAAATGCTTCTGGGATTTAAGTGAAGCAGTATTATCACCGTTTTAAACCTTGCTTCAAAATCTCCTTCAGTATGTATTTCTGAGAAAGAAAAATCTGAACATAAAAGTTTGATTTAAGTCTTTTCTCAAATTTCCAGTTTTTCTTTACTGGGCTGAGGGAGCGAAGAGAAGGAAGAAGGAACATTTTTCTGGAAGTTTCTACGTTTCCCACTTGTATTTACTAAGAAGTGAAAGGCACCTAGGTGTTCATAGGTACCACATACAGTAAAGGCTTGTTTAATGCAGGGGATAAATTATGGGCTATACAATGTAGTTGACACCCCACACATAGAAAGGCAGGTAATGATCCACGCTGACAAGCCCACACCAAATCTCTTCTAACCAATGCAGGGGGCGGTAGTACAAACTGTGTCACCAAAAAGCTTGTCTCCATCTCCATCTGCAGCTCGGCTGTGCAGACCCAGATCACCTGCTGTGCCTCAGCAGTTGTGTCTTCGGACTGCTGAAATTCCCAGCGCTGTTGTCATTGCACCAGATCACACAGCCCCTTTGATTTTGCTTTTCATTTGTAAGCAAGAGAGATTTTTCTTTTTCCTTCTTCTGCATCAGTCACAAAATCTTTGTATTACATAGCCACACACTATTAAGGAATATTTAACTCTTGTTCAGCAAATACACTGCACAATACACTTTCAATATTTGTCTGATACAATATCAAATAGAAATGATAGGAACCTACGTGACACACACCTCTCTTTTTTTGCACTAGCATTCACCATTGCATCAGACAATGCAGAAATAACCACACAGAGTTAAAAAGAAACAAGCCACCTGCCTCTCAAATATCTGAACAGACACTTATTTTCCAGACCCTACATGCAGTCAATTATCTGATTCCCATTGCTGGTCTGCTGTAGGATGTTTTGATGCCATTTTAACATTTTTCTATAGCTGGCAGTAGCATGCTTCTAATGCAGGTGACCCCAGAGATGGCTATGGACAAAACACAGAAGAGTAGAGAATATTTTTGGCTCTTATGAGTCAAGTAATATAGTCTGGCAGAGAGATGGTGATAGTACTTCAACAAGGAAGATCAGAACACAATTATGCATGGCCAGAAATGTATTCAGTAATGATCCATCATGCTGTCTCTGGCTGCTTTACATGCAGAAAGATCATTTGCTTTAATCTTCCTAGTCTCCAGATCCACACAGAGCATCATATATTATGCAAAAAGGTACTCTGGGTGGCAGTATTGAGTTCACCATTGCAGCAGGCTTTATTATTGTAAGGGTTTTTTTTTGTGGTCCCCCCCCTCCAAGAATATACCAGGCATACCCTTTCAGAAAAGTGCTTTAAAGTCTGTCTGTCTCAAAGGAGAGGTTCTTGCTACTCACTGTGTCTCCTCATACCGTGCAGCCTGCACCCACCTCGTTTCCCCCATGCTCACATACACGCCTCTGTCCATCACTGCCTTTCTGCTGTGCTGCAGACCCGGTGAGATCCTTCAGTGCAGAAAAGCAACCAGCATGATGCAGACTTTTTCATTCCCTCCTGGTTGAATGATTTCATAAATTCACCCTGGACGGCACTTGATTTTTTTTTATTATTATTTTTTTTTAAATCAATCTCTACTGGACACAGTGCACATGTGGTAGAGAAAAACTGTCCTTCAGCAGAATTCAGGGTTTTTTTTGCCACTGAACAAAATGCATTTTCTGCAAGCAAGTATTCTCAACAACACTGTATGCTAAAAGGAGGGGCTGGGAGGAGGGGGAAGACAGTCTTGGGCTCATTACAGGCTTCTCTCTCATCCAAAGTCCTGTAGCTGCTGCTGCAGAAGGTCCGGGAACAGATGCCAGTCCGCTTCCAGAGGACCTGGGGACAGATCCTCATGTGGAGTAAATGGACACAGCTCCCTGGGAGTGCAAGGCATTATACTGTGCTACACCTGGTGAGGAGCTGGCCTAAGTTCTTGCTTCTTTTTCTTCTGAGCCATGTAAATTTATTCGACATATCGCTAAAATTGCTCGTGAGGGCAGGGCACAGCTTCATTTACTTCCACAGAGTTGCCCCAGATTTCCAAGGAGAGGAGAGTAATCAGTGCCCGACTCCTCACTGGCTTGAATCATTTTTGCCTGTGCAGAACGGCTATGAACTCCCCCGTGTGTGTAAATGAAACAATCTACCTTCACGCCCACACGGGATAAATAGAAGTGACTTGCCAGGGGCCAAAGCAGCGTGGAGCCAGGCTCGGAGCCACACATGCTGAAATGCAGCCTCTGCCAGGCTTCCTACCTGCCTCCTTCAACAAGGGCAGCTTGACTCATGAGCTGATTTTTTTTTTGTTGTTTTATTAGCAGGGAGCTAAAGGCTCCTGAGAGACTGTTTATAGAAAGTGCTTTTGAATGTATGCTTCAGCATAGATAGCTCCCATTTAAAACTGAAGATGGACCTTTTATCAAAAGATGTGACAGGCTATCTTAAGGGTAACTGTCACAGGTGGAGGTATAAAAAGAAGAAAAAACCCTTTTCTCTGTTGTTTCGGTTTTCTTGTAATTTTACCAAGCATTTCGAGGGTGAGATAATGTCAGATACATCTGTCTCTGGCATTTTTAGGTACGTATCACCTTGGAATGTAAGTGCTCAGGCAATATCTGATAACACCCTGAAATATTTCCATCCCCTCAAGTTTCTCTCTCATTTTTCTTTTATTTAATCTCAAATGAGTTCAAGTAACTTCTGATTACGTGTTTATCTAGATCTGAGGTACAAAAGAAAAAGTAGGCTTCTCCAATTTAGCAATTACTAATAACTAATAATATAACTTTACAAGTATAGTTCAAATCTCGAAGTCAGGATGAGCACTGAATTAGGAAACAAGGAATAAATGCTCATAATTTTCCGAGTATAAGTATTTCAAATAATCACATCACTGTTACTTTTCTTGTGTATCCTCTGTTCATTGAAAGGAGTATCTGGAAGCCTAGCTGTCCTTAAAATTATACAGAACAATAAGTCCACCTGCACGTAATGATCAAATGTCAGTATAAAACCAGTACCAGAAGGGTTATTGTGCCCTCACACGAGGAGCCATCTGACTTCTACACAAAAAGAAAAATTACCAGGCCTCCCAGAACAAATTCACCCCCACCATGCCATAACACAAAAATCCTAGCAATGCAGCTGAGAGGGAGAAGAACATCTAGTAGAGGATTAAGTTCCCTAGACCTGAAAACTCTGCCCCCAAGATGCAGCACAGCAGGACAGGCAGTAGCTTGTGCTTTAATAGAGACGGAGATCTCTCTGATGCTGCAAAGATGACTGTCATTCAAAAGGCGATCAGAGTACATTCAGCTAGTCCTTTTCAGGTGAACGCAGGCAAGCTCTTCCAACTCATTAGAAGCTGTGTGGAGACTCAGTTGGATATATCATTTTAAATTTGGTGTTCTGCTAATGCAACAGCATGGCTGCCAACTGGCTGAGAGCATGGGTCAAGCCTACTCGCATCAAACAGAAATCAAATAGCTTAAAGCAGACACAAAACAAATGGCCCAGATACAAACGTGCCTTTGAAATCTGCAGTGTTTGAGTTTTAGACCTTAACTTGGCCTGTCAAAACATAAATAACACTTGGTACCTTTGGTTTGGATCCAAACCATCCTAAAGTACACAGATTTTGAGCAGGATTTTGAAATGGAAGTCTCTATTAGCAACTGAGTAAACTAGATAACATACACATGTAATCATCAGGGCAGGGACACTACCAGGTGACTGCTGTAGGTCCTTCCCAGACATATTTACTGTGATTTTTTTCTTCATTGAATTCTACATTCCCCATTTCTTTGATCAGTTACAGCTGTTACTGCACGATTTGTCTGGCTTTATCCTCCCTCCTGCGCTGGACAAAGTGGCTGTCCTGCAGAAAGCATATAAAAGTCACATATTTGTGATGCCGGTAACATCTTTATTTGAAAATAAGCCTCTAGCCAAATAACTGCTGGTCTCCTAGTAAGTTTTAACCTCAGTTATTCACTTCCATCTCTTGCCTAAAGCATTTAGCCTTGGTTTGTTTGCAGGACGATGGCTTCAGTAAACTCTGAGAAGTACCCTGGGTGAGGAAAACAGAAGAAACTCACTTCTTTGGAGTCTCGGGTTCAGGTTCAGGTGCACTGCTGTTTCCCTCTCCCCTTTTCCTGGGGTCCACATCTGCTTATGGGCTGACTTGGTCCCTACCTTCTGGGCAGAGCACTTAGCAGCATTACACCTGCGTAACAACAGGACATGAGTGCAAACTAACACTGTAGGTACAGACCTAATCGTCTTATAAAAAAAATTGTATTACGTAACACCACCTGCTGCACAGAGGAGGCAATACTGTTTTAGTTTTCAAAGAAAGCGAAAATCCCACATAGAGTGATTTGAATTCACCCTTCAAGATCTGTGAGAGCAGCCAACGCATGTGACACCCAGTGTCACAGGGGAGCCGCAAATTGCTGGCTGAGCCAGGAAGCAAGGAAGGGGAGTTGGAGAGCTTTAACCCCAAACAATCAGTGCCGATGACTCTTTCTGCCGTTAACTAACTTTCTCAATAACAATGTGCAACAGCAAAAGCTCAAGTTCATTTTAGGTCAGCTATGAATACAGCATGAAACAGAAGTACATTTGGATGTACTGTACAAATGGGAAAATAGAGATACTTAAGTGGGTACAGCTGGTCTCTCCCCGTATAAATGATACATCATAAGATCCAAGTTTCAGTGTTCAAAGAGAAAGAGGTAATTCTTTTAAAAGATGGTAGATGACACTAAACAAGAAACCTAGTCCATCTCAAAACTTCGAGTGTTTCTCCCCAGGGAGAGAATCAAACATAAAAACCTCAAGGAGAGTGCAATAAACACACCTCATAATGAGCAGAAATCCATGCTATTACAGAGATAGTAAAACGCCATACTTAATATATTGTGCAGACTTAAAAATTAATAGGCGCTGGGCTGATGTGTGATCCTTTCTCCTCCAGAGGGGATTCTCCCCATTCTTGTTCTCTCAAACACAGTGAAGAACTGGGATTTCCCACCGACATTCGCCTGTGGCACACTGTGCGCTCGGCAGACCTGAAAGCTCATGTGGCAAAAACCCTAAGGTGGACAAAGGGTTATTTCAGTAACATGTGTGTTTGTATTATACTTGGCTTAACACGGGCCATTTTCTTTGGCTTGGGAAAAGGAAGTAATGAGTTAAAAAATGCAAGTGTAGTGGCGAAGCACTGCATTTACCCTAAGCCTCACTGTATTCACTCAAGGCCCAGACTAGCGTGTTGCTGCCTTTCAGTCAGTTCTCATCACAGGATGTATTAAGTTCACACTGCCTTAGGTATTTCATCAGTACTTAACTGGGAAAAAACTTCCATCATGGTATGGAGGAATCACAAGGTGAGTGTTCTCAAAAACTCTGGTCAACATGGAACACATGATGGTATGTCCAGTATCATAGTAATTAAAAAGTATGGGTTACATGCCTGAAGCCTGACACTGATATTGGACTTCATTGTACTATTCCATACATTTATGATTTAATCAAGGTACTTCTCCTTTAGAGTCTAGGGCAAGTGAGAGATCATAACAAACCTAGACAACACCAGGAGATTAGTAACTTTTGCATCTGCCCAGGCAGTAATACAGATCATACATACAGTGAAAAAACAAACCCAGCAAAACTGTTGTGTTCAACTAAACAAAGGATCGGATCCATTACCAAGCTAGTGTGCAAAATATCACATACATGCAATCTATCTGGTACACCAGTTGGAAGCTGCTGTCCTTTAGGAAGAGAAGTCAAGTATCTTCTCTGTCTTAACTCTATTTGTAAGGATGGGGTCAGATGTTAAAACACTCATGCTGGAGCACTGGCTGCTTGAAGTACATTCATTATGGATAGCATCTTGCCAATGGCCAGGGCTCGATAAAGGTCAGTTGACCTTCCTGAGAATACTTCAAGCAGCAGACGTAGCAAAGAGAAACAAACCCACACAAATTCACAATTCTTTTACTAGGAGTCATTTGTCAGGAGATACAATACTGCTTGTTGGGAGGAAACACTTCCCCTGCAAAACCTTTCAGAGTCAAAGATCTCAGAAACCGCTGTTCTGGCAAAGGAAGGTTGTTTATAAAGCATTACTACCAGGCAAGGATTGCATAGGGGTGTAAGAACACACATATGAAATCTACTTCCTACCTGGAGTGCAACAAGAACCTGAGGAGAATGACTGCATGAGTTTAGCTCTTGATAACAGAAGTGGGGTGCAGCTTGCTCAGCGTTCTGGAGGCAAAGCCAGTCTTCTCTGCCTACACCTGTCCAGAGCCTGCTGAGATCAGCGCAGAGACTCCCATTGACTGTGGAAGGCTGTAACCCACGGATCCAGATGAGTGTTGCACTTCAAGAGGTGCATCATTTAATGTTTTAATGCAATATAAACAGTAAAATAAAAAGCATGAACGGAGTAAGTTAATTCTACTTTTAGAAACAACTGCTTTCATGCAACAGCAATTGCCCATACCTGAAAGCTTCAAGTGCTGTTTAGGTGCCTTCCTAGTCTCTGTATACTGCTGTTAATGTCATTCTCTCGGTGTGGCATTTGGGTACCTTACTGAAGTGCACGGTTTTAAAGAGAGTTCGCTATCTGCTGAGGACAATGTGCCTCTTACATAAGTAGAAGTTTTTGTAAAAGGAGTCTTGCTTTTTCTGCAAGCCGAGATTCACATGCCCGTATGCACAAAGATCCAACCAGATGATGGAGAAGGCAAAGGGATGTACAGCTCTGGCAACACATCTGGATACATGTGCTGCAACAGACACGTAAGAGTAGGGAGGAAAGCCCTCAAACTTTCTAGAAATCTGCCCTGAACTAGCAAGAGTATTCTCTCCAGAGTTAGAGCTTGCATGTGCAAACCTAGCGAGGCAACGACACAAAGAAGTATCTAGGATACAGAAGTACCTAGGAAAAAAATCAGAAGCATTTACTAATTGCCAGTTAGACATTCAGGAGGCATGGCAGGGTCTTTGCCATTTGAGATGTCTCTCAATCATCTCCACCATCTTTGTAGGGTTTTTTTTGGTAGAAAAACAAAACTAGATAAACTAAAGTTTGGTCCCTGAAGGATGACAGAGACCCAAACTGTCATAATAGGCAAACATGCATTACAACAACAGCAGCCAAAGACCACAATAATTGTTATTGCTATCATTATCACACGAAGTTCAGCACTCCGCCATCATTGCAACAAAACATTCTTTACAGAGCATTCTGTATTAAATCCTCACTGTGCTTTCCTTTTTCCATGTATGCTGGTAGAAACTCATCAATGGTTTCAATTAACAGTCACTTGATTTGGGAGGGCAAAGCCTTAAAAGCCTCCTTCCCATTTTGCTGTATTCGTTGGGACCAGCTTTCACTCTGTTCCAAACAACAGAGCGCAATGGAGCATTTGTAAATGCACTCTATCTTTTGTAAATAAATCTGACAGCATTAGAGATAAATCCACAGTCCCTTGAGGGTGAGATCAGTGCACAGTTGCATGCTTGTATGAGTGTACACCTACCATTAGTCTGAAAAATCGGAACCTACTGACATAATGGGTAGTTGTGATCAAGGCAGAATAAAGCTTTCTACCCAGTTCCTAAATTTTTCTGTCACTGTTAATCATGTCTGTTTGGAACAGTGTTTCTTGTTTACTAGCAAACAACTGCCTGTAGACGGGCTAAATATTTCTCTATCAATGCTACAGTACAGTCATACCAGAATTCAAACCTGGAGTGCCAGCAAGAGAGATGCTCTTTCTCCCTCCCACAGACTCAACGTGCCTTCTGTAAAGCCATCTTTCCCTGACATAGACCAGCAGGTATTGCCTAAAGACCCTCTCCTAAGGGTCTCCCGTTTCCTTTACGCAGGCTTAAATTAATGAGCAGCCCCCTCCTGCACTAAGCGAGCACAATTAATCAGCATCACTAGAGGTTGCCAACACCTGCTAAGGTGCACTGCCGAGGTCACAGCCCTGCTGTGCATCCTGTGGGGAGACAGAAAAAAGCACAGGGTGCTGACTCTGGCGAAAGCCGGATTTGAAACCCTGCTTCTTGCAGGTGTAGTGCTGAAGGGATCTATCTTCCTGCTTTCACTGGACTGTGCTGATAAACAACAGACCTCTGAGAGCTGGAGGAGGACAGCGGAAGACTAAAACTGAAACAGAGTACAGCTGATGTTATAATGGCAGCTCTCTGGCAGCTGCCTTTGGAGGTTAATTACCTTTCTAAAGAGTAACGATTCATCTTTTCGCCCATACCATAATATCCTGCAATGCTAATTGTCATTTTTGAGACAGGAAAACTAATGACAGAGAAAAGGTTTAATACATATAACTCAAAAGAAAGAATAAATTTGCCATAACAGAGTACTAGACTCCATCAATAAAAACTCATACCAAAAGATCATAACTCTGAGTATTCCCAGAACATAAATATTTTCTAGGATACACCATCATTAGCAAAACACATCAAGCTTTTGTTTCAATAAACAGCACCTGCCAGGAGCATCTTCTCTGAAACAGACAATATTAAACAAAATTTGGTCTCTCATTTATTGAAGGGGCAGACTTCTGGGCTGGTGTCTTCCGAAAACTTCAAAAAAAATCAAAAAGAGGCCTTTTGAAAGAGGCTCATCTCATTTGATGCAAGACTTTCCATCTTACATACTCTAAAACAAGTGTTAGGAAAACACTAATGTTCTGGGCCTTATTTTACAAAAAGCACCCTTACTCCTGAATCCCTCGGGTATACTAAGCAACTACAGAGCCACCTTCCTGTCTTAGCAACAGAAAGTAACTCTTGTGTTACTGCTGTTTAAAGAAAAAGTAAATGAATGGAGGAAAACCAGCTGCAAAGGGACTTGGGTACGCAGGCTTTGGTATAGGAGCAACGTATCCTGTCCACAGCCCAGCTTAGCAGCGAGAGTAATGGCCAGCCCTAGGAGATCCTGGGGCTCCTGACAGTCTGCCTTGAGGAGAGAGGAAAGAGGCACCTCGAAAAATCTCTTCCTCTCTCCCTGTGAGATGAACAGAAATAAGCAGAGCAAGTAGCTAACCCAGGGTAACTGCTGTTCTCGGCAGGCAGTGATCCCAACATGCAGGGTTCCTTCTCTCATGACCAGTTCTATACATTACCTAATTTTGTACTCATTGCCTGGTTAAAACACCCATTAGCTTCTCTTCTGCTCATCCTCACCCTGACTCTACTTGGTGGTGTTTAAAAAAATAAAAAATAAAATAGCAGCCAAAACATAACACACCTCATGACACAAGGTTTCCTCAAGTCAAATAAACATAGGCAGAATGATACCGGGTTTTCCCCCAGGCTTGTGTTTTTTGGATGAATTTGTTCTGTCCTCACTGCGATGCTTTTGTGCTGTACAGCTCCACGGATAAAGGGCATTGGTGTGTTTATATTTTTAAAGAGTCAAGTGAAAGACAAAGTCATCCTTGGAGCACTTTTTTCAGCTAACTCTAGCCACACTGAAATAGCCATTGCAATACCACAAGCAAACTGCTTTACCTTTTCAGATGCTGGAACGGCAGGAGTGAAACATCCTCTAACTCATTGCTGAAAATGATAGAAAAATCAATGCAAACTTAGTGAAGAGAAGGCATTGCCATTACAAGAAAGTCATTTCTAGGCTCTCCTGTGGTACTAGCTTCCAGAAAGCAAGATACAGCATGTGGTGGGTAATGCTCTGCCAATTGAAAAATGTTATGTCAAATATTCCCATTAGAAATTTAGTGTAAATTAAATGTGAGAAGCTGGAAATGTAGAGAAGCTGGAAAGATCTGGTGTCATATCCAAGTACTTCCCTGGATTCTCATAGCAAGCGGGTTAAGGCCAGACCTGTACCCCTGAGAAAACTGTGAGAAACAAGAGACAAAAAAAGCAAAAGCCAAACATTTCAGCAGTGCCTACTGATTTTCTCTGCCTCGGTATTTGTCGGTCTCTGCCAGGGGGACATCAGCAGCACCAGCCGATGGCAGTGCTATCCCGTCAGCCTTACTCCAAGGCTCTCTGGTGAGCTGCTTCTGCAGACCTGGACCTGGATGACCAGATCATGACAGACAGAGCCAACAGCGCTGTGAAAAACAAAGCCCAAACTCTCCAGAATTTGTAGTAACTAAGAAAGCTGAGTCTCAGCTCACGTGTCTTTGCAAGATGTTTTTCACCGCAGCTTTCTTCCCTAAGCTCTAGATACCTGCACCGCTTGGAAGGACATTCCAGCTGCCGCACAGCAGCAATGCTTGCCTCGGATGCTGCTTTCATAACACTTCAAAATGGTCTGAATTCCTTCGTGGACCTGTGAGTCAAGGGGTCTCCTTTCTGAGGCACATGGGAACATCAGCAGAGACTTCTCCACCATTAACTCTTTCTGGTTTTGGAGATGCTCCAAAAAGAACAGATAGGAGCTTTCATGTAGCTCTGCAAATGGATTAGTGAGCAGCAGCTCCTGAGTATTTTAAATTCAAATTATATTAAACTCAGGTTAAACTCACTGCTGCAGAAAAAGTCAATAATGTTTTCCCATCTTGATTTTTTTCCTTTCCTCTCATTTCATTCCTTTCCTACAGCTGCTGTGGGATACTGACTGCAGTTGGCAGTATAACCTTACTTATGACATGCTTAGGAACAGATGTTTTTCTTCACATCTACACCCCTCCTCTCCTACCTTTGGAGCAGAATAATGAGATACCGTGCAGCTCCAGTTCAGAGCATGGTTATTAAACAGCTAGGGAAAATGATGCTGGCGTGGCAAACTGTGTATTGCTGAATTACTGTGAAACATGGTGATGAGAAAATAGATCTGCTTTGAAGGAGAAAAATGGCCTGTTTTCAGTCAAGAGCTCTTTCCTGTTAACCAGCCCAGCCCATCAGTGAAGTATTAGATAGTGTACACAGCAATTTGTAGGCCGCATAGAGGGCAGCAGTTTGTGCCCAGAAGCTGTCACATACCTCCCTGGGTGGATGTATCTACCTAAGGGCCATTCACATGATGAAGAATTTATGAGCTGTGATTATTGGGGATTTGTTGTTTGTTCTTTTTTTTTTTTCTTGCTACTCTTTAGAGCAACGGAGCAAAATAATACAAACAGTTTTCCTGCAGTTTCCCCTGTGCAGGATGTCGATTGAAGCCCTGTAGCTCAGAGACAGAAAATCTTACCAGATCCTTCCTGTATGCCCATTCTTGACAGGCAGAGCACCACTTTCCAAAGACACTGCCTAATTGCTTTGCGCTGGAGTTTATTTTGTATTCCATAGAAAATGACCGCATCAAAGGGAGGGAAAAGCTGACTTGCATAAGGCCCTACATATCCAGCCTGAACACACAAACTTTTGGCAATCTCTCATGTCTCTATTTCTGCTGTAACAGGAAATCAGTCACCTGCAATAGCACCTTTAGGTAATTTTATGAGGTTCTGTGATATAGGAGATTTCATTTTCTTAGGTGAAGTGTCTCCTGATGGAAGCTGTCTTAGCAGAACCTCCGTGATGCTCCTTGGCAGAAGCAAGCGGGAAATAGTGGGCTCCTGCTTCCTCACCATCATCACTTAGCAGGGAAACTCAAGAAGCCCATGAGCAGGAAAACTGTGGACCTTCCTATTCCTAGCACGCTGGCTGTGTCATTGCTGCTAGGGAAAGCTGCTCAGTGATAACACAGCATATAGGACCACAGGGCTTTTCTAATTCTCCCCATTCATGATGGACGGCCACAGACCTAGATCCTTGTGTCCTGTGGCCCAGGACTGTGAGACTGTCTGTAGCTTCTGTGGTCCCTAGGACTATCCAGGAGGGCAGGAAGGGAAGCTTGAAGTGCAAGTTTTAAACTTGAGTGAAGTAAGCAAATTAATTGGAAGATTTTATCCCCACTCTCTGTCCTGCGACTGATACACAACACAAAGAAGGACGTAGTTGCAGAATGCAATCAGTACGCCATCTCTCTCTCACCTATTGTGGTCTCTGTCACTATTTTCAGGATGCTTCTTAACTACACGCACCTTCCGACCTGTAAGATAAGGGGAGCTCTGATAACAATAAGCGACTTGTTAAATGCTACACAGGAGGTCCACATTACAGTCATGCTTCAGCCCCAAGACCATCCTTTCTTTCTGCATTTACAACATGAGCAGAATAGAGTAAGTCTGCCTGTATCCTAGACAACAGCTTCAATGGACTACAACTGCAGACAGGAAAAGGAAGGGAGAGATGAAGCATAACTCAGACCTGTACCTAACTTAAAATGGATTTGGGCCAGTTCTCCTCTGCCTAAGCCTTATCCAGTGCCTAATCAATCTGGGAGAATTTCTTTATTGGTTCACATAGGAGTCTTTTATGCAACCCGCCAAGAACACCAGGCTATGTATCTCAGTTTAGGAGATTATAAATAAATAGAAGTGCCTCATTCTGCTCTTTCAGCCAGACAAAAAAAAAAAAAAAGAAAAAAAGAAAGAGTCAGTACTATGCTGTCGCAAGTTAGAAGCAAAAAGAAGTGCCTCCAAAACTAATTCCAAACAAAACCCTAAAACTCACTCTTAACCTAATCAGAGAACATGAATTATCCTTTTTCCTTATCCCCACATCAACCACCAGGTTTATTTTGCAAGTTTCTTTTTTTTTCCTAGCATATCTATATACACTGAGGTTGTGTTCTTCAGATGTTCTGCATGAGACTAAAAATGTGTTTTTATAAGAACAGATTCCTTACATGATTTCTTGACTCCAAGAATAAAGTTTAAGAAAAAATCTAAGATGCAGAATAGAATCAAAGGAACACAATTGCTGCTTTAGAAGGGTCATTATAATAGATGAACTTGGAGATCTGAAAGCAGAATCACATCTTAAATATGAATTTCCATTTAAGACATCCTTGAGGAAAAACATAGGATATAGAACTAAAAAGGCAACATTATTCTTCATTTGGAAGGAAAAACTGAGAAAAAAATAATCCCAGAGTACTCTATAGACTGGTTCATTTGAGCTGCTGTGGTAAAGGAGCTAAGTGTACTAGAGTCATTTTACAGTTGGACAGTGTAACAGTCAATGGACAAAGAGAAGTCTCCATAAAGGCAACTTTTTATCTCTTCCTATAACCATTAAAACATGTGCTTCACTCCTCCTCTCCTTTGATTATTTTATAAGATGATAGGCTATAACATTAGCTTTTTTCCAAATGTCCATTTCGTCACATTTATCATACTAAATATTAAATTACGTCCCTTATTTTTATTTATTTTTTTGCAGTAATGGGCACTGGATGGGTTGTATTCTGTTGTTTAATAACATACCAATTAAGGAGCCAACCATTGCTCTCGCCTTCATTTTCTCTCTCACATACCTTAATCTAGATTCAGGGTGTGTGGGAGTCTAAGTAAGTGCTACTACTCCTCTGATAATCAGCAATTTGTTACCGCATTAGAGGCGGCCTAAGTATTCAAGCTAAGAGCTGCCACTACCTTAAATGTAAGCAAAAGGCATACTGTTGGACTACAAGGTAGATGCAATGGATAGCTATAAAGGATAGTAAACAATATGAACTCTCTTTGCAAACTCTGTTATTATTATTTTGAAGAGTGAGGGAGGCAGATCACTGGAAGCTGCCAAAACGGAATGGGGACTAGCAGATTTACTGCAACACATTTAGATGTGAGGAAGCACTAAACAGAAAAATGCAAGATGTCGGTTGACATAAGGGAAAAAAACCCCAAAAATCCACCCCAACCAAAAACCCCCTCACAACACAACCCCCCCGGCCCAGCTACCAGGACAATAAGCTGGGCTCAGAGATTTGCTGCAGAGAAGGTGCAGAGGCAGCCTGGGGAGCTGCACACAGCGCCAAGTTAGAAAAGAGAACTTCTAAGGTTTCTGGTTTAGAGGCTCTAAATCGCAGCTGACTCCGTGTTGTGCTGAACAGCCATTCCGGCCCATGTGAAAGTAAATGCAGAACACATCTGAAATGCTTTTAATTTGGCAGCCACTTGCCAGAGTGAAGGTCAGAGTTACTCTGCTAGTTCATGAGGTCCTTCTACAGGAAGGAAGGATTCCCGATAATCCATTCTGGGTGTTGTTTCCTCATTCTTTTACATGCAGTTCTTTTGGATGGAGGGCACTTCTAAGCTTACAAACACAACTGTTGTCAGCTTGAGTCTCTGCTGAGGATGCAATACAATGTTGTGTTACTCCAGGTTCTGCCATGTAACTCGGCTTCTTATCACAAAGGCAGCGTTCAGAGTACCCTTCTGTGACAAGGCAGTTGGTTGCACTGCACCTAAAAATCTTAATGCTGTAATGAAGGGGAAGACGGGAAATACTTGCCCCTAGAGTGCAGTTGAGCTAAACACTATTTTTTTCCCTAATATCAGAACCTGCATTCGCATTTGTCCATCCCTATCTGTAGGTGCCAGACTCTTATTAAGCTTCGTCTAAATTCTCTGTCATTTTAAATTGAACAATGATCTTAAATCACCAGCTGCCCTGATGAACTGTGTACAAATCCAGACATGCTTTATAAATGCTAGCTTTGTGACAGCAGTTCCTCTCTCGCTTTTCTTTTTGACTGTTCACCTGACAAGCTCCACTTAGCTAAGGGTTGGGGAAATAAGGCAATGTCTTCATAGAAGTACACACACCTGTCATTTAAAAATCCTGCCATGTGGACAGAGTTGTACTTTAGTACCAGCACTAAAAGTCAAGTTACACCATGTGCTGCTCTAGGCAAGCTTAAATCATCAGCCTCGCGTAGAGATGACGTGAAAGACAAAGTCCTTGCAGTGCTGGCCCAAACCAAGCCCCCTCCGTGCCCTTGCTGTTCTCACCCCGCTGGCCTGCACGCTCCACGGGCACTCAGGATAACGGTGCAACCACAAATGGCCTTACTGTCTCCCGCTGCCCCTCTAAGGTAAGAGAAACCATCGATTCAGAGCAAGGGACTAGCTGTTGTAGCCGTGCCAATTTCTTTCCCTGCTGGGGAAAGCTTGGTATATTAAATCCAGGTACAAGTAGAGAACTTTGTGGCAGCCCCTGTCAGCCTTTTCCAGTGAGAAGTACATCGTGTCGGCCACCTCCCAGCGACACTGCCTGCTTAGTGTCCCCCGAACTGCAGGGGTGCCACGTGTGCTCAGAGATAGGAGGCTGAGCAGCAAATTGCACAGGTCACCCAGGTGTGCCGCACGCAGAGTCACACTCACTCCCCAACTGTAGTCTGCCATCGACTGACTGTCTACAATCAATGCAGCAATCATTCCCTGAAGCTGTGGAGCTATACAAGTGTACTTAGAAGAAGCATGCTCCAAAAGTCTACCCTCTCACTTCCCTGTTTGAGCCGACAGAAAGCACCAAGGTGTAATTGGTTGTGATGGCACTTCTACATGATTTAACACCAGATGCAGTAAAACACACCAAGCTTTTATATAGAGGACAAACTGGCTTTGTCTGAAGAACACAGAGTGTGCAACCCAATGTCATTTTCCTCTCTAATTTCTAGGAACACATGAGAAACAAAGCAAAAAAGAAAAAAATTAAAAAATCCCTAGCCATTGTCACTGTATTATCTGGTACAAAGGCAAAACAAAGCACACATTATCCAGGAATGTGAATAAAATGCTCCAGAGAGGGACAAAAGCCTGTTGTATCCTCTGAGGCACGGCTTCACTGCAGACCAGCTCAGTGCCTACCTGTCCTCGACGGACAATCAATCAGGCAGATCCACTCCCACCTCCACAAGTATCAGCTGCCCTCTCTACAGGATCTGTCATCTCCAACAATGAATGAGAAGAGGCCTCAGCAAAAATCACTTGGGGGCACGGATGCTCAGGATGTAATGGACCTGACAGCAAGCAGCTGCACAGGCTGGATCCATATATTTTAATAGCGCGTAAAACACAGGGTGAATTGTCTGGGATGTCTCACGAGGCATTTTACCAGCCAGAATTTCATGGACCTTGAGAAAGAAAAATAATAAGAAAAATTTAAGAAAAACAACCATAAAAACAACCACAAACAAAAAAAATCCCAAACCCCCAAAACAACCAAAACCAAACAACCTGGATAGAGAAATAAACTTAGAATGAAATCCACTCTCCACAGGTTATTTTAAAATGCCTCTAAAACATTCCCCAGTAATGTCCCTTTTCCTCCTGCTACGCAGCTTACTGTCATTCTTCACCTGCAACAGTTGCTGGGCGTGCTCGGGGCACTCTGCGAAGGACTGAGGGCACTCTTCTATGACCCTCTAGGGTCTACGAAAACACATGGAGTTTTCCAACATACTTTTTCAGAGGAAGAGGAAATGGATAGTACTATTTTACAGAGCTGGTGAGAGCCCTGAGGACCACTGGTGCCTGCCAGAACCCTGGCAGGACAGCGGTGTATCACTCTGTTGGCATGGCTTTGGAGTATGACTCCTCCTCCTTCATGTCCCCAAAGATAACACCTTTTTTTTTTCCTCCACTCAAAATGCAGGCTGTGCCTAGAGCTAAGCAATGACAGAAATATCTATACCTATTATTCCTCACAGCTGTGCTTCCCAGGTGACCAGCATGCTTTTCAAGTAGCTGTCCCAGCATATGGGTCCCCCTGACCCCTCCACAAAATTGAGGATGTTTTTTATCTCTCCCCCCCGCCCCCGCCTCATCACAGGTTGGGTTGTTGGGTTTTTTTTAATCATATGTTTCCTTTTTCTTTTGTAAAGAGAAAAGTGACAGTGGGAGGAAAAACATGAGCTGTGGGGAAGATGAAGAGGGAAAGGAAAAGGGGGTTGAAGAAACGAATCTCACTCGTGCTTATAGAATGTGAAGAGCAGAGCTTTTGAAGCCAGCAGTAGAGGGGGAGAGGAAGGTGACAATGGAGAAGTAGGTGAGAGAAAGAAAATCTTTTCAGAAGTAATGCTCATGAAATTAGCTCCCTTCAGGCTATTTGCTGATGCTTAACAACAGAGAGGAAGAGAATACAAATCAGCAACTGTAATTCAGAATAAAAAAAATGCTCCGTAACATGGAAGGACTTTCTGCAGTGATTAACCAGACAGAACCTGATTTCAAGGCCAGTGAGGTCTGTCCACAGAGCACCAAGGCCAGGCCAGGGTAAGGTCTGAAGTGAGAAGGCTGTTCTGTGTTTCATTCAGATTCACTGGTGGCTCCCAGTCTTCCAGATCCTCTGCCTTGTACCCTCATTTGCGGTGGTTCAGCGGAAGCAAGGAATGCTTATACATGGCACTAGAAAGTAATTTGCACAATGGCTTTGCAGAGCTATAAATGACTGTGCAAGTGAAAAATCAGGACGAGAAGTTGTTTGTCATAAGATGATTTTTTTATAACCAGGACTCACAGTAATTATGAAATTATGTTTTCCCAAGTGACATTCATCCAGCTATAGCCTTGAAGGAAGTGGACACTAACACCTTACAACCTACCAAGCTGGGCAGCTAGAAATCTCTCTGATCTGCATTAGCTGAATAGCAGGAATGAAGGCCTAATCCAAAGCCCCTGAAATCACTGGGAGTCTTTCCATGGTTTCTACAGATTTGGGAACAGGCTTCTGATTAACCTAAGTCCCCAGTCCCACAATTATACTTTGGCAGAGGTTTGTCTGCACAGATCCAATGTCAATCCTGCTGCTGGGCAGTATTTCAGAAGTCTGAGTGGGAATTTGACTGAGACAAACCTTTATTGCAACCAAGAGATTAGTAAAGACTTTGCAAGGAAGTGAAAGGGATCTGTGCCTCAGTCCCCTTTTGCCTGTCCATGGAAGAGCAGACTGTATTGCTCTGTTGGGTTGCTTGCAACAAGTTCAAAATGGAATTCTCCATTTCATTAAGCATCCGGTGCCCTTACAATTGGCAGCAAAATTGGAAGTTTCCTTTAATTTAAGCTTGTTCTGCGATTAATGTGTCTGCTCACTATCCACACTGCTAACTTAGATTGACAATGAATGTGTGAGTATTCCAGAGCAGCAGATTCTCAAATATGTTTTCCCTTTCTCATCTTCCTCACACTTACTACTATTGAACCGGATTAGATCTGAAAGGGGTGCTTTTCCAGTTCAAAGCACCCTGTCTTGAGAGCTCTGTATGCTTTGGAAAGAAGCCTTTAGTCAACAAGTGCTCAAACTGTTCTTGCCTTCACTCTAGATGAATTTTAAGTGTTCTGAAAAAGCTCTGTGGAGATGGTCTTAGTCTGGAGTTCTTAAAAATTGAGTTATACATACACTTGTACTCTCTTTTTTTGCATATGTATGTCTCTGTAAGAGGATGGAATTACACTTGTGGTATTACTCTCTTCGTTGTGAAATTTGCAGCACTGAGGATGGGAGAGCATTCCTCCATCTTTCTTTGCCCCCATTCAGAAGCTTCTCTAGAGGACTCAAAATATGACGTGCCAGATGAGACTTATTTCAGCAATAGATGCTTGCCATAAACTGTCCATCAACAGTAAGACTTGAACTGCCCAGAACCAAACTGTTGTGAGTTAGGGATCTTCGCCTGTTATTTTTTCTTGAACCATAGACAACTAATACCATAAATGGGCAACTTTGAATTGCCCAATAAGTAACACCAGTCATTATCTCTCAGGTATCTTTTAGAGACAATTTCTAGACTATTGGTAAAAGTGGTGAGATCATTAATAATCTGCTTGAAACTCTCATCCCTCCAAAAAGTCTCCCTAAATTTTGGAATCTTTCTTATCCATTTCTGGTTGTGCTTCTCTTTTGATCTAAAGCACTGGCACCGATTGTCAGAAGATCATTCTCCTTCTCTGCAAATAAGGACACTGTCTATTTCACCAGCTTTCCTTTGAGAGCACTTTCTGTCTTTGTCTTTTAGCCTGGCTGACAGTCCCAAAATGCCTCTAGACTGGTTTTCATTCGATTAATTACATTACTTGCCTTCATTTTATAGCATGGCTTTAGGAGAACACAAAGCCTGAGGAAAAAGCCCAGAGTGGAGTGCGGCTGTGAAAGCTTTCCCATTGACCCCTGGCATGTCTTATCCCTCCGCTGCATCTCCCTGGCAGTCAGTCATCCTTCCTGCTCTTTTAGTGCTTTGTACGGTGAGCCTGGCAGCAGCACTGCCCATGAGCAGAGATCACCACAGCGCTTCTTCCTCATAGGTTTCAGTGAAAGAAAAAAAATTAAAACAAACCCCAAACCAACCCAAGGGTTAGCATCCAGCCTGCACTTTCCTTTTCATATCTTACTGTGCACCATAAATAACTACCTATACTCATATTCTGCTGCTCAGCAACAACTTACAGCTTTCACCGTTGTCTTGCAGCAAAGCTGTGTGACTTAATGCCTTTGTCCTATTCTCCAAATGAGATGTCTGAATCCCCATTTTAAAAGCTCAGGTCACCCTTCTCTCTTGCCTTGACAACCATCTTATTGCCCTCCCCCTCCCCACCTTGCGCGTTGTGAATACAGCTATCTGCCTTCTTTTCACAGCTCTTAAGACGAGTCCTTGACAAATTAATCAGTGCCTTGTCCTTTCTGCACAAGTGACTGTCAACAAAGCAGATGGTGCTGTCCCTTACAACACCTTGTCTCTTACATCTCTCTCTCCGCGTCTGTGTCCTCCAGTTTTCTGACAGGGGCTGCTGCATGGCTGATTTTTTATTTTTTATTATTGAAGACAGCAGACTTGCCACAGGACGTTGCTCACCTGGTCACAAAGATGACAATACACTAAACTTGAAAGAAGTATGTGAATGAACAGAAACGCATCAAGAATTCAGCCCTTATGCAAAAGCCTGATGACAATTAACGGTCTGTTGACATTGGAAAATTCTCAGATTATAAAGAGTCCTGTGAAACAGGAATCATGAAGACTAGCGAGTGCCCACGGCCTCTGCTCAGGTAGGTTTGACTTGGACAATGAGGGAACTGTCACCCTTCCCTGAAACAGCCTTCAGTTTTCTGACCGAACCTTGGAAACCTGGAGATCACAAAGCTTAAGCATCTAAAATGCCTCACAGCTACTATGAATTTCCCAGTTCACCAGGAATTCCAGCCCTTGCTTCCCCCCACACTCCTGAACAGAATGAAAACAGACCAATGAACACAAACCTGGAAAGCTTTCTACCACCTAACTTTCCCTTCTCCAGTACTGTGTGTTCCAATACACCCCAAACCCCAGTTTCCAGGGCTAACTTTTGAAAATGGAATTTATTTATAGATTTCGTTTGGCAGTCGTTCAAGTTGAAAACACCAGATATCAACAGTTCATCTCACCCTCCCCCACATTTTGATCTGCTGATTCATAATAAAGAGACACTTGAATTTCAGTGGAAACTCATGGAAAAAGAAATTAAGAATCTCTTTGATGAAGAATACCTACTCCAAACCCGCACATCAGGTCCTCACATACCCACAGAGAAGCCTCAGTTGAAAAAAACCACAGCAACTCCATTGAGACCACCCACCCTACATCAGCCAACACCGGCTTATTCCACTGGTATCAGACATCAGAGCCAAAGAACTGTGTAGGAAAGAATCATTACTAATGCTCCTAGCTTAGGCTGATGAATCAATATCTGTGATAAGATCAGTGTCATCCATGAATGGGGTTTCTACTGTGGCATGCATTAACAAGAAGCTGTGAAATGGTGCTATGAACTCAGTGTGTCACTGAAATACCTACAGCACAGCGCTGAGTGGGCGAGGAAGAAGGGAATAGACTTCACTTTTTCTTTTATGTGAACTTGAACGCAAGAGGGGGTATACTATGCATATATCCATTTAATATGCTGATTTTGCTATAGCATTGCTGCCTACATAGAAAGGGCTTCAGCCACCCCTCCCCGCTCAGGGTGTCCAGCTACACAGCATTCCTAAGCTCTGTGATCCTGAAGGATGTTGATATAGCCAAGCAGGGTGAACTGAGACCCGGCCCTCTGATGTAACGACTGTGGTGCTTAGGCTGATCGCCAGATCCGGCCAAGGCTTTTCCGCAATGTAAGCAAAACTAAACTTAGGAGCGGCAAAGCTGGGATGGAGAGCCAGAAACGGCCACAGAGAGTCTTGTAGGCTGCTCTTGCCACCAGAGAAAGAGGAGGTGCAATGGTAAGCCCTGCTTATGGAAAGAAAGGGAGCTCTGCTCTCCTAGCAATATATACCAATGGCTGCTCTGTCAAACACCTCAGCTTCTCCCTTAATAGCTGCAACTAGCCTCACTTTATGGGGCTCCAGGTGGTGGTCTTTTTCCTTCTACTAACAACGTGCTGCCCTAGACGATGGGTGGTTTTGGCTATGCGCAGGGCCAGCTACCCTGATGCTGCTTGTACTCTGGAACCAGCCTTCTGTTTGGGGATGGACTTTGAGTTCGGGAGAAAAAGCAAGCTCAGGACAAGCTGCAATACTTCTTCCAGTCACAACTGACATCTCAGCCCCTTTCCCCCTCCCACTCAACTGAAGCTCTGGAGTGGATATAACACACAACAGACCTGAGTCCTGGGGGAACAGCCCGGTAATTCTTGACTTCAATGAGACAGATCTGCTGAAGTATCTATTGCTAATCAGGGAAATGGGACCAAAGCTAGCAAGAAAAACAAAAAAAAAGTAGTACTTTCCATGCAAATATAACATTGCTCCTCTGCCCCCAAGTTCTTCCCATATGTATACCTTCTCTCTGCCTTTACGTTGTACCCAAGAGTCTTGACACTGTCTTATACAAGACAGCTTTCACTTCACTCTTTTGGCAATTCCTTGCGCTTCAAGAGGTCTGAAGTCAGCCACAGTGTTAGATGCAAAATGCAAATGCCTAGGGCGAGACCTGTTTAGATTTCAGCATAAATATAAATCACCTCTCATTCTGTTTTTATTTGCTGCCTTAAGCTAGTCATTAACACATTGAAAACAATCTGGGTGCAATCATTTTCTTCTGATCCAGCTCCTTTCCCCTGTAATCAGCACTCCAGGAGAACATATGGGCTTCTTCTGTCACTTGGCTCCTGATTTACACCAGTGTAAATCTACTGAAGTCAACAGAATTCTCCAGGAACCGCACTTGGTTTTGTTGCATGTGAGCAACCACTGAAATCAAATGAGCCCCTGTGCTGCAAAGAGGTCACCTTGTACAAATATTCCTCAACCTGGGGAGGATGCGCCCACTGATGAGAGGGTGCAAACACCTCCGCCCCACACCTCCAACGCACTGACAGTTGGCAGAGCTGAAAATCCACTTCCACATGTAAGAGCTTAAATTCTCAAGTGGCCACCAAGTGCTTCAGAAAGCTGAACACATCTAGTTTGGGAGAAAGAACTTCAAGAGGCTCTTGTCAATTTTCAAGTGTGTGTGTGTGTGTGTGTTTGGGGAGGGAAGGTTAAACATTTTTCAGGGTATGTTAGGTGAGGAAGAAATTATCAGGAAATCAACAAAGACAGCATTTTGCAGAAGTGCACTGTAGGTTTAAAATGCAGGTTAGTCAGTGCTGTCCCTGAGAACAGCTTTCTCATGTAGTGTTCATTATTAGTGTTAATTCAGGTTTCGGCTGCACAGTCAATCAGTTCAAATAGTCCCTTGCTGGGATTTCTGCCAAGCTCCTCCTTCAGAGGCAATTCCTGCTCTGCTTCCCTCTTTACACCCAGTTTATTTATACTCATCTCCTACTGTCAGCAGATCCAAGCCAGTTAAAAAAGCTGAGGGCATAACCTTTCCTCTTTGATCTGCTTTTCCCATGTTACAATCACTATGGTTTTAGAAGGGTTTCATTTAGAGTTTTCTCTTGTGAAACCTTCTAGAGAAAAATTTGCATGCAGTATGCCGACATCTCCACCATCTCCACGTGCCAAGTAGGTACAGAGATAGTATGAATATGACACTGCTAATCCTCAGCATTTCCAAATCAATGAGCTCCACTCAGATTTCTTCAAAAATCATATGATTCTCTGAAACAGAAACCTATGACTTCATTACTGATCCTCAGCTTCTTAAACCTTCTAGGATAAAAAAGAATCTCTCTTTCTAGAACCGCTTCTGTCTAATTAGGTGAGAGGGAGTGCACAAAATCTGAAATTCACTTAGACCGTGACAGCAGTAAGACAGTTTTTAGGAAAACATAAAACATAACCTAATGAGTTTTGTGATAAAATTAGAAATGGGCAGCCAGGAAAGGAAGGGTTTAGGCTTACTAATGAAAACCTGGACCTGGGTCATTTCACCTTATCCTCACTGATTTGTAAATTCAATTTGATGAACATATACCTTGCTTATGCTGTGGCTGTTAGGTCTGTGCAAGCGAACTAAGTTTTCATGGCTGCATGAGTTCCCAGAACTCAGTTCCAGGTTTTCCATATGCTCCACTAATCTCAAGCAGCAGGATAGCAAAGCGGGTAAGATACAGCTCTCAGCATCCTATTCCCAACAGCAGGAGTTCAGGGAGTCTCTCTCTGACCCTCAGGCTGTGCTGAGAGTTCATCATGGGAAACAGACGCATCCTGGTAGATCTCATGCCCTCAGAAGAAAACGGGGCTTAGGAACGACCCTGAGAAGACAGCCATCAGTCATTATCACAACCAGGTTCTCCATCCAGGCGCATGACCTTGCTGTCCAGACCCACTAAGATATTGCTCTTTACTGTAACCCTTAAATTGTGCAGGAACCAGGGAGTCACGTGCAGCTCTTCATACCTCCCCGCCTCATCAAACGAGATCTATGGTTTGTGGCACTCTTCATCCTCAGATGGGCGAGAAGGTTGAGAAACTACATGAGCAGTCTTACAGGGCAGTAAGCCACATACAGCCTGCCCAATCCTGAAACCCAGACGTGAGTAATGTATCTGCTGATCGCTACTGAGGGGGTAAGCAGCAAACAGGCAGCAAAATGGCGTGGGTGGTACACTTTAGCCGAAGGCCAGAGACCAACAAAACATCAGGTAGGTTTTAGCCAAGGACCATTGGGCACAGCTTTTCACTTAGCAAAGGCACCACAGGTTCTTTGCTATCTGTGCAGGGCAGAGAGGACGCTAATTTGCACCATCTGAACCAAGTGGTGTCAGGAGCAGCAAGCAGAAAACGTTACAGTTAAAGGTGTCTCAAAGTGATCTCCCAAGCCAGACTTCTGGCAGGTGTAAATCAGCAGAGCTCCTTTGAATTCAATCAATGAATATTGACATAAGCAGTAGAGCCAACCTCCTCTCTCCAGGAGAATGTCCTGAATACCACTTTTCCCTTGGGGGGAAACTAGATTTACATATGCTTACAAATCTAACTTATTGTGATAGAGATTTTTTAAACTGTGAACAAAAGCCGATTTACTCATTGCCAACCCCTACTGACCTTATTAAAATATCCTCCCAGTGAAAATCAATTTTTTATTTTTAAAATGGAATATTTAATTATCATCCATATTGATTTAAAACTATCTTAAATTGCATTGATGTTACTCAGAAAAAAAAAAATCCAAGAGTGGAGAGCTCCCTCCTGCAGTAAGCGCTCTCACACAGTGCAGGTTTTCCTGCTGAAGGGCTTTTCCTCAGGAAGGCAAACGAAATGCTAGATAGCAAGTGTACTATCCCAGGGGATATTTAGCTTCAAAATGATCCCTTGCCATCTCTCTTGGGTAGTAATTACAGCTGTGGTAAGACGTTAGTCTAATACCCCCTCCTTTTTTTTTTTTCCCCCCCTCTCTTCTTTTCTTTTGTCATTATCTGTAGGGACTCCGAGATGCGTGTGGATGAAAGAGCTCTGGGGTGTCACAGGCCTTCAGGGAGGGAGCGCTGAGCTGATGGAACTCCATTCCACAGGCTCTGCTGCTCCTCTAAGCAGAAGCAGAGCGTGTGCCCCTCAGGCCTGCGTGCTCCTCTGGCAGAGCAGCGACCCGGGCAGAGCCGGGGGGCTGCCTCTCCCCAAGGCCGCTCTCGCACGCCCGGGCTGCAGCTGCTGGATGTGCTCTGAGCACACAGGTGGGACGGCACAGAGGCCTCATTCCAATGCAGCTAGTTTGAAAAGAGTTGTCTTTAACCCCCAGATAAGTTTTTTTTTTATTTATTATGAGCTATTTATTTTTTATGCTTTTTAATGATACAGTGAATACTTCAGCACCCCTACTTTCTACCACATTAAGTAGGAAGTCACTGTGCTAAAACATAATAAAGTACTACAAAAGAAATATATACACTTCCACTTCAGAGGAAAAAAAAAAAAATTAAAAAAAAAAAAAATCTGTACTGGCATGCATTTTCCTTCTCCCCCTTCATTTGATGATTTCACATGGTTCGTCATTACCTTACCAGCTGGATGTGTTCACATCAAATAGCAGAAAAAAAAAGTGTCTAAAAAGGAAGACTCCTTTGTCCCTGCCTAATGTGATGAATATGTAAAATCCACTTGGACCATCAGCCCACTGCATTCCCACATATCTGCATGTTTATTGGCTTGTCAGCTGAAAACCAGGCAAAAGCTCTCAACCAAGGAGCCTGCTGATGAGTGCCTTGGAGATATTTTAAGTGAAAAAGAGACCTCCTGTCCTTATGCATTTCTAGCTAAATATGCAATACCTTAACTATTATAGGTAACAGGGGAAGAATGACTGGCTCCCTAGGATAAAAGTAAATCTGCTTTCGTATTAATAAGCAGCCAGGAAAGGAACTGTTTTCTCAGTAAGTTATACAGCTATCTATTGATAGAGGAAGGCTAGCTGCCTGTCTAAATACAAGGATGTTAAAAGCAGAGATCACAGTGTAAAATGTTGATGAGAAGCAGCAGAACATATCTGAGGTAGAAGTATATCTATCTTCACACAGAAATACCGGAAAATAAAAATGATAAAGGTTACCCACCTGCTGCTTTGGAATTACCGCTCTGGAGCTACCATCTATCGAAGGCCAGGGGAAGGAAAATTATAATAATTGTCCACCTCAAGATTCCCTGAATTTGCTCACCCTGGACTTTGTGGGAGAAGACATTCCCACCCAGTTCACGCAATAGCTGCAGCATCAGAGGTACTCACAACTCTGAAGAAAACAATTGCCAGTTGACACAGCCCTTAAGAACTAATGAGGAATGAGAGCATTCAGGAGAGCTCCTCCTTGCCAGAAAACTGCATCTTTTGTTCACCATCCAAAACCTCCTAGCAACAATACTACCAGTTCATAAGCGTCCCCCCTTTTGCCAGTTCTCTGCCTTACTACGCCAGTGATTCCCTCACCTCCCCAATGGGAAATGAAGTATTCACACACACTTTTAAAGTCACCATGAAAAAATACTGCTATAAATATTATTTGAGGCATCTTTTCCCCATGCCCTCCTTCAAAAAAAAAAAAAAAAGAGAAGTCAACAACTAACCAAAATAATACAAGAGAAGAATCTGGACATTTTTGACCCAACTCAGTCTGAGGGAATTAACTAACGCATTTATTACCCTCCCTGTCCTCCTCTAATTTTTGTTTAATTGAAGACCTAGCCATGAAATAAAAGGATTAATAAGAAGCTGGTGTTACAGGCTTTGAAGCCACTATGGGCAAAAAATGTATCAGCAGTCTCCCAAGGAAACTGTTGTCATCATGTAGCCATGTATTTAGTCAGGTGTTCCAGAATTTCTGTAAAACCATTTGAATTGTTTTTTTGTTGAATAATTTTTTCAAGCAAAACTATGTGTTCTCTTCATTCCTATGAGACCTTTATGTGTCTGTATTTAAGAATCCATTAGGAGGACAAATAAAATAGAAAGATAAGTATTTTGACAGTAAGAAAGAGCTGTGAAAGACAGGTACTACTTCTTCATATAGTCAGCAGATCTCCCGAGTGAACAGAAGCCTTACGATGGAACTTACGTAGCGTTAGGAAACATGCCCACTTGTACCTCTCTCTCCATTGCCAGCCCTCGCATTTTTCTATGCAGAGCTTCCCCAGAGTTCTGAGCTACGCCGGACCAAGAGGCTCTCGCGAGACCCAGCATGGGCCAGCTGCGCTTTTGCACGATACAAGCAAACACTCATTAATAGAGCAGGTAAAAAGAAAGACACAGAGCACTCCCCAAGTATCCAGCTCTTCAAGTCAGTTCTGTTTTAGGAGATAAATATGCAATCTGCTAATTTCTTTTTTTTAGGAATCAATATTTACTTAAGAGCAACAATAGCTCTTCCAGGGCCTTTTAAGTTTATCATACCAGTGTGACGCTAATCTCTCTTAATGAAAACAAATTACTTCCCCTGAAGGATCAATCTTTTGGGCATGACTCTGATGTTGTTTGCACTGCTTTATGCCAGCAGTTGCAGCTAATGGTGCGTCTGCTGATTTACACCCACGATCAGAATAAGCTTCTTTCCATTCACAGCAAGCACAGTGCATGTGGCATCACTGGAGTCCAAGCTATTTGGAATACAGCTGAGAGCGCTCTGAGTCTTTCACTTTTTTGAACTTTTATATCATGCTGCTTCTGCTCACATAAGACAGAAAATGAAAGCACAGTGTACTTGTGTAGCGTAACTAAGCAACAGGGCACAGCAGGGAGACTCAGTTATCTGGTGCTAATCATACCCCAGGGATGTGAAGCTCATGAATTAAGGGCCATTTTAACATTTATCATATTTCTTTTCATTTAAAGGTAAAAATAAATTATTTCTATAAACTGCTTTGATCCCTGGAAAATGCCTTTTGACATTAAATCCACTCCATCTGGCTCTCAGAGATTAGTATACGGCATACCTAACTGCCACTCAAAATGCTCAGTCCACAGAGATGGATCACCAACCCATTTCAAATAAACCCGTCCAGAGTCACCTCTTCCCAGATCTGGTCCATGCCGTAAGGTCTCAGTACATCACATCTGCAAGTCCACAAGTCCTGCACTGGCCCCAGAGAGCTCCTGACACTGGGGTGTAGGACTAATGGGAGGCTGCCTTCATGCCCCTAAGCATTCTGAGTTTAAACATCCCCCAGCAGTAATTAAAATGACAACATGTAATTCATGGCAGTCTAAGAGCTACATTTCAGCTCTGTTGGAGATGCGAACAGCCCAGAACCCCCATAGCAGGTTACGTACCAGCACGTCTCTCCCCATGCCCAAGAAGAGGTGTGAGAAAAATCATGCATGAGAAAGTGGTAAATGTGGTCTGAGCTCTTTTGGGCTCAGCTCCAGCAGTGCTCTCCTATCTTCTCATCACAAACACCAAGACCCGAGGAACTTTTTACATCATTTATCAGCAGTCCTGGCTAACTGGAAGTTAGCAAATGTGATGCCCATATACAAAATTATATTCAGCTGTATCTTAGGATATACAGAGGCAAGCAGGGTGAGGGAAGCGACTGTCCTCCTCTTCTTGGTGCTGGTGAGGCTGTATCTCGAGTACTGTGTTCAGTTTTGGGCCCCTCACTACAAGAAAGACATTGAGATTCTGAAGTGCGTCCAGAGAAAGGCAGTGAAGCTGGTGAGGGGTCTAGAGAACAAGTCTTATGAGGAGCGGCTGAGGGAACTGGGGTTGTTTAGCCTGGAGAAAAGGAGGCTCAGGGGAGACCTTATTGCTCTCTGCAACTACCTGAAAGGAGGTTGTAGCAAGGTGGGGGTCCGTCTCCTCCCAAGTAACAGGACAAGAGAAATGGCCTCAAGTTGTGCCAGGGGAGGTTTAAGAGGGATATTAGGAAAAATTTCTTCACCGAAAGGGTTATCAGACATTGGAACAGGCTGCCCAGGAAGTGGTGGAGTCACCATCCCTGGAGGTATTTAAAAGACAAATAGAGGTAATGCTTAGGGACATGGTTTAGTGGTAAACTTGGCAGTGTTATGTTAACGGTTGGACTTGATGGTCTTAAAGGTCTCTTCCAATGATAATGATTCTATGATTGGATTCTATGATTCTGTGAACTCAGGGATATGACAGCCTCAATCATTTCAATGGCACTATGAGCAAAGTGTGTCTGATACTACAATAGCTGCAGGTGACAGCATCAAGCCCAAAACACTCAAATTAGTGTCATTATTCAGAACTTGTATTTAGCAGTTCGGTGGATGAACATATCATATGAAAACTATTTGTTGGGGTTTTTTTACTTTATCCTGCCTCAAGGCAGGGGGGGCTAAATGAACTAGTTAGTGTCAATGTTCACCTACTAGACTGTTTCTGTGAGTATTTTGGTTTACTTGGGCTGTTCCAGTCGCAGCATGTCATTCCAGCAAGGTGGTATGAAAAAGTACAGAGACAACATGGGTGCTTTGCGCAAGATCAGTGATCAAGATCCTTCTGTGACTGGACACTAGCTGCAGCAGATGGCAGCTATATGAAATGGAAGTAATAATCTTTGAGCTCGGTTATTAGGGATAGGAATGCCTACCGTTGAGCACATGCCTACACATGCAGCCAAAAGGTTTGTTGCACAGGCAATGCCAGAAGGCAATTATGTCAATTAGGTGGTCTTTTTGACCCATTTTAAATGGACTAATAGCAGGGATTATTATCAGCTTGTATTTTGTTCCAGTGATGATCTGGATCCTCCTGCACTGAGGATTCAGCACAAGCTGTGCAAGCACAAAGATAATTTCTGTCTAATTTGGCACGGTGCTGAGCTATGGGAAAGGAACAGGGGACCACAGGGCTGTAGGGAACAAAGGCACGATCCCAGGCCCATGGGTGACCGAGGCTCACAGACTGATAGCACAGCTATCTGCAAGGGCTGTTTATTTTCACGACTGTATAAGTAACGGTAATATCAGCAGTTCACGGTTGCTGCTTCATTGCCATGCCTGCTTGTGGAGTAAGGCAAGGGAATACAGCAGCATATAATTATCCTTCTCAAGCCAGACACTGCCCTGCTAGGCAAGAGCCAAGTCTCAGTGTTGGCAAGTAGGCTTCTCTTTGTTAGCAGTGGATTCCCTGAAAGTACAAACACCCAGAAGCAGTAAACAGAGCTCATTTGAGCCAAGAGGGGAAATGACCTGCTGCAGTTAGAATCTGTTGAGAAAACGTAGAAGCAGTATTTTGCTCATTACTTAAAGCCAAGAGGTAATAAGATTTCCACTTGCAGGACGGCACAGGAAGAAAGTTTAGTGTTGATGGCAGGGAAACCAAGTCTAGAGGGTTGATGGGAAGACAGCTGAAAAAAAGGGACTCTGACAGGGAGGAGTTTCGTCTCTGATCAACCACACATCTGAAGCGAGCACAGGAGGCACATGCCTCCCACAAATCTCTTCTAATTTCAGCACCAGCAAAGTCATTAGCCATGCTGGGAAAAAAGGCAAATACATTTTCTTTTAGATTTGCTCCACTGTTTCTCAGCAGCTCTGTCACTCAGCTTTCCAGAACACAGAGAACACAAGTAGGTTTTTTTTTTTTTTTTTGTAGTGTGTGAAGCACTTTGGGTTCTTAGCTCTAACTGAAGGGTCTATCTTTGCTCCTCAGCAGAGAGATCAGGTTACGCCCACTTTAATAGAGGCTAAACAGCAAGTCATTGAGATGCAAGGTCTCAATTAGTCAGTTGCTGGACTGGGCATGAAAAGATTTTTCACATATAGAAAAGGACTAACAGCCTGCTGGTTAGGGCAACCTCCCTGGGGAGCAAGAAGCCAAGGGCCCAACCCTTGCTCGGCTCTCTGCCCACCTTCCAGAGGCCTGTGCTAAGGCAGCCTCCATCCCCAGGGCCCTATGAGAGCGCCTGATAGAAAGAAGTGGCAGGCAGACATACACCAGAACAGCTGATGGTCTGTTGGACAGGTTACACTGGAAAATGGACGGAACCATGCAGAAGAACAGCAAAGCCTGGGCTAGCGAAGTACCTTTCACTCATTCTTTGTGTCCTTCCCAGTTAAGTGTTTAATCAAAACCAGTTCACTACAACAAAGGGCCTGTGAGAGAACTACCGCCTAGCTCTCATTGACCAACCAGATAAAACAGAGATCTGCAAATAAGATCTCTCCTGTCCTTCAGGGATCAGCAGCATTTCTATCACAGTGTTTACAGGCACCACTTAGAGTTTTCAAGAAAAAAAAGCAGAAAGCTGGTCCATTGCTGTAAGTAATAATCTGAGAGCAGGGAATTATCATCAGCATTGAGACAATGGCTCCGGTCACAACGACAGGGTGTTGTAAACCTCTCAAGGCCAGGCTAAGCCTCCCTGTCCAACAAGACAGAGAAATAATAAGACCACAGGTCACATCAGCAGAAATGCGATAGAGGTAACATTTCCCAAGGGGACTAGGAGGATGGACTAACAGAGTTAAACACTCATACTGTTGCTGCTGCAGCGCTGACATACTGTGACCACCACAGCACCGGCATGCAGAAGTAACTGGTAAGGGTTCGCAAGCGTGAGGTGTGCCCTTGTCCCCGTGTGACTACTTCCAGCTCTCTCGCCAGCACACCATGGCTCCTGCTTATCACCACAGGATGCTACAGAAAGGGTTAATGCTTTCTGGAGCCTCAAAATGCAAAGCTCAGTTTGCTCCTCTCCAGGAAGCTCCTCCACCATTGCTGCTCACAGAGCTCTTAGTGGATACCTCCTTTAGGCTGATATTACAACAAAGCTTGGTTTATATACTGACTGCCATTAAATCAGGCTGAGTTACCTGCCAGTAAATCAGGAGGAAGGTCTTGGGAGTGCCTAGGTATGGTCTTTGGTTTTTCAGATTATGCAGCTCCACTTTATGGATACACAAATTGCAGAGTGTAAATCATTAATATCCAATTTGGGGAAGTCACTGGAATGTAACTGCTGTGTAGGCAAATGAAAATATAAAGCTATCAGCAATATATTCATTTTGTAGTGCTCCACATGGAATGAGGAGCTGTAGTTTATAGATACAAAACTTCTTGCCTAGAGGGGCAGCCTTCTTTTTATCTAGATTAATTCCTAAGAAAAGCCTAATACTATCTGGCACTCTTCAGATCAAAGTAATTTGCTTATTTGGAAGACTGAAGAGAGTTTCCTAGTAGTGGCAAGTGAAAAGAGAGCCTGAGGAACTGAGGTACCAAATCCAAGTGCTCCACATGTCACTTTGCATTCCTTTGGAGAGCACTGTCACTTAAATCCCACTGTTCGCTATCTCAGATACCATTCATGTTGTGCAAGGTAGAAAAGACATAACAGAATACACAGAAAAAATTCCTCTTCTTGTTTTGTGAGCCATTGTCCTTGAAAACTTTTGGCCTTTTTCCAGGGTGGGGGTAGCAAAGATTAATTTTTGTCTGAAAGACCTTGATCCTATAGGAACAAGTATCCCAGCATAGTCAAAGAACAACTAAAGATGCCAAGACAAGCCTTGCTTTGATTATATTTCATGGATCTGTACAAGGGATGGGTCAGGCAATGTCTTACTGAACAGGAAAATTAAAGATTCCCCAAGGAAATATGAGCTAAAATGCAATCGGGCTTTTTGCTTTTAATATCCTAGTGTTTGCCATCTGTTATTTGATGTTCTGAATTCTTATTTAAACCCTGTTTGACAAACAGAGCTTGACAGAAGAAAAATTAGAAGTTCAAAATGAACACACAAGCTCCTGTAGAAGTCTCACCTGTACATCTTCATCTACACTGATCTTACCTAGTGGAGCACAAACTTGAGGTTGTCATAAAAAAAAACAACCCTCATGAAGTGTGACATCCCACCTGAAGGGAGGCTTTTGCTTACAAATATTTTCCTGACATTTCAGGAGAAATCGTTATCCTATTTTACTTCTCATCCAAAAACATTGCAGAGGGAAGCTGCTTCCTTCTAAATCTTCATCATACTGCACTTCAATGATATTTCAGGAGTGCTTTGTGCAGGTTTAAAAGTATCTTCTAAATATAGATACTTTACTCACAGTCTCCAGAGGAGATGCATGGCTTTAACTTCCCTTGGTTCACCTAGAGAAGTGGTTCCACTCAATAGCTCACACAGCTGATACTGCTGTGTTAAGATTCCTTTGGACCGCATTTATTCTCCTTTCAGTACCTTCTGAGTAAGGTTACTTTCTTATGCAAAAGGTGCCAGGAAAGTCTGTCACAATATTCAAAAAGAAGCATTATGCCAATGCAAAGTAAGAGTTTAGAGTAGGCTGGGATTGTGGGGAGAGGCGGGAAAGGATCCCAGATGAAAGCAGATGATTAGTAATTAAATACAGTTCCACTATTGGTCTAAGTTTTGTAAGTAGATTTGTATTATTTTGTAAGTAAATCTGTATTCAGACTAGTCCTACCTGTAAAGTCCCTATCCATTTGTTCCCTATAGATCTCATTAGCTCTTCTCCACTCGTAACGTGACAGCCACTTTTCAATTATACCAAATCAATATAGGTTTATTACGATAGTGTTTCCCTTTCGATTACATGGCATCTACTACAAACACATACTTTCTGTCACTAATTCTTTGCCCCTAATGTACATCAAAAAAATAAACAAAAATCCTGTCTGTCTGTATTAAAAAGTAGGCTAACATAACACCTTTCAATACATACTGGTTTCTGCATGAGCACTCTCTAGACTCAGCAAACAGGGCACATTTAAAAGGTATTGGCCAGCACACACAGAACACCAGGAGTTTTCACTGTTGCTTTGCGCACGCTATAGCTAGAGAGGCAGCTGTTTAAGACTGTGTTATTCTGGTCATGAGGTCTCCTTCGGTCACTACAAGGGATTATTCTGTTTTAAAAGAGAACCTATCTTCCTTATTTAAATGGGACTTCGTAATCCCGACCACCTTCTGCAAAGGGACAGACGCTTCATTCTTCCTTTCGCAACAGCTTAGTATCTATATGAAATCTCCCGCCTGTGAGGGGAAGGGGGCAGTTTGGCATCAGCTGCTTCCTCTCCTTTCCCATGCCAGCTCTTGTTCTTATTTTCCTTCTTCCTCCCACTATTTTCCACAGGCCACCAGGAAGAAAGAAAGTTAGCCTTAAGACAAGTCTGATGGCATGAACAGACTATACATTGGCCTGTGATGTGAAGAATTATAACATTTCCTCTTTGATCTTGCTTTTTGAGCTATTTAAGTAGTGCTCGCACAAGGTTTGGAGCCAGCCTTCCCACCTCCAAGTACAGCACTGCCCAGCCAAGAGAGAACCTCGGACTGGGATGGGAAGATGTTTGGGGGGAGGGGGAGGGGCAGCGTGAGGGGGTTTGGTGTTTTGTCACTCCGAGTTTCTCACTTTCCCATTTGACAGTGGGCAGAGCAGGCAGCCATCCCAAAGACTGTTTTTCATGCAGTGTTATCATTAACCCTCGCAGAGTAAGAGTAAAGAATCCTACTCTGACACAAAAGAATCCCATTTTGGAAAAGCCTCAGTAACAGCTATTTAGTGATGGTATTAATGCAGGAAAAAAAAACCAAACCCAAACCCTCCCAAAACATATCAATACCTAACTGTGCATCTGGAAGCACAACAGAACTTACCAGTCAGGTATCATGAGATTAATGCACCCTCTGAAGGGAACTGTGCATTTTTCTTCCTTCATTTGTACTGTCTGTCTTTTATATTGGCTTAAAAAAAAAAAAAAAAAAAAAAAAGAAAAACTCCATTACTTTGAGGTAAAGTACAGCTGCAATGAAATAAGAAAACCAGCTATTACTTTTTGTGTGAGTGAAATGGAATCTAACTAACAAAACCATGCACAGGAGATGACCTTGTTTTGTCTTATTCGTTTCTCCAACTTTGTCTCACTTAAGGAGTATGAAAATCAAATTCTTTTTGCCTGGTAATGAATAACGGACACCAGAAACCCTGTGAGGGTTGTGCACGTCAGGGGAAATTGATAATGGACTGTATGAATTTCCCTAGTGGAACAGCACGTCAATGACTCATTCAATTTGTCACCTGAGACCCCTAAAATACAGACCAGTAGCAAACACTCTCACTCCCTCTCCCCAAGTAGGCTTGTTTGCGACGAGGTCCTCATTGCCCTTTCATTAACTTTGGGCTGACAGCCCACTGGGTATAATCCAGTTAGTAATAGTAAAGGTCCATCGATACCTCAGACATCACCCTCATTTGGGCATGCCCTTATCATGCCCCTAAATACAAATCCTGGATTTTGGAGAAAAATGATATCGTGATGTCTTTTCATCACTAACGCCAGCAGTATTTGTGCACAGGTATACACAAAAAAAGAGGAAACAAATGATGTAGGAAAAAGTAAATTTCTACCATCTGTTTGCTACATAAGCAAAGAGGAAAGGATCTGCACCCTTTGTTATGTATGCACTGCATTCAGCCAAGGGATTTCCAAATGTAACTGAGCAAATCAGCCTCAGCGTGGACTAGACTGTTTGCAGATTTAAATCCTGTTGCACTCCATGAAAGCAGATACCGATGTTAGCAGTATCCTCGTCAGTGAGCCTCACAGGTTCAAACGAGATCACAAATGAGATCTGTGTTTCCCAGAGGTGCTGGGGTTTGATTTAGCCAGGAACATAAACTCCAGTCTCAGTGATTTACATCTCATGGCAAACCAGAGGCAGAGTCTGTGCTCCAGGTCCTTGTATAACCCTCAATCCCAGTTTTGCTCTGAGAAGGAAACTGTGAGACCTAGAAGCAGGCAGAGGCTGGATGTGAGGCCCAGGAGCTGTGTGAATTACACACACTGAGCTGTTTGGCTCGCTCTGGAGCTGCTAAGCTCTGCTGGGAGGAAGCTTCTTGGCCACATCTCAAGCAGCCGCCATGAGGCACATGTCTTCTTCTCATTTTCATTAGTAACTAGACTTCCCCCTTCTCCAATTTGGCATACTCAAGAGATCAGAGATTCTACTCCCCAAGTGAGGAACACTGGCTTTGTCTCCATGACCACACCAGTCAGTAAGCAGGTAGAACTGACTGCATTTGATTCTCAGATGACCATATGCCTTCAATGACACAACCAGGACCATAATTTTCATAAAAAGCAGCAGACCTCAGCCCAGTCAGGGAAGCAAATCTTAACATAAAACCAAACTTTCTTTCAGGAATAACCTCAACATTCTGTAATTGCTCAGACCCCCAGAAAAGCTCACTCTGCTGCTTTCATTTCTTATCTGCTTACTGTGTGCAGCCCACCATGGCCAAGAAAACACACTCCTATTTAATCTACTGTTTGCAGTTCAGGATTAAGAGCTACATTTTCCATCTACCTATTTATGTACTCAAGCAGCTTTTTAATTTTTCTCAGTTGTTCCTGTGCACTAGGAACTTGGGGACACTTTGAGTAGCGTTCCTGGCCCAAACTAAGCATCTAGATTATTGAAAGACATTAGCATGCTTCGAAATTCAGACTCAGAGTCATAACTCAACCATAATAAGGGTTTCTTTGCTTTTCAGTTTTCTGCCATGATAACTTTAACATTCCTTTGATACTATGATTGAATAGGTATTTGTCAGTGTTGGCATCAGGGATGGATACAGCCTCCAATGTAAACTGGGAGGAGGAAGAGGCTGTGTAGGCAGACACGCAGGCTACAAAGCACATCAAGCAGTCTTGGACCAATGTACCTGCTGGTACGCTGGGGACATTCAAAAGTCTCTTTCACCCCCCTCCTGCTCTTCTAGCATTTTAGGATATATCCTTCTGATGAGCTCTGAAGGTAACGCTACAGAGCGCTGCAAACTAATATTCTGGGCTATTTCTGCAGTCCTTGTAATAAATGGTGGATTAACAGGTAGGCCAGGAAGAGCCATTACAAAGAATTCACCAGCTATACATGAGAACACCAAAGCTCTATTTCACCTTACCTTTCACCTGTAAAGGCAGATGCAGGTAACGCTGCAGAAGGCTGCTAGTACACCTTCGATATCTTAATCTTGATTACTGCAAGATCTTAATGCTGCACCCCAAGAAGAGCACAATGCAATATACGTGTACCGTACACACACACAGAGCATCTAATTATAGTAGCACTTCTTCAGACCCTGTAGGTTATTTTCCCTGGGATACTGCTTACAAATTCCTCACCACTGTCCTCTCACGCTGACAAGAGCCGAGAAAAGCTCCTGCTGTGTGCAGAATGCTAATAATTGCCTGAGTTATCAATCAAAACAGATGCAGACAAAAGTAATCAGCATCATCAGAACATCTCTATGATGCAGCAAGGAGGTATTTTGAGCTCTGCCCAAATGAATGGGCCAAGCTAAGAGCTAGCTAGTGCCTGAGAATTACAGTAATGTGATGTGACATTTGCTTAAAGCCAAGTCCTTCTGTTAATGAGTTTCAGAGTTCTCACAGCAAAGTCACAGTTACTGTTCAAGGTTCAGAAAATCTGCAGATGGCAGGTCAGAATAATAGCAAAAGTGAAAAGAAATAACAGTGAAATGCCAGGGAAAAGGAAATCAGAGCAAGCAAAGTAGAACTTTCTAGGGGTTTTGCATTCAAAAGAGTCTGTAGGAGCGTGTCTCTGCAGACGTATCTCAAGCAAGCTCAGTCACTCATCTGGACTAACACCTCACTTCAAACATGTCATCTGTCTGCATGCTTTACTGCTTAGCTCGATCAGGCAGTACTTTGCGTGTTGCAGCAATTCATTTCTGTATGCATTAAGGCGAGACTCACATCTTCCAACATTAGTCGTTTAACCGAGCCGTCAGCCATTTAGAGAGCATCACATCAATTTGGGCAGTGCAAAGGTCTTTGGGAGTCAGATGTCTGAGGCATCAAGCAAACTGAAAATATGATTATTTAAGTATTCATTGCCTTTCTTAAACATTTTGTGCTTTGTTGTCTCAGATTACAGTATTTTTCTTTGTCAGGGGCCACTACACAGCACTACTTCATGCAGTAATTTCCTTGTCTTGTCCCAGACGTAGTTGCATTCATGTTTATGGACTCAAAAATAAAACTTAATTGGTATCTGCATTAGCTTGGTTGATTCAGGAGAAGTGGCTGTCAAAAACACAAGCTGTTCCTAGGATGGCTGTTAAAAACTTTACCAATCCCTGAGCCCCATTGCTGCCTCTCCCTGGAGGCCACACGGCCATGGCTGGCTGGACCACTGTTCCGTCAGTCTGTATAGCCTCTCAGGCTTCAACCCGAGTGTCCCCTGTGTCAGGAGCAAGGGAGGGAAGAGCAGAAATAGCCCTTGCTGATCTCAGTCCCTCTGTTGCCATCACCAAGTTCCTTGTCCTGCCCCGGTATCATTTGACATTAGTTTGACAGCTCTTTTCTTGTTCAATGTGTAAAATGGTTTTTAAAGCTATTTTGAGGATTAACACCTCCCACCCCCCAACTTTAATGGGAACATATAACTAACAAAAGGGCTCATACATTTGGGTACTGTATCTCTAGAGAGCTCAAGGGTTTAGCTAGACACTGTCAAGGTATCTTAAGTCCTCTTCCCCTTGCATCATTGTTTATAATAGTTCCCAGTAATCATGCAATGGAAGTTTTCTTTCCCATTTCAGACTGGATTCTTTCCCTATGTAAGTAACATCACTGACATCAATAGGGTTACTAATTGGGGTAACCATCTCCTCAGCCATGTTAAGCTATTTTCATCTTTTTTCTTAATTATGCATCTTTGTTAGTCCAAGATCACTCCCACTGATATAGTGACACCATAAGGGAGGGGGAGGGAGTAATTGAATGTGTATGCACTTGCAAGTGTACAGATACACACAAATAAAGTAAAGAAACACTACCAAAAGTAGGCATAGAATTTAGATATAGATTCAGAGACAAAGAGTGGAAAAAATTTACTCTGGACCCACTAACCCCAAGTGTCCTGCTTTAGTTGTGACTCGTAGGTAACAAATGCCAGTAAGAATACTTTGCTCTTACTGTAAAGTCACCAATTTTTTTTTTTATTTTTTTTTATTTTTTTACATATGGTACTCCAGCTGGCAGGAGATTCAGAGCCTAGCAGCTGAACTGAAAGGGGGATATGAAAGACAGGTACAATCCCTCAGGCCCCAGATGACAAATACATGAAATTTAAAGAAAAGCAAATTCATACATTTTATAAAAGCTATGTGCAGCTCTGCCTAGTGCCACATGAAACTGTACATTTGCATGTTCCCATTTGCAGATATCCTCATTTCTGCACTCATTTATTGGATGTAAACAGCATATGACATGTCCAGACTGCAACAAGCTGGTTTACAGATTTTCCCAGGCTTCTGTGGAAACCTGGAACTATGAAGCACAAATCACACAAAGGCAAAAGAACCCAAGAAACCAATGCAAGTCTAAGGAAGCTGTTTAATGGGCGGTTTCCAATTCCCTGCTCTGCCTATTGGAAGGGGTCCAGCAGCCATGCCCCCCACCAAGCATTTCAGACTTGGCTGCCTTGCAGGAACATGACAGATGACTCCATTTTGCAAAAGAATGCTAAGGAAATGTCTTTATAGGCCCTGAAGCATCTTAAACACTAGGCCTTGCCTTCAGCTGAGCAGGCTAAGGTCCTTCTAATTACGTACCTCTCCATTTATTCTTCTCTTCCTCCCCTGTAACGAAGAAGGGACTAGAAAATGCCCTATCGCTTTAAAGGAACATTTGCTCTTTATATCAGGCGGATTAATGATTAATTCATTTAATTAGTTATATCCTTGTCTTCAAAGTGCTGTGTGAATAAGAGTTTAAGAAGGTTTGTAATTTTAAAGTATAATATTAAGGTGACAGCAGTTGCATTCAGTTTAGTACTTGCCAAATACTTCTGCCTTAAATAGGTGCTAGAGGTACACATCCCATCCCATTTGTCCAGCCAAAGTGGAAGGGTGACTTACAGTCATGCTACTGCACATCTTCATGGAAATCACTCCATTTGATATTATCTGACCTGACTGGGGAGGGCGCGACAGTTCCAAAAAGGAACTGTGGCCCTGCATGATGTGTTCCAGGTCATAAACTATGCTGCACAGGAGAAGCCTGAGGAAGACCTCCCTGAATCCTCCTTGACAGTAACAAAGCCTGTCATTGCTTTAAACATGCAGTGTCTTGGGCAGCTCAAGAATTTGTGGTGAAGTCACCAACGGCACTCGTGGAAGGTGAACAGGATGGTCCTTTTCTGAGCAATGTTAACTGAACAAACCAAAATATGCAAAAACCCCGACAAAACCCCAGTCCCTTAAAACATTACAGTTCACCTTTAAGAATAAAACAGATTTTGTTTCTGCAGTAATTCAGAGCAAGATGGTAAAGCAGCATCATATTGTGTCTTAGTTTCTCAAGTTCTGCTTCAGACATTTATGCATTTTTAGTACCCAAAATATGAATTTTAATATGTCCAAGTAGTTTAGACTTAAATGATCTAAAAATGACATCTATTAGACTTACACTATTTAAGCTATAAATCTCACATTTTGACTATCAAATACGATCTTCAGACAAAGTGCTATTCACATATCTCATTCAGTGGATAGTTCAAAAAATAACTTGCATTAGCTTCCAAGAGCTTCAAAATTACTTAGGCAATTTCTGGACCAACAGGAAAAGGCAAAATTTGTCAGATAAGTGATTCATTGTGAATAATTCCCCTTGTTCTGACAGAAATACAGTAGCAAAAAAAAACCTCATGCAAGATGCAGAAAGCTTACATGTTGCCCAGTTTGTGCTCCAATATGCAACACTATTTACCTGACCGTTTTCAGCGGCACTAAACGAATTTAGAAGTAGAAAAGAAAAAAGAAAGGAGGTGGCTCCTGACAAGTTTTGGAAGTTAAAAAAAAAAGAGAGAAAAATAGCTCTCGTGTGTGTGTGTAAAAGAATATCTATGTAACTTCAAAATCACTAACCCAAAGAGAGATTAAAAATAAAAATGTCTTCCTGTTACATTTTGAATATGAGAAGGAACAATCCATGACGTTCTTGATTCACATTGTAATCCCAGTTTACCCTCAACATTACAGTGACAAAATAAATTATGTATAGATAAAACGTACATAGCTGAAAATATCCAAGGATAAGTAGGTATTATTTATTGCAGTCATCAGGCAGGCTGTGGATGCAAGCCAAAGATATTGCACAAAAGAAGCCTCATTTAATGAGCAAAGTCACAAGTGCCACATTTGCTTGGGGTTTCTGTAACTGGAATGACCAGCTTGGATATTTTTAGGTAGGTGCCAACCTGCTCTCCCCTGCCAAGACACAAACCCTTCTGGCTGCATGCAAAAGAACAACTTTAAGAGCCCCTGGGTCTTTGAATCAGCTGCAGTTAAGCCAAGCATGCCATGATCCTGACTGCTGATGCAGGTACCTGTATCTCTAAAAAAA
>VZSZ01001523.1:644274-728719 GCA_013398815.1 Ibidorhyncha struthersii
TTTAGCACGTGTCTGGTACCTGTGGAGGAAGGGACTATCCAGTGCAGCAGAGAGCACAGTGGGACCTTCTTCCCCCCTCCCCCGAAGAACACCCCATGTTCAGGTTTTTCCTCTCCAGGCATCTTTTGTTCTTATAGTTGCTGCTCCTCTTCTCCAGCAGTCAGCTGTTAGAGGGCCCGAGGTGTATTTTTTCGTGGTTGGTACCGCTCTTGTGACTGCTGTAGCTCAAGTCTTTATATAAGTGGTGGACAAAACCAACAGAAACAAAAACTTGCTCTAGTGTCTGAAGATGTTTATATGGGGATATACTGGAAAAAGACAGTCTATAGCAGCTCCCTTATTCAGTGCTGTGTTGTCAGACCATCACAGCGTGTAGGCCCACTGATGTGACATTACAATTACACTAAGTTTTCACAGGTGCTTTTCTGAAAGCCTAATCTAATCAGAGCTGAGCTAGCCCCACCATCTGCGCCCTCAACTCTCTCCTCCTCCTGCCCCTCAAAAGAGAAAAATGCAAGCACAAATGACTCCTTTAACTCCTTTCCAATCACCTTGCAAGGGAAAGGGCTCCTTAGAGACCAGAGCCCATTCTAGCCACTGGCAAGCTTACGCATCAGTACTTTCTGGCTTCTCAGGGTCCACCTGTCCTGAAGATCAGGAATGCCCCATTTTTTCCTGCCTTAAAAAAAAACCACCCCTCTACATGCTGAAATTTAAAAACATATGCATTCATCCTATTTTTCTTCATGTACCTAATTTCCCGATGAGGTTAGAAAAAACAGATGATGTTGAATGAAATGTGTTCATTGAAGTGTTTTAAAGCGCAAGCCTCTCGCTTTGTTCGCATAGATCCTTGCAGGTTTTGCTTCCAAGACAGAGATGCTTTCCCATTTTACACAAACCGAGTACAAGTCCCCAAGTCACATGAAATGTGCCAGTGACTGATGCTCCAGGAGGGTTAAATCATTATTAACATTCATAGCTCAGCCTAACACAAAATGGTAAGCATGATATAATTATTAAAACAGTCTAGGAACCACAAAACATCATTAAATCAGAACAAGCATTAAATTCCTCAATTTTCTGCTTTTTGTTATAAGATGTTACTTTCCTTCAAAGTTGAAAAGTGTGGTAGCTCTTTGAAGTCCTGACAGTCATTACTCTTAAAAAATTCTCCACTCCCTTTTCTAATTGCTTTTTTATTCATGAAAAGTCAATTAAAAACCCCATAGATCGCGTTACCAGCATTTCTAGCTTATCTGGCCAGTACAGGGAAACTGCTTGGATATTATGTCACTCTCTTTTATTAATTCCCTGCCATCCATTGTTCAAAAAAAATAAAGTCTGTTAAGCCCAACAATTCAAAGGAACAACAATTGTGGTTATCAATCTTTCTGTCCTTATCATCCCACCTCAGCTTTTATGTATCATTAAATCTTCCTCACCTTTAGTGTGTAGGCACACTATTACAGACCAACTACAGTACAAAAGTAATGCTTCTGAAATAAGAGCATTAAAGCAGCTATTCTCTCCAAATATTTTTTCTAACATAAAGCTGAAAAATTTTTGAGAACAGAATTTTCACCTCAGTACTTTCCAATAGTCAAACCAGTATAATTTTGTTAGAGGTTGTGTGTGAAACATTCATCAGCATCTCCACAAATAAGCGACAGAAGGATTGGAACCTAGGTGTTTAATAAATCCTCTCATTTTTTTTAATTCCTGATTTTTTTTCTAGGAGATGTACAGTCATTAAAAAATAATTTTTAAAACCTTGGTTTTTTGCATTGATAGAATTACTGGTTTCATGACTTCTTGCTGAAGCATTTTCCCTGTTTGTTTCCCATTTTAATCAGAACAACCAACTCAATCCACATGCAAAATGAAATTAATTTCTGCCCAAAGGAGTTCATGATCTATGGCTCCATCTACTAAGAGACATTGCCGACAAAATTTATAAAGTTTTAAGACACAAAGCTTAATAAAATAGTTCCTCTGAACATTTCATTGGTGAAAAAATTACATTCAACACCATTAGCAGATGTAGTGAACACATGAGAAGATATTTTCAGAACGAAGCCTACTGTTTTTTTGATTCTAACTTTTTTAAAATTGGTATCAATTTAATTCAAAATAAAATAAACACCATTAAAGCATACCATATAAAGAAATGCTATGTTTCAGACTGAGTAAAGCTTGGCTTTTTGTTTCAATGAAAAACATTGAAACCCTTTTCACGTGGAAAAGGTTTGAAAACATTCCTTGATGTTTTCTGAAAGATACACAATGAATTTTCTCGTATTTAGGTAGCCTCAAGTGAACTTGAGCACTCCCAGAGTACAAGTTAGTAAACAAAGAAAACATGACTGAAGAGAGGAGCTGGACAATTCTTTTTCCACCAGAACATTTTTAGGACAATCTCTGCTTTCAGATACAGTTAAGTGAATTGTTTGCACTAGTGGAGGAAGGGGAGAAGAAATTTCCTCAACATATTTACAATAACTTATTTCTGTAAAAAGTAGGATTTGCATGTTGTTTTCAATTTCAGAAGTGATCTATTTCAAGAAAAGAGAAAAAAATGCCAATACTACATACTAGCTTTCACACTTTCCATGGCACTGAAGCAATGTTGTACCTTTTGGGAAGACAGATGCTGATAGTGTTGGCTCTGTGCTGAGAATGGCTTCTCCACAGAGGCCTCTCAGGAGAGGCTGAAGCCCCAGTGCTCGTGGTTTCAGTCCTTCAAGCATGAGTTTCTGCCAGGAGTCAAGTTATGCTACAGGTGAAACCCCTTGAAGAATGCCAGGCTTCCCAGGGTACTCTCTGACCACCTCAGTTTAGCACAGGTGAGTATCTGTAATTAAAACAAAGGCAATTAAAATACCCACTTAGGGTGTGACCTAATTCCTCCTCCACCGAGAGCTGATGCAAGGGCCTGGGTGTCTGCTGCATCCCAGCAACGCTGATGTCAAAACCAAGATGCTGGTGTGAAGAAGCAAGAATGTGATAATCAATTTGAATTACTGCCTAAAGCTTGTCATTTCTCCTCCCGATCCTGCAGAGAAATCCACATACTCAGAGTTCACACCTTAAGGAGAGCTCGTTGCAGGAGGGGTGAATTAATTCCTGCCGTTCTCTGTTCGCTAAACCCCAGTGGGTTACACCTTTCCCTTTATTCATATCTCTAGAGACTCTTTTTTTTTTTTTTTCAGCTCTCTTCAACAATATATTTTAAGACATCCAAACAAGTATCCACAGTTTCTTCCCACCCCACTTAAACCCAGACGCTACCTATAATCTCCCATTCACCTGTTGCGCAGGGCGGTGTTTGGGAGCATCTCCTGTTCTGCAGGATGGCTGCAGCCCCTCGGCACAGCGCTGCAGGGAGCGCGCTGCAGCACTGCCCTCCCTCCCTGCCTGCCCAGGAGGCTCAGGCGGCTGCGCCGGGCTTACAGAGCAGCACGCAGCAAAAGTACAGAGATACGGCTTTCCAATGAGTAGGGGCTTCTATACTGCAGCAACAAGCTATATTTGCAAGTTAGACTATGCTCTCCAAGTTGTACATTTTATTACCTTTTTGTTGTTGTTGTTGTTTTACTCCCACAGACAATCTGGAAAATGATGGGGGAATTTCCTCCAGCCTGTGCGATATTTAGGGCTCGTGTGTGCTGGTGACATCAGCTGCTAGCTGAGGCCGCCTAATTTTGTGCTGCATAATGACCTTACAGCAGAGGAATGGGATCCACTCAGAAATCCTTGTAGTGCTCTTACAAATTTCATTTGCTTGTAAATTTAGGCAAGCGGCGGATGTACTAGATGCCAAAGTGCTCTGTGCCACTGTGTATCTGCTCTACAATCAACAGCAGCGGTGTCCATTTCTGCCTGACCAGGCTCAGTTAAAAAAGAGAAATCAAATGTGGTTTTGCCATTATCCCCCCCAGCTCTCCCCCCAGTCATTAAACAAATGTGACTTTTAGCCACAAAATAGACACAGACCACAGGTGTAGCAGTTTTGCAGCCATCCCTTGGAATAGCCTCTCTTGCTTAAGAGCATGGCAGAGGAAATAAGCCAGCTGTTTTGATGATGGTTTTTAGTTCCCTACAAAACCCAGTTTGCTGGGTTGGCAAAATCCACATCACCTACCTCTGACGTGCTTTTTCGTCCCTTCATGGCTTTTCAACGTACGACTACTCCTAGGTTTGCAAGATGTGGATTCATGCCAAAAGTGCAGGAATGATTAGTGCGATGCCTTTATTCAGCAGCTGTGTAAGGGCACTTGAACCTCCCTCACTTCACCTGTGTTTTCACCAACACCTGTGACAACAACTACACTCGGCAAAAGGGGGGAGTTTGCTGCTGCTCCCGTGCCAGGGGATGGGCAGGAGAAGGCAGAGGTTTAGCCCTAAGCAGCCGCTGCAGTGAGGACTCCCCTGCAGCTGTGTGTCCCAAACAGGCTGTTCACACCACACACAGCAGGCAGATGAGAGGGGTGCCGGGCTTGCCCACAAGCTCCTGCAAAGCAGGGCTCCTTTTTTTAGGGCAGCAAAATAAATGCCCTACTTAGCTACGGCTTGCCTCACCTCTTGGTGGAAAGCAGCACTAACACAGGCACCCACGCACACACCAGCATGGAGTAAATGCGAGACAACCTGGTTCCTGGATCTTCTCTTCTGCCCCTCTACAAGCCTCGGGCCACTGCGCAAAGTGATCTGCTCCCTCTGAAAGCATGCAGCAGAGGCAGTGCTTTGCCCCACTAAGAGACGTAGGGTCCCAGATCTCAGTGACAACTAAGAGCTTCAACAGCTGTCTTTGAGGGAAATAAGACATTGTGCATTGCTCTTGCCTGTCAGTGACCAAAGGACAGGAGGAGCTGGGAGGCAGATGTTTCCTCCTACCCGCATTTCATACAATTTTTCTTCCAATCTTGCTCCCTTACCCATGGATCAACAGCCCTCACACTTATTTATACCCAAAGAGGAATGCTGATTTCACAGAGGTTGTTAGAAAGCAGTTCTATTAGTGTCTTAGGGACATTAAATCCTATGCATTTCTGCTACGCTAGGACCTTCAGAGAAGCAACTGTACTTGTTAGTGTTGGCTGTGCCTTCAGCTTCCCCATTATCAGTTAGCACAGACTTCTGTCATCCTCCAAAATTCATAGGTTTCATAGATCACAGCAGTTTATTCTATTAGATACCAGTTCTCTAACCTTTCCATTACAGCCTAAAGGACAGGCTTTATAAAGCCACAATAAAGATGTATGACAGCTATATTTGTTACTGTAGCTGAGATCTGGAGGAAGGAGAGCTTTGTTACAAAATGGCATCCACAGAAGAACTGCAATAAACCAGATGTGTTCTTGAAGACAGATGCAGATAAGGATATGTTCATATCAAAGAGATCCTCTCATGAAGTCGGTAAAGATGGTATCATCAGAGAAGAACTTGTGCTTTTGTGCTGAAGAGATGAGTAAGGAATTCATAGATCAGACAAATGAGGAACAAATAACGATGAGTCCATCTGGGAGCCACAAAGAGCAGTCATTATGGAAATGGTCTCTTCATGGGTCTCTGAGTCAAGGTCATAAGAACATCTGCTTTATGTCTCCTGAACATAAGAAACACATCAGTGACCAGTCCCTGGCAGGCAGGAACAGCTACAAAACCTAAAGGACAATGGTGGGGGAAGAGCAGAGAAAAACCAGGAGCGAGACTGGTTCAGAAAGGCTTCCACAGTAGAAGGCCCTGGGCAGAAAGCCCCAGGTGGTATGCACTGTCCTGGGAAAGGTCGGGTGGCCAAGAGAGAAAAGTGTTTGGGGGTGGGCTGTGCAGTCACATCACTGTCTCACACTCCCTGTAAGAAGTTCTAGCCCAGCCTTCCTGGAGAAGGAAATTGCTTCTTTCTGCAGAGAGAATAAAAACGCCTGTGCAATTCTCAAGTCTTAAAACTCTGGCCCCATCCTAGACATGTCAGGAAAGTTCACGGTCTCCAAGTCTTTTTAAACCTTTCTATGGAAACAATGATCTGTCTTATGAGTGCCACAACCAACCATGGCTTGTGCGATACAACCCTTTGTCCAACAGAAGCTGGAGGACCTAATTCATTTCAGCCAATGAACCCCTGCAAAGTTATGTCTGCTATGGTGTTGGCACTAACCTGAGCTGTTTTTTTAACTGGTGACCTACAGGTGAAAAGCTCTGCACTCCCCTACTCTGAGCTATCCATTTGCTCAGATTCAATATTTTATGTTCCCTGTGGTGTTGGTGTTCATGAAATATTTAATGCATGCGTACAGTGCTTTGTGGATCACAGCGTATCCCATATTTCCGCAGACATAATGTAAACCACGAGCACATGAAAGATCTAATGCCATGCTCATAAAATGCATGTTTTTATTGCATGTAAACATGAACCCTATGTAAATAGTTATACAACAACATGCCTTACTGCAGGAACACTAAGATAGAGCACTGCAACCCCTCTGAAGCATCTAGCACAGTTTAAATCTATGTGCGTGCTGTGGACTCACCACCCCCAAGCTGGTAGGTCATTGCTTGACATTTTGTTTAAATCTTACATACGAAAAAAGGACTTGCAATGGGTCACAACGACATCCATTGCTAGCTCAGAAGAAAGGGAGTAGCAACCCCAATTGTATTATGGATATATTTTTATCACAAATCAAGTGGGCTGTGGTTCCATTCAAATTAGTAGGAATTCAGCCATTGATCGCAAGTAGAAGCAGAATCAGGAAATGCAGATTTTTAGGAGAAAACAAAATCTCTCCAAAAGCAATTTTATGATGCTGTGATTATTCCTTCATGTTCTTATTCACTTTGTGATTATGATCATCACTAGCCCCAGGCAGCTGAAACAGGATTTGTTCAACATCTTTTACTGGAACCACTTTTGGAGGAAAGGTGGGATTTTGATTAATTTTTTTTTTGTTTTATTGTACTGGAAAGCATGTGCTTTCATGGAAAGTTTAGATTTCCAGTGAAAGCTATTTTGCCCAAACCAAGTCTTTTTTCAATCAGACCCCTTCAAATTTTTGTTGTTGCTGTTTTGGTTGGGCCTGGCCAAACCAAGGTAGCAGATTTATCCAGTAATGTTAAAGTAAAAAATATCTGTTAGTATGTGCAAATAGATCCTCTGAAGAATCCTCAATTTTGTTTGTTTTCTGTTACCATATAGACAAAAAAACACCTCATATACATCCTGGACACATTTAATTCCTTTCTATGGGGCACTGTGTCAGAAGATAGTCCTCCTGCTGACATATCTTTCCCTGTATCTATGTTTGTGCTTGTTTTTGTGTTTCACTGTTTTTAATTAGCCATAAAAGTTGCACATGTTTTTGTAACAAGAACAATTTGGTTGTGGCTTCCAGGAAAAACGCCCTATGACTATCATCACAAAATAAAGAAAAAGAGAATTAGTTTTTATTTTCTTATAAATAGCGTTAGCGGGTAATAGAAACGTACAGCTCCATGGTGAGGCATGCCATTACACAGCATCACAGAGGCGTAATACAGAGAGTTTGTGTGAATCACCACGATCAGTCACTCTGGTAATGCTGACAAGAGGCTGCCCACAAGTGCGGCATGTACCTGCCCTGGCTGGGCAGGGATGAAGTGTGTGTGGGGGGTAAGGAATGTCAAGGAATAGAAGGGAAGAGCTACAGCTGCTTTACTGTAGTCCCTGTAAATCCACCCTTCGTATTATTCCTGAAACCAACAGAGTAGCTGCAATTGAAATTATTTTTAATTTGTCACCTTAGTTCAGTTATGCCAAAAAGCTGTTCTCAGTCTTAAGTACTGACAGGTCCTTGCTACAGCGAAATAGTACACTGTAGGCAAGAGGGCAACCAGGGTAGAATGAATTGCTCTGCTTCTCTGGCCTGAAGGGTCAAAATCCTCTCTTCCAGCAGGATTTAGCCTCTATGGGTAATATTTTACTCTCTGTGCTCCACGCAGAGAAAATATGAAGCAACATTAATTCTCCCTGCTGCTTTATCTACAGGCAGACTCCATTTTCAGACTGCAAAGCAGCACACAAAAGAAAAAACAGCGAGCATCAAAACCCTTGGAGTTAGTAAAGAAGAAAGGAAGAAATCAAAATCTTCATTACATCCCATTTTGACCAAAAAACCCTAACGCTGGTTGCCAGAAAAAACCCTCACCAAACAAGACCCACTGGCTTGATATGGTCACAGAAAGAACTGCCCCCAGCCTGTGTGCTGTAACAAACCCAGTTTTTATACAGTACAGGAGCACTAATAGTACACTTAGTGAAAATGTACGCATTACGTTTGGCCACAGTATTTTCTGCTGTACATGACAGGGTACTAATCTACCTCTTGTAACAATGAGCGCTAAACACAGAAGAAGATTTTGTCACCCAAATCAACTGCAATAGCTAATAACACAGAAGTATGACTACCGATGCAAATCTTAACTGTAAAAACCTATTTGCAATCTGCAACAGAGTGAAGCACAGAAGAGCTAACAAGGGTCATTACTGGGATGTCATGCCACCCGTCTTCTGATCTTCTCACAAACCTTTCTCAGCCAGGTTTTCTATTAGACAGCTGGATCATCTGGCAGGCTAAACCAGAATTCAGCTCCTGCTTTCGGTATGGTGAGTTCAGATCCTGGTTTCCTGTATGAAAAGAGTTTTCTGAGGATCTTTCCAAAGCGCATAAACCCCCAGAACCCTCCCACAGCCCTCCCCTGCCCAGCCCTTCCAGCAGTCTGGGCAAGAGGATGGGGTGTGAGTAAGGAATCAGAGAGCAGCTACGCTTACTGTAGCATAAACATCCACCAGATTTGCTGTGAGCAGTAGCGCCTGTGTTGGGACTGGCAGTAAGGAGGACAAAACTGTCTTGACAGAGTTCAAGAGAGCGTCAGCTCCCATCCACTGGAGGCCAGTCAAATGACATAAATCTCTACTAACTTCTTAGAGAAGCTATGTCCTCAGACAGCAAGTGCCCACAGAAGCACACCCATAGGATGATGGCTACTTGATGAGTATTAGCAATGATGCCATTCGATGCTAAATAAAACTTAGGCCTCTGAGGACAAACCATGGTCATGTCACTGTGGAAACGGAGATCTCCTTCCCCCTGCAGTAAAGGTTCATGAAATTAATGCAAGCACTAATTAAAATTTAAATAATTGATAATATTATTACTAAGGAACTATATATAGCAATGTCAAGAGGCCTAGAAAATCTGGCAGTAATTGAATTAACCGTGTCTGAGGAGCAGCACTAAGCAATCTTCCCACATGCACACCCGAAACAAACAATGCCTGGCCCAACAACATCTGTAACAGAGAAAATGGTGGAGGAGAGAACAGAATACTGTTAAATAAGGAATAGGGCCACATGGCCTGTAGGTGTTCATCAGAAGAGCCACAACCAACAGGGTTGCATGAAATGAAGGTACTGGTTTGTGCCATGCAAAACAGTGGAACAGATGAGGACTATAATGAGAGCAAAGAACATTTAATAACATTTGAAATGGAATGGAAACTTTAGCTGTGGATTTGAAAGGTGCGTAAGAGCACCCTGTCCATTACTTTAGGTCTTTAACACGTGAATAGCTGGGTAGTGCTGACAACCAGTCTACACAGCAACAAGATGGAGTTAATGACTAAATCATCTGGAGGAAGGGAGGGCATAGCAATGGCCAGAGGGAGATAATCAACAGGATGTTAGCTTGGTACATCTGTTAACGAGAGGCGAAACAGCAGCTGCCAAAGCAGAGAAATTCAACAAGCCTCATGTTGTTTCAAGACCACTGCAATACTGGCCAAAAGCTAAGAACACTCACTGGCCCCCAAAGCTCTTGTGTCTCTCTGAACACTTCTCCCCTGTTCAAGAATTACTTACTTCACCTGCTGTGTACCCAACAGCTTCTTTCCTGGTTTATAACACCAGAAATCTGACAGTGAAACCACTTTCCCTTGTCTGCAAGGCTCTTCCCTTGTCTGGCATTCGTAAGTGATTACATATGGAATGAAAGCTCTTACGAGTGGGGAGAGGTACAAGAAATTCTGTTATTGGTGATCATCATGAACAATTTACGTGGGAACTTAGAACAGTGCTGCTCAAATCCAGGCTCCTGTCGCTATTAAAAAGAATTACTATTTAATGAGCTTCTGTTTTCATTAATGGTGTGAGATTAAGGCTGCTTGCCACCAGGTGAATACTAATAGACAATCTTTAAGCAAAGTAGGCCCTCTTTCCCTTAATTTTAATATATAATAGAATAAACCATGCTTTCTTATTCTCCGTTTTGTTAAGCAGAACCTTCACTGAAGACTCCTTGCTTCAAAAATTGAAAGCATTTGGTTTTTCTTTACACCCTTTCCCTTTAAGGTTTTATTTGGAGGAAAAAGTTCTATGATAAAAAAATGAAAAGAAACATTAAGGTGAAATAATTAACTGCACAGAAAGCTCCTTTCGGTTTAAATATTCCACTGCAGTGTGTGAACTGAGGGAGAACCAGAGAAATGAGCCTAGCTCAAAGCAAACGTGAGGCTGACAGGTAAAGCTTGATGGTGTGGCTATATGAAGAAGGTACCGTGAGAAAAGCTGGAAGGGAGATTTCCAGCACATTAACTGAACCATGGGAACTGCCTGTGCACATGCCTCCTCTGGAGGTAAACGTGTAGCTTGCCCCCAGGTGAAAGTGGATCTTGCCATTTCCCATATACAGAGAGTCACTGGGCTGAGAGAAGTACCTGAAGGCATAGAGAATCATAGAATCATTTAGATTGGAAAAGGCCTTTAAGATCATTGAGTCCAACCATAAATCTAACACTGCCAAAACCACTACTAAACCATGTCCATAAGCACCACGTCTACCCATCTTTTAAATACCTCCAGGGGTGGTGACTCCACCACTTCCCAGGGCAGCCTGTTCCAATGTTTGATAACCCTTTCGGTGAAGAAATTTTTCCTAATATCCAATCTAAACTTCCCCTGGCGCAACTTGAGGCCATTTCCTCTTGTCCCATCGCCTGTTACTTGGGAGGAGATGGACCCCCACCTCGCTACAGCCTCCTTTCAGGTAGCTGCAGAGAGTGATAAGGTCTCCCTTCAGCCTCCATTTCTCCAGGCTGAACAACCCCAGTTCCCTCAGCCGCTCCTCATAAGACTTGTTCTCTAGACCCCTCACCAGCTTCACTGCCCTTCTCTGAACAAAAGGTAAATATAGTGAGGAAATAATGAGATAAATCAGCAGAAGCTTATGAGGGACTCCTCCCAACACCTGTTGATGGCAGGAGGTATGAATATACTTCTTTGGAAATCTAATATGTGGACTGAACTACTCATGATTAGTCTGAAGCAGGAACTGGACTCTAAGCACTGGACGGGTGCAGAGAGATCTCTGAAAGCCACGTATGAATTACAGGGTAGGGAACATGGAACCAGGATGCAAAGAGGAATATAACAGAGTCAACTGATGGATTAGACAAAAAAAACTTTCCAGCAGCAGTTCGGGGAATGATCATATTTGTTGAGAACAAAGAAAGTAGCATTGCAGCAATCAAAAATACAAAGAGAGTGACTGAACTTCAAAGAAAGTATTTAAGTTGCTAGGATGTACAGTGGGCCATATCTTAAAGATCGTAGAAATTAAATACCTGCAGGTTCTAGAAATATCCAATATAAAATTATGTCTAATTAGGGTTTAAATAAAAGGCAGGACATTGGTATTTTTCACAGTAAAATAGGGTAGTAAGAAAGGCTTAAAAGGAGAAGATTAAGAGCTCTCTGTTAGCCATCATCAGCTAGAGCTGATGGATAAGACACCCACATGGGATGATAGGTTTTAATTTGGACTGAATGAATCATACATATCACAGTGGTCAGTCTCAGTCATCGGCACACGTACTGTAACTGAATTTATATTTGTAGAGGGAGGAAAGAGTGAATCAAAGTGAGAACCTGCTGAAATCTCTGCGAAAATTTGGATGGGTTTAGCAGCACTTTCATATTGTGCAAAACTCCAAGCAAAACTGCAATCATCTCTTAACCATCCTGAGCTAAAATGCCATTTTAGAAGGCAGAATTTGTACAACCAGAGATAAATTAATTGCGATGACAGAAAACATGAGTTTTTTTTCAATTTTGAGTGTAATTACAATGTCCCTTTAACTCAACCCTTCCCCATAGCTGCATTATGTAACTGCATTATTCCAAAGTCAAAACATAATAATAAATTATAATCATTTAAAACACCCAGAGGTTTTTTTCAAATGCACATATTCCAGAAACAATTATATTCTGCTTTAAAAACAAGAACACTTGGTGCTCTGCTTATTATTGGTGCTCAGAGCACAACAATCATATTTTATTCAGGATACTTACTGTCCCAGATAGGTGCCTGGCAAATTGCTCTGAATGTTTTCTAGTGCAATTATGGACAGATTGCTTGAAGGTTGAGTCCAATAAATGGAATAGCATTGTGACATGGTTTGTGCTTATTTATAAGAAAATATAAACAGCTGTAAACCCCCCATATCTAATGGTGTGCGAAGTCCTTAACCGCAGTGGTTGTCAACAGGTAGTTATATTTTTCTTTTTGTAATAAAGCTAAAAAGAACAAGCCACAAATGAGCGACTACAGAACAATGACAATTACTGACATTTGCAATTGTACAGCACTGGTTGGTAACTTACAGCCTTTTTAATTACAGGTGTGGTTTTTCGTGTTTAATTCTACTCAGTATTAATTCCTTAATCTAGCTGACCATTAACCGTATCTGCTGGCAGATGGAAGAGGCTGTAGAGAGTGGGAAGTAGCAGGGAAAACACAGACAGATTTTTTTGTAGGGCTGCAAGCTTAAAACCTTAAAAATACTTCCAATAAAGTTCAGGAGCTTCCTCTCCTCCTCACATATTACAGAAGCCACGAGATCTAACAGAGCAACAGGACATGGAATTATCTAGTCTGTTTATTTGAACTTGGCTTGTGTCCATGTACTTTCCTTCTCATTCAATATTGCATAGGGTCAACCACCACCATTTAGAAGAATCATCACACTGCGCTCTAACACGTGCCCATCTTTCCGATTTTCAAAGAGGATCTTATTGATTCAGTTGCAGCTCCAGTGAAAGAGGTAATAAAAGACTTGTATAAGTTTTCCTTGTAACACACTTAGTTAAGAGATTTTTTTGTGCACTTGGGATCCATTAGCATTTGCAAATAAGTCAAAGCCACAAAAATACACAGAGGGAAGCTTCTCCTCAAATTCCACATGTGCTCTGATATGGGGGGCTGTTCAGGTGGTGGTCTGAATGACTGGCTTAGATTTTCAGAGGAAATACACAGACACAGACATCATTTGACAGATCCTTCCCCTATTCCCTTCAAGTTTAACTGGAAACTACAGTAGCTGCCTTTATATAACGCACAAATTAGATTAATTGTGATGATCATTCAGTTTCGCTGTACCACAGATAACAATCAGACAATTGGTTAGTTTAAGAGGAAAAGGCACAAAAGAGCATAACACCAGTCATTCTATATTAATGAACAAGTACAGTGCAGTGAGACCCCAGCCTCATTTTTACTTACAGTATCCTTCAGAATCCAAACCCAGACACAGAAAACCTGAGAGACCTGAGCACAAAGTTAATCTGATACTTTGGTTCCCCCCTTGCCCCCTACAGTTTTGCATTTTGTCCAAAGCTTCAGAGCTTGCCCTACCAATTTTGCTCTGTTTTTCAGAAGTCCTTCAGAATTTCTGCAAGCAAAACTTTACAGCAGCATTCAAAGCTTCCCTTAATTTCCAGAGCTGATCAGGAGGGAGGCTGGCCCTGCAGGTGTTAACTGGCAATTTGGATTAAAATGTCTCATTTAAAGAAATTATTCCATGGATGAATGGTTACCTTGCAGGAAAAGAAAAATAAACCGAAGGACCATTGAGCTAGCATATGTTTGTGACCTGCAATAGAAGATCCCTGGGAATAATTGCAAAAAGCAGCAAAAAGAAACCTACTTTGCAAAAGCAGCAGGATGAACAACAGGCATATCCCTGCTTGAATTCCAGGGGAGATTTGGCCCAGAGTCTTTCCTCCTTACTGGAGAGAGCTGTGAGAATCTGTGCTTTTATTTTAAATGCATAGTCATCAGGGGGAAGGCTGGAGACCATTTCAACATTAAAATTAAAAGTGAAGCAAAGAACGAGTAACATTCAGAGGGTATGGTTTTTCATATTCTAATACAGTTTCCCCTTTTCACTAAAGAAGTGAGGTACAAGATGAGGGAGTGACAAGGGCCAGACTGTTTTTCAACAAGTTTACAACTTAAGTAGACATAGCACACAAAATGGAAAAGGGAATACTTCATTCCTGTTTTGAAGGATGTTTAATTCAGGAACTAAAAGATTCAGTGATTTGTTCAGTGGGAGCCTGTTCTATAGAGCAGGAAAATACTCCAGAAATCTCAAGCTCGTCCCCTCTTTCTCCACGATTAATAATATTAACCTGTTAAAAATTTAAAAATTGCTTTTCAAGGGCACCTGCAAAATATCTTGGCTTCCATCTATTTTTTAACACACATGTGAAAGGAAACAGTTTCAACACTGAAATGACAAAATCCTGTATCAAGAGTGCTGGTAGGACGTAATTACAGAGGTACCTTGTAGCTACTTTTTGTTAGGCTTGTCAGATCTACACTTGCAGGGCTTATGAGTCAAGTAAAGACCCATAAAGTCATTTCAGATCTGCATCTTACCTGAGCTCTGCTCCCCAAAAGTAGCTTCTGAGCTTTGAAGCTCAGAAACTTGGTTCACAGAGAAGAATATCTTGGTACGGCATAACCCATGGGTGCACCATTGAAAAACAGCGCATTGTCTACCCCTGCTGCAACAAGTGGACAGGAAGTTCTGCAACTTTAACAACAAATGCTTCTCAAAGCAGTAACGTGGCTGTAGTCACATACCTCTTTTGCCCTAATTTTTTAAAAAGAGTGAGAATACAATCTATTTTAAGCTACAGTTTCCCATGCCTGCTGGAAAGGCACCTGCTACCTCATTTGGAAGGTCCAATCAGGTGCAGAAAACTGAAAAAATTTCCCAGGTTCCCCAACACGATTAATCCTTACTGAATCTTCCTGATTAGCTTATTTTTGTCAGGTAATTAAGATCTTTACCAAATTACTCACATGCTCAGATTATAAATGTCATTTATTTCATAAGCCCTTTCTCAAACCTGCCAAATAATACTAAAAAGATGCCACAGGAGTGGGTGGATGACAAGGACATAGTGGAATAGAAAAAGGCAGACAACTTCTGAAGGGAAAGTGGGGGGAGTTGAGTGCTACAGACAGGTAACTGAGGAGAGAGGAGGGAAGGAGCACCAGGGAAAGAGAAACTGCAGAACAAGAGAGGGATACAGTGGAGGAAACTGGAGAGAAGAGAGAAAACGTGACCTGGAAAGGGAGGAAATAAGACAACAATAAGATTTTCCTAGTAGCACTGCCCATACTAGCCAACAAAACAGGCTCTGCAACTTCATGTTAATTATGCCTGTAACCATCATGCCCATTTTTAAATAGAAGGCCCCATTTCTCTTTTTCCCACCCTCACTTACGCTTCTCCACTCAAAGCGATGCTTCTCCAGGCTGGCACTGCCTCTTTATAGTGCTCACAGAGGCCTCCAATTCAGTCAGTGCCTCTAAATGCGACTGGGAGGCAAATTATAGTAATCAGGAGAGAAAGACAAAAAAGAACTCCTAGTCCCAGGGCTTTTTGCCATCCATGTATATCATCTATCTTTTTTAATAATACATTAATCCATTAAATAGGGATTTAAGAAAAAGAAATGCTCTTGCTCTTTCTAAAGCAGTTTACACAACTGACATTTTTTTTCTCTGACCATTTCATTGCTCTGTTTATGATTCTTTCACCACCTATAAAACTCTAACTTTTTAAATAAAACACTTGAGTTCCAGTGAAAGGGTTTTTATCTCCTTAATGAATACAAATGTCTCTAATCCACTTTACAAAACTTAAAATAAAGCCTATAAATGTACTGTGGGTGTTTGATGATGTTTGTCTCCTTTATTCATCATGTAATACAGCACTGCAATGCTTTTTCACCTTGGGTTTTAAACTCCTCTCTCTGGACCTTAATTGCTTGCTGATGGGCTTGGGGTTGCAGTCCTTCTCCCCTCCTTCCTGCCTGGCAGACTTTCACCAAGCTGGATGCTTTGGGAAATATTTTTGAGACCCACGTTTTCAGAAGGGAGGCTTCAAAATCGGGACTGTGTATCACTGAGCATTACTGCTGCTGTGCGCGACAGCATCATGAATGTAGAGCATGTTTGCATCCTAGAAGATCCCAGAGCAGGCATGCCCTGAGCTGCAGCTGAATGTTTATGGCCAGCTTTTGGTCTTCACCGACCCTTGGGCTTATCTGTACAATGCCCCATGTCACAAAACATATGGCATAAAACCTAAATCAATGCTGGTTGCCTGGAGTCCCTAAGGGCTCACCCAGCCACCAGTCTCTGGTGTCCCAAGCTTGGCCCCTTGTGGTGGCAGTGAGGAACTTGCTGCAGTATCTCCACTCTTCCCAAGAGCTCCTACACCTCTCTGCGGGATGATCCGACACATTCATCTTAATAGGCAGGAACTTAGGTACTGGGTATGATGCTTCTTACATGTCTAATCTTAAGCTTCCCACAGTAAATCAGAGGCACTATTTTGAAATACTTTTCTTCGAAAAAAGTAAACAACAAAAAAGTCATGATCTCTAGTGTGAGTTGGAAAGATAGACTGGACCTGCATCAACTTATTTAATTGCCTTTATTTTTCCCTGGAAAACCAGATCAGAGATGTGCTGCAAAAAATGAAAATTTAAGGTGGAAAATTAGCAATATTCTCTGTCAAAAACAGCTGACTTTGAGTTTAGGAGGAGGTTGTGGCTCTGTAGTTTTGCAGAGTGCTGCAAATGCTCTGCATGTGTGCACACCTCACCTGCTGGGGCAGCCAGCTCACATTTTGCTCCAGAACTGACTTGTAGGGGCATTGCTCATCTCCTATCCCACTCAACATGAAAAAATCCTGCGTGCTGCTGGAGCCAGGACCTAAGTAACAGGGCTCCATTACCATTGCAGCATGTATTTTGAAAGCCACCCTGAAGCCAGCACATTTTTCTGACTTAAAGATATTGACTCCTATCTTGAGGACAGAGGGAACACACAGTACCACCAAATGAATTATTAATTGTTTAGGTAAGAGAATGAGGACAATTCCATCCTGAACTCCACCAGGATCCCTCAGGGCTCTCTATAAGATATTGATAAGATGGACATCAGATTCTGGAGCACTAATATATTTGCAGAGTTAACCAAAGGGAAATTTAACTGTAAAAATGTTGTTGCAAGGACAAATTTCATGTTGTGAGATGCAAACATTGCTAATTGTTTTACTGCCTGCATGAAATCAGTGCTTCTGTGATAGAAAACAACCAGGAGCAACATTTTGGTCAACCAGAAATGAGGGATCTGTCAGCAAAACCTAAGCTAAGAGAAATGGAGAAAGAGGTTACATTTTGCCAGTGCCTGTGAACTGAGTGGGGGCAGTGAGATATTTTTAAGTTTAGTTTTAGTTTTAACATGTATTTCATCAAGCTGCCAGAGAAATCTTGAGTTTTTGTTCTCCGTCTTTGATTTACTCCCCTCTACAGAATCACTCTGTAAATCTCCAGTTTTAGTGGCCTTGAAGACAAAGTCACACAACTGAGAAATGGTATATTGCCTAAGAAAGGTAGTGCATCATGAAAGCTAACGTATCTAATACCCTGCTGAGTATTTGATTACAGGTTACAAATGTGCAGTGACGCTAGGCAAAAGTTTACTGATGGATCCTGCCCACGGTGAGTTCTTTCCTATTTCCCTAGATGTGATCCACAGCTTTAGCACTGCAGTACTGTCCATGCAGCTGAAAAAGGAAAACTGATCCCTGTATCCCTCTCTTCCTCAGAAGTTAAAACCCCCACAATTTGCTATACTCTTTTAGTACATTTTTCATATTTGCTGACAACAACTTCCACCTGCAGGAAATCAAAGACGAAAAGACAGTTCTGAGTGAGATAGCTGATTGCATTCATGCCATCTGCATGATGTTCCTACCATTTTTCCCTCCTCCTTGTTGGGTGTGAGCTTGCTAAAGCTTCTTCAGCTTGGGGTTGACCTCTGGTAAGTGCTATGGGAGCGTAAAAATGATTTGTACATGGTCCAGGAAAGAAGCAAGCACATAGTATGCAAATCGGTGGTAGTTCTCCCTGCTTTGTGGAATCATAGAATATTTCAGCATCTTCTGTGTTGGCTTCCAGCATACACTGGGTGTAATGAAAAATGCCAGAAAAGAAAAACTTATTGAAGTCTGCCACCAATGGCAGGTGAACTACAGAAATACATTTTGCAACAAGATTCCCTTTTCAGTGTTAGAAGACAATAACCTTTCCCCATTTCTTGTCACAAAGCTGGGGCCTGTTAGGCAATGACTGGATTAGCATGTGTGAAAGTAGCTTCCATGTTCCAACGTTGATATTTTTTCATTAAAGCAACACCAAAATCAAAAGCACCAACTGTTTTGCCATTGGCCAAGAGTGACCAAAAGATTGAACATGTCTGGAGACCAGTACCTGGCAATCAGTGGTTTAGCCACCTCACTCAGCTCAAGCTACTTCACAGCAATTCAGCTTGCAAGTATGCCAGGTTCATGGTCTCATTTTGTGAATAGAGGTTACTGCCCAGTATATTGCCAGTCCAGTATCTTTCAGTAGCATTAAATACATTTGAAAAGAAAAGATTTTACACTGTACCTGAGTACCTGATAGCGACAGCTATGTGGAAGGAAGGGAAGATTAAGAAAAATCAAAAGACTTTATACATAAATGATCAGGAGAAAACATACTGCACAATATGAGAGATTTTGCCTCTAGAACCAAAAGAATTATTGAGAATAGGCAAACCACTACAGGCGTGTTCCCAAGAGGTTAAAAGGAACTGAAGCAGGCAGATGGGATTGCAAATAATGTCACTGACATATTTGTAGAAGAGAGGTGAAATTCAGCTCCCAGTCACACACAGAGAAAACCCCAGCCCACAGACCTCTTCTGCTCTGTCCCAGTGTCGTGGTTTGGGCCCAGAACCCAGAGGGATGAGGCACAAACAGGACCAATGAGTAGGAAAAGGAGAGAGGGAACTTTGTATGGAAAAGATTTGCTCTGTGTCTGAAGAGGCTCTATATTCATTAGAGCAGGCAATCAGAATCCCATCTCACGACAGCAGAAGTTATAAAAGAGAAAAGATTTTGCCACAGAGCAAAAATTAGGAGGGCCTCTGTATCACCCCTGGCCCAGTGGGAAAAGTCAAACCTTTCAACTAACAGTGTAATTCAACTCAATTAAAGAAGAACCCTAGCCACTGGCAATGTCTGTGTTCTGGAAGTTATCATCAGAGAATTATGGGGTTTTCAGGTACACCTCAAGCACTCTTTGCTTATTGTGGAGAATTAGACTATTTGCATGCTCCTCAGTGTACCTACCTATAACATTTACTAAGCAATTACGACCATTAACATGATCTAATACGTTGCTTCAGAGCTCCAGTTGCTTAGAGAGCTCACAAAGGATTTTCCCTCTCCTCAAGAGCTGCCTTAGAGTGGAGCAATATTCCAAGACGACACACCGGACACTCGGACTGCCTGCTATAGCTTACGGAAATGTTTTAAGGCCAAATTATTGCTAATCTGCAAAAAGGAAAATAACTTCTTACCTAATAAAACCTTTGCCTTTTTTTCCCCGTCCTCTGCAGCACGGACATCTCACCGCTGACAACTCTCACCTGGCAAGAGTGCTGGGTCTTTGGGCCTCATTTGCATCTCCTGTGCAACAGGCACTGAAGCAACTTCTGAAATGTGTTAAATATTAAGAAGTAGCAAAGATTTCCAGAAAACCATCAGTATTTTCTTAGAGGTTTAGGAAAGAAGAACTGCCACCTTACCAGTAGAGAATTTTAAAAAACATACAGATCTTCCTGAGTTAAAAAAACCCTAATCTATTAAGAGCTCATAGTTTTTTTCTTACAAAAAGAAGGTTTGTCAATAGCCTACTTTTAGGACTTCTAACACTATAAGACAGCCCTAAACAAAACCTGCTTCTGGTGTTAACACTCATCTCTCACTGAGGACTCTCTCACATGCCAGATAGGTATGTCCAACCTTTAATGAGACCATTCTAGAAGTCTTCTGGCCATTTGACCAGATGGCTTTAAAACCTGCAATGAAAGCTTCTATCAAATGGTCCATTTGAGTAATCCTAGCTAACACTTACTTACATCCTTAAAAGTATAGCACAGAAAAAAATGTATGAATTACAGTAAAATAGTAGTTGTAAAGGATAAACAGTTGGTTTATCACTCTCACAATGAGGGTGATAAACCAACTGTTATTGCTTGATGCGTCTTCCCAGTAAAAAATAACCTCTCCTCACATTAGCTTGAGCGCTTCATTTAATAAAACAAGTAACTAAAAGTGGATTCATCTGCTGTTATAGTTTCCAAACACCCCACATATAAATCATGAATCTCTCTTAATATAGCAAGGACACAGGCAAGTTTATAATGACCTAATGTCACAGGAATAATGATAATTGATAATAAAAAACAATTGCCATAAATATTAAGATGTATCCTGTGCTTTTCATTGTCCCTTTCCTGATCTTTGTTCTTTTCTGAATTTAGTCCTCTAATTAATCAGGGGGAATTTTTGGCCAAATGGAACTTTGATTTGGTAAAAATGGAAAGGGATTCATGATTGGGTTAACGAGGAAGGACAAAATAAATTGGAGAGTGTGTTTTTGAAGAATTAAAATCATACCAGTAATAATAACTAGTAATAACAAATGTTGGTTTCACACTAGCAGAGGTTCAGTAATTTACCTCCTTGTCATGTGGTTTGTTTTAAGGTTATTAGACCTGGAGTGACTCAAGCAAGCATTCAAACTACAAACCTCTTTTCTGTTATTCCCACAAACTCAGGTTTCAGAGTTTGAATTAAATCCAGAATGGCGTCCTTGGTGTGGGTGGGGTAAAAAAATCACTTTAGTCTATGAGATGCGGCAGCACCGCTGTTGAGGAAACAAAACCAAACCAAACTCACATATATGAATGAGAAATGCAGCATGACAGTAGTTCTATATGGGAGGATTTAAAAGTAAGGACATTTCTGTTATAGCCACGGAAACTCCATAAAGTGGACTGAAAATACCAGATAACCTTGCCAAAATGAAAGCAGTTGACCTACCCCTCCACCCTCAATACAGGTTGGAGCTACTGCACCGCATGAGTTGCATTACATCAGTTCATCACTGAAAGCACAGAAATATCTCCCCGACATTACCACTGGGGAAGACATTAAACTGCCAACCACATTTTGGCACGGTTTGTCATGAAAAAACGAAAAGCTTTCCTTTTCAGAGTGGGTATTTTATCATTATGATTGGGCCCAGCATTCCTGGGAAGGAGGGGGGAAGGAATTTTGCTCTTTTATTTGCTCTAGATCAGTCACTTATGATGGTGACAGCCACACCGTGACCAATGCTGTGTCTCCTCCTGAAGAGGGCTGTTACTCCTGTCCCCCTTCTCTCTCCCCAGAGGTAATTTTCACTGCAGGTAGCGATATGAATAAGGAGAACGAACAGACATTTTATGGATCATTTGTCATAGTTATGCCAAAGCAAGTAAACATCCAACTGCAGTTAAAGAAAGGTAAGAACTTTGGGACGAAGCTTTAACACTTCTTCTATTTGCTGCATGCATTCTACCTTTTCAGAGCCAGATTTAAAACAAAAATATTCTTGAACTATTTGAAAACTCCTTACCTCCAGGTGATGTATTTGTTCCCATTAGAGCTAAAATGGCAAAATAACAAACAAAGCTTTCAATTTCTTGGAGCAAGGGCCAGATATTGAAAGATAGTAAGCAGAACAGTAACATCACAAATTACTGTAAATTGAGTACCTAGCTGTAATTTTCATTTCATTCTTTCCTGATAGATATTGGTTAGAATTTGATTATATTTTATGTCTACTAAAGTGGAGTTAAGAGAGACTAAATATGCTGCTCCCTGAAGCAAGCACACAACAGTTAGGATAGGGAGCAGGCTGTTGAGGTTGCATGTATCCATCAGCTATGAGCACACCAGGAAAGTAACAAATGAGTCAGGGGTTCTGTCTGTTCCCGACTGTACCATCGATTCCCTATATGACTTTTTAAAAGTCATTTACAACATGGGGTTTTGCTAAGAATTTCGGTGTGTGCACATTTGAAGATCCCCAAAGTTTAGACATCAGTGCAAATTAGTTTGTCATTACTGGAACTGCCAACTAATTTAGGAGATACAGACTTTGATTACAGAAAAAGAAAAAAGATGGCAAGTTTAGCACATCATCACCATTAGTGTGCACTCCTCTTCAGAACAGACCTTCTCAGAGACGTAGCTCGTTCATCCATTTTTTAGTGTTCCAACATGTGGAAGAATAGTAACATCTCCTCTATGGGTGAAAAGCAGGAGCAGCAGGTTACTATGTCAGGTTCCTGCAGTCCTCAGTGCTGGGAACAAAGAAGGGTATGTGTGAATATAAAATTGTCTTATCCTAATTGTACCTTATCCTTGCTGAAGAAGCAGCAGAACTACATGTTGATGGCCTGAGCAACAGAAAACATGGCCTGCAAAAATTTAACCTAAGTAACCCAGCACAATGAATGGTCAAGACATCTGTTGTGACGCTTCTGTTGACCAGGAACCAGATCTTCTTGATGATGGCGCTCACCTGGCTTTGAGTATCCTACCTGAGGAGGATACTCAGACATCCCATTTAGGGCACTCAATGCTAGAAAAAGAATCTCTGCCATCACTGCACGAAATGGGGTAAGAAGGCATTTAAGAAGGAGATATAAAGGGAAGAGAAAGAGGGAAGAAAAAAAGTGAAAGGAATACATTTTAGAGTAGCAGGTGCCAGTGACATGGTCCCTGATCGCTTCTTGAACTCCACTGCTCCCCTTTTAGGATCTGGTTCAGTTGTACTCTCATCTTTAGAGCCTGCTGCTTCTCCTTTGTGAGGGGAAACACTATGCAGTGCACAGAAAGAAGTGGTGGTATAACACCATGCACAGGAGTTAAAAAAAAAAGAAAATCAATGCTCCAAGTTCTGCATTTCACGATGGCCATATTTAGTCATAGGTTGGAAAAGGTGAGCACAATTTGGGTCCAGTTTTTATTTACTTCAAACTCCAGGCTCAGTCTTAGGCTCCTACACAACATCCTTGCCTGCATATCGTTTCCCAGTGTGTTTCATCTGGCAGCAATGCTTTAGTTCACAGTATTGTGCTATACGCTGTTAAACACCTGTGACATCCCTCTCTTGGGAGTAACTGCATTTCTGTGGTGGGTGAAGTGATTCTCCTATCCAGGGTAACCTGTAATCAGCTGTTCCTCTTTCAGAATGAAAGGTGATATATAAATGTAAATGGTATTACAGTGCCTGTCTTTCACTTACTCTTGCAACATGGGAAAACATGTTTTCTTACAATACATTTCATCTACGGAAAAAGCACTTTCCAAGACATCTTTTACTTTGCTGCTGACACGTATTAGCATCTAAAGCAGAAAAGCCCTCCATTATTAATTTTTAAATAATGAAAACACTATTCCTTCTCAAAACTGTCACCTGCTATAGATCTTAATCAGTTTCAGCCCTATTATGGCAATGCCTGCTGCAGTGAAACAGGTTTTGGAAAGAATTTGTCACCCAGGGAAAAATTATTTTCTTTTCAGTGGGATCCACAGCATTAAAAAAATTATAGCAGCATATGCCCTCCGATATATTTTATCGAATGCTAAATGTTAGAAATATACATAAACTAAATTCTGGATAGTTTTCAGCTCCCCATTAAAGTTCTGCCTTGGAAGCATTACGAGGGCAGTCTGCCAGATACAAAGAGAGTGGATACACTGTTAGGAAGGACGCAATCTTTTATTGTCTTTCCCCTTTATAAAGTGGTTGCAGTCAAACGATGTGTGGCTGCTGGCGCTTAAACAAATGATGAAGCAGACACTGGGGAGTTTTCTTTTTGTTCTAAATCACCTTGCACTCTCTCCTACACTAGTTAGCCATGAACATTGTCATAGCAGATACATCTCTGAGACTCCTTTGGTCTCATTTGTGGATGAATTTTTGCCCTTTTAAATTTCTTGATCATTTCAAAAACATCCTACAGAAGAACAACCTATAGAAAATCAGATATTTGCATGGATGTTGGTTGCTTAAGTTCCCTGTGACGTTCATGGGTCCTCTTCACCCATCTTCCTCATGCAGCTCACTCTTGCAGTTGGCAATATCAAATCTGAAACCCAACTGCACATTCTCAAGAGAGACGGAAGGATGGCATCTCTGAGACTACAACGAATATTTGAAATTCTATTGCCTGTCATCACAGCACAACAGAAAATAAAAGTAGTACTTGCCATTGTGCCAGTGGCTGGCAGAGTAATCCCGGATAAATCATCTCATTTCACTCAAGTCATCTTTCTTAGTGCTTGAAATGGAGGATGATAGTTCCCATATTTTTCAGGCAATTTTGAGAGTATAAGATCAAAGATGCTCTCAGCGCACATAAAAAATAGTTCCTACACCAACAATCGAAAACCTTAATTCAATTAAATGTAAGCCTCAAAATATCTTTGGCATAAAAAGCTTGTTGGAATACAGGCAATAACCAGCTTGAAACTTAAAAGTGTTTCTGGCTCTAATGAAAAATGCCAGCACTCCAAGTGCCCTAGGGGTAGATGTGCCTGGAAACAGTAAGATATTTTTGTTGCTGGAGCTCTCCTTCTAGCTGAGACCTCACACAAAGTGCTTGAGATGGGTAAACACACACCTAAACAGAGAACTAGACATTGCTGTATGACATACTTTAATCAGCCTCTGTCAAATTGGTGTATTTGGATAAAAAAATAAAAGGATCAGAAACCCATTCTTGTACTCAATACCAGTAATTGTCAGTCATTAAGGAAATTGACAAAAGGAACCAGCAGCCCTGTTGCATCACCATGTGCCATGTTTGAACTATGGTATTACTTCATGGTAGACTGAAGTGAGAGGTAAGGTGATTGCAAACATGTTAATCAAATCCAACGCACACTATTCGGATCCCTTCTTTTGGTGAAGTGCCTCACTCTTCTTTTTGATTTGAGAACTGTTGAAAACATCACTGTGTAACCAAACCTCCAAAAAGATGAAAACAACTGTGCAAGACATTCAAGACCAGTCTCCTTCCTTGTATGACCCCTGTGCACATTCAAACAAATAAGAAAGGGACTCAAATACTTCATATTTACCCTGTCTCTTTCCTTTTAGATAATGACTCAAATAACTTGNTTTAAGAAGGTCCTAAAGTACTGACAACTCTGAAGAAGATGGCCAGACGCATGATGCTGGTGTGCAACAACATGACCCTTTCAGGCACCAGGAGTCTCCTAATAAGCAGTAGCAGGCAGCAACATCTGCCTCTCTAGATCCAGAAACAGAAGGTAAAAATCTGCTGCTGAAGAATTCTTTGTTCCAGATGGCAAAGCAGTACCTCCTTCCTCCTCCCAGACACTTAGCTGGCCAAGAGGGGCAGCACCCATCACACAGGCTGGTTTCTTAAAGGGGGCAGGACTTCAAAAGAAGCCACGCAGAGGAACGAGGAAAGGAGACCAGAAGAAGGCCTCCTCTGCTGTTGGCACTGCTGGCTCTGTTTCTGCCATTGCTCCAGTGAGCTAAATGCCTTCTCTGCTGCCTCTGGTCCCCTGCAAAAGCCTCTCTCCCCTCGTAAGCTCCCTCTTTTCTCTTCCCAGCACACAGCCTTGCTCAGGCAAGCAACACCCTGCAACAACTGCCGTTCTTACTGCTGCCAACCAGATGGCTCTGTATTAGCACAAACACCTTTGCTGCAATTACTGCAGTTCTCTGACCTCACATTTCTCCTTGACAGGGTGGCAGCAGAACCCGTGCCACCTCTTTGCTGCGAGTGCACTTCGGTAGCTGTTAGTTAGCACATGCCAAGGCACTTCCAGCCCTACAAGCACTTCTCTCTCCAGAGTACCCCATGTTCAGGGCATGGTCTGTGAGCAAAGCATTCCTAGTCAAGCCACTTCTCTGCTGCAGATGCATCTCTATGGCCATCTTTGCTCTTCTCTCATCCTCGCTACTGCATTGATCACAGCGTTATTTCCTTCAAAGGAGATAATAGCTTACCAGCCTTCAAGCTAAGGGAGATAGACTAGTCTACATCTGCTGAAAATGTGGCCCTTTGTCAGGGAAAGTGAGTTATCACAGATTCTTCCTCACCTCCAAATATCTCTGCCCACATGATGCAAGTTATAAGTAGTTATAAGCATAGGTTTTTCCTAACAGCTAAAAGTACAGAGAGTCTTAAGTTCTTTTCCTAGTTGCTCTTACTGTTTGTTACTCATTACTAATCACACTGTTTGGAAATAAAGTAGGCCTTAAAACTTATATGCAATACATAGCCATGCCAAAATTTTAAGTACACAATCACTTAAAATATACTCAGACATCTATAAATCACAGGAATAATACTGATCCCTAGGTAGCTGTATGAACATATATTGCACCTCTGGAGAATGCATATGGATCCAAACTCATTTTCCAACAGTATTTATACTCACAAATGGACTTTTGCTAAGAATCAGGGTAGGAAGGGTATGTCTACAAAGGAAACACAAATTTGCTTGCTTTCTACCTCACCAAAATTTTGTCCCACACCATATGTTATTAGTAATCTAGCTCTCTTAATAGTAAAAAGCAAAAAAAAAAAAAAGTAATAATCAAGCAATACCACACTTTATATACCTTTTATATATCACTCATACTGTACACTGGTATGAGTTTCACACCAGTAAGACTGAATGAAGACTAAAAATTCCCTGCTCCTGACTTACACCAGCATCAAATTCTTATCCTCAGTTTGCATTCTCTTAAAGGTTACAAAGATGCAGACAAATACAGACATACTGCAATTTTCTATGCTGATGGTAAAATACAAGCAAAACAATTTTGTTTACATGTGAAGGAAATGTGTCCTAGAGGATACCTTTACACTGATGCTCACTGTTCTTTAAGGAGCTCTTTCCAATACCTTGCATTTCCTCAATTGCTCAGTTGGGCTCTATTAAAAAATAAACATCTAGCTACCGCAAAGTGTCATTCTGTATTTAACAATACTGGATTTTAATTATCTCTTCCTCTATTCCCCTTAATTTTAACTATCTTATTGTTTATCTTGATAAATTAACTTCTTTTCTCCACTTACATATTATCTCTCCAGCTAATCATTATTATGCACTACTTTCTACTTGTACTAAAGCTACCTTTCTGACTTCCCTTGTTACTAATTACTTTTAAACTCTCTCCTGATGAACATTTCTTCTCCAATAGGATCTAGCTTAACAATCTGTGTAAGCAACTGGGTGCCATAACTGAGATGAAGCTGCATTTTGTCCCTCAGAGAGACAAAATACCTTCCCAAATTTCTGGTCTGACCTTTAAAAGAAAGTTTGCTGGAAAATAAAGGCATGTGCTATGAATTACACACAAATTCATACACAAGATGACTTGGCTCATCTGTACAATATGGCTTCCCAGTTGGTTTGGCAGCAGCCTGAAAATGCAAAACAAGAAGAGCATCTGCACATCTTTTTAGTATCATCACTAAAAGCACTTCTCTGCAGATGGAGGGCTCAGGGGCCCCATCTCGCCAGGGCTGACCTCACACAGCCACTGAGAGCTAACTCATCCCACAGAAGTGAATTTTACTTGCTATAGTTTGGAGAAGAGTGACACTGAGTTGCTCCTGCTCCCAGCCATGCTCTTTCTCTGCCCAAAGCCACCAAGAGCCAACCCGTACAAAGTTCACAGGAATGGGCTGCCATTGTCCCTTCTCTTAATAACAGCTTTGGGTCACTTTTATGGGTTTTCAGCTTCTCTGTGCTTAAAGTAAAATTTCCCACTAACAGATTGGTGAAGTGTGACATTTTCTCTTCAGCTCCTCTGAGACAAAGAAAAAAATGAGTGACCCTACCTTCATTATGGGCCAATTTCTCCACTTGCATTTGCTATATGTTACTGCTGACCCCAGGCATGCCTCGCCTTTACTTCTGTTGCTCTTTTGTACCTAAGTAAACTTCTCAAAGTCTCCACTTCCCATCTGTACTTTGCTACAGTCACTAGTAAACCCACTGTACTCCTGCTAAATGTGAATGAGACTATTAACCTTTCTACTGCTTGACCAAGCATGTCTGGATATGGTGTGTCCACAATTAGTGCCAGGGACATTTCCAAGGAAAGCTCAAACTTAAATGGAGTGAAAGGCAAGTGTGTATTATAAACACTTTCTCAAGCTGATGGTAAATACGATATTGTACTCTTGGAGTAATGGTGTTTGTGTGTACTTAAAGCAACTGCTGTAGATGAACACCGTCAATTTTGCCAGCTTGGAAAGGGACTATGGGAAACAAGCAGAACATTACACTGCAGTTTGATGAGAGCTGGTTGTCACACGTGGGTCTGGAAACACAGCAGACAAAATTATTTGAGATCAGCTTACAGAGAAAAACAATCGCTCCTCGCATTAGAGAGGGTTTACTGCTCGAATCAGACTTGACTCTAGAGGGGCTAGCTAGAGCCATTGCTAGTCGACTGAGTCAGCAATGGCAGAAGTGAAAGTGGTAAGTCAGGGTACAGCAAGCACTGTTGAAGCTGTGCAGCCATCCTGGGTGGGGGTTTAAAGTGCAGTCTATGGGAAAATTACAATACTGCAGACACGTGCTCAGCAGACTCCAAATACACAGGGAAAGCTTTGCTACCACTGTGTTTCCATACAATATATTGGAAATTATGCTGGATGTCCTGCAAGAGAAATCCAGTGCAAACACTGCATGAAATTGGACATTTTGTGAGAGTATGTCCTAGTGCTCCAAATGAGCAATAGGTATGCAAAATTACTTGTGCCAGAGGCTCCTGTTATGAGTGCCAACAGAAATAGCCCTAGACTCACTGCACACATAGCCACATATACTGTTAATGTTGCTGCTGTTATCAGGAGAGCCACAAGCCATTGAATTGATGCCAGTCATGAGCTCTGCAGTCTCTATACTACTTGAATCTGCCTATTTGCAAAAACGCTGGAATTTTGCCAGTTACAGACCTGAGATTATGGCTAGTGAGCTAGCTACGGCACTGAGCTCTTCTGCTTGGTTACCTGGTTGTAAACATGACGTTGGATTGTGCAGCTGCTCAACACACTGCTGTATTTAGCACCAATGCTAAAGGCGTACAGTTTCCTGTACTGAATAGGTAAGTAATAATTAGTTAATATTACTTCAGCACCGAATATTAGTACATCACAGGCTCCAGTTTTACCTGAGAGTAAAACTGGAGTTTTATTTATAAATCCTGAAAGTACTGAGAAAATTCTGTTTCCAGAACTCCAGTTCAGCATCATACAGTGCCTGTACAATAAACTGTATCACCTGTCATTTTCCGTGAGAGATGCTGCATCATGAAAGCTTGAAACAAAATGTCCAGAATGACATTATCACAGAAAGCGAAACTTCTGACTGGTGCCCATCAATAGCGGTGACAAGGAAGAAGACTGGAGAGATTTGTGTTTGCGTGGACTTGAGAGCTAACCTAAGTTACAATGATTGATAGCCATCACCTGAACTCAATGGTATAAAGGGTTTATCTACCCTTGGTCTACAGTATGGATGAAGAATACAACAGGAAGAGAACAGCGACCTCAGAATAGTTAATACGTGTTGCATTTTACCCCCCTTTTATGCACATGCATTAACAGGCATCTGTCTACGCTCATTTCTTGTCACAGAATGATGCCTAAGATTCTCAGCCATCAGCCTTGCAGTTATAGTGGAATGGAAGAGCAGAAGCTGAATTTTACCAAATTCCCCTTCAGCAGACAGTGAATGTCTTTGCCTTTTCCTGGGCACATCAAGTTTCTCCACTGAGACTGAAACCCAACCTAGACAATGCCATTCTCCTTGAGGAAGTCCCATCACCACATTTCTGACTCTTGCATCACAGTATGAGACATCGTATCTCGACTGTGTTTTCTCGGTACAGGCACTATGAGCACCAGTTTGCAGAATCTCATGCTTGGTTTTGAAAATGCTGCACTAGTAGTTTCAAAATAGTTGGAAGCCAGTTTTGAAAGAGTAGTGAAAGCGCTTGTGTTACCTATGGTTGTTACACTACAAATGCTGCAGAATTATGGGACTGATACATTGTCTACCGTGTCTCAAAAGCAGACACCACTGTATTTTCATACTTAGATAATTTGCAGATTGGAATACTTACATAATGTTACAGAATGCATGTACTACAGAAAAATGCTAAAGTAATGTTTGGGGCCGTAGATTCAAATACTTTACAGATCACTTTTCTTTGATCAATCAGTAGTGACTCAGGTAGGTGCAGATGTGAACTGTCTGATGATGAGCAAACTGACCTGTATGGAAGGAACTGAAAACACGATAACTTTCCTTGTTTGCCCCACCACTCCCTAGAGGCCCTGAGAGATGGTGACTTGCTATCATCAGTTGCATGATTACCAATACACCACCACAGCTGCAGGAGAGTGATTTAAAGGTGCTTGCTTAGAGGATAAGACCAAAACCCCCTTACTTTATGTCCTTAGCAATCCCAAATGACACTGCTCCTAAGGGTACCACTACAATGCTTCAGAATTCAGAATGAAATTTCCTTATAGCACGTGTCATTTAAAGATTGACTTACCATTCCTAAATGCTTAAGCAGTAAATCCCTTAAAGCCGGCACTAACAACTATTTCCTCTACAGCTCTACGGCACAAGGATAGAAATGCCCATCACAGAAAAGAGTCCTCTCTGCTCTGCATGATAGGCACTGGGCTTGTTGTCAGAGCTGATCCTCAGGAATAAGGTCTGTCCCTTCTATTTGCTCCTAAGGGTGCTTGTTGCCCCTGAGGACCAGCAAAGGAGATGGGATGTTGCCTTTAACAGTTTTATCTGAGTGTCCCCAGACATAACAGTATGCAAGAAGTAATATGCTGTTCTGCTCATGGGACAGAGCAAAATACATGGCTCCTTTTCTCAAGGCTTTGCCGTAGTGTCAGCTCCAGATGACATTCTGCTTAGAGGGGACAGGGCAACCCCAAGCATCCCTAAGGACTAAGCCAGGGCTTTTCACTGGAACAGCAGGAGCAAGAGACTCTCTTATAAAAGCAGCATTTTGACAAGTGCATAAGGTCAGTCATCTGTGTTATCATGTAAATCAAAGAGCACTTTTAATCATCTGTTCATATGTGCTGATGCCTGGGAAATTTAACAAAGACGCAGAGCAGTACAATTAACTGAGGAAAGAAAATAATGAGAGCTTAGTTGCATTTAAATGAGATCTTAGTTGTATTTCAAAACATAACCGTGGACCAGAGCAATTGGCTGACTTCCTCCAGATGTTACTGAGGTTTTGCTCCAGCAGGTGTCCCTGTGATACAGGGTACCCCCACAAAGGACCTGGAGTCTGTTTTCTCAGAGACAGGCAGTCCCCGGGTGTTGGGTGGCATTTTCCAGTGTGTCAGCCCCCAGCTGTAAGGTGGGGGAAGGCATTACAGAGTAGCTGGGGGCAGGCGGTGTGGTTTTTGCCTTATAAAGGCTACTTTCAGTAACTACCTCCACGCTTGGAGCCACAAGGGCTCTTCGCACTGCTCTCTCTGAACATCCTAATAATAATAATTAACAAAAAAGCTTTAATCATCTGCCTGCAAAATATATGGCATGATAATACATTTAACTGGAATGATAGTGCCTGCAGGATGCTTATGGCACCCCACATGCCAGCTAGAACAGGATCCCCATCCCCCACTTGGTAAGGAGAGCTGCTTGGAGAGGACCAGGCTGCTCTGGTCCAGGGAGCGGCTCTGTGCTGTCCCTCTGTGCCTCGCCCAGCAGCAGAGGGATTACAAGATCCTGAATGCACTGAGTTCTTCCAAGATGTCCAACTGTACTCCATCTGAACAAGACAAAACTGTAGTTGCTTAATCCATAGTTTGTACATGTACCCTAGTGTGTATGTGCCTGCTTCTTGTTTGGAGCACCTGCCTACTTTTTGGCTGTGCTAGTCACTATGTGTATTTCATCAACAAAGCAGCAGAAAATAGAGCTCATGAAGCCGGGTGTATATCCATGGTTAGGCTGCAGACAGGATCAGGCAGGCTAGGTGGCTCTTCTTGGCCTCTGTTTCCTGATATGTCAGTTAAGAACAGCAAGACCTGCCTTCCCGCAGGCTGGAAGGTTTGGTTTGGGCACAGACAGCACATAAAGCAGGCTAAGATGATGCTGCCTTCGTAGCTGCCCGCTGCCAGCACTGACTGGGGATGGTGCCTCAGCAAGCATAAGCAATGGCACGTGAGCCATAACGGACCAAGTTCTGGCAGCATAAAATTTGCGGTGAGTGCCTCAAGTACAAGGAACCACAGAAATGGTAAGCAGTCTGTTCATATTAGGTGTGACATGCCTATTTCTTTGGTGTTGAGGAAGAGATGTCACTTACAGACTCCACAAAAACAACACAGGGAAAAGCAACCACGAGTGTAAGGCTAAATGTAAATCAACCCCTCCCTACCAAGCTCTTGGGCCTCAGCTGCTGTTACACTCATATGCCTAATGATGTTGATTTATGCCAGCTGGAGTATTGGCCCACAGTACTGAAAAGAGCTAGGAAAAATAATGAAATGGAGGCGTTTAACCTAGTATTTTTTTCAAATAAAGAAAAGGATTTAATCTAACCACAGCTGGATGTTTGCCCAATTTTAACATGCATTTTTTTTATACAAATAGACCATTTTTTGAGAACTGGCTATACTCAAGGGAGCCCCTCCTGCCTTGCTCCCCCTTCCTCCTTTGGGTTGATAACACAAAGTTTAATTTATTTATTTGGGAAGAACCATTTTAAGATTCCAGGGTATTTTTGCTGTAATTAGAGGGGCTCCTATACTTGCCACGAGGCCTAGTGCCATGTGACCCAATGCCACGAGGAAATGACTTAGTTGTCTGAGCTGCCATGCAGTATTCTCTATGCGTTGTGATAAACACACACAAAAGAAGTAAAAAGGAAGGTTTGGCTATTTCAGGCACTTCCCAGCCACTGGCAAATTGCAGCAATCATCAGCTCCTGCTTGATTGGTATTCAGGACCTGTCACCATTCCCCCAGCCCCTAACGCTGGATACAATCTGCCATTTAGCCACCACAGTGGAGCATGTTTCTCAAGCCATTACAGCAAGCTCTCAAGGCAAAGGGAAAGTTGGCTCATGAATACTAACATAACTCTCTGTCATATTGACCTGTCTGTGTTCCTGTAACCCAAGAAGAAAAAAAAAACCTTACCCTCCAGGCATCTATTCACCATGTCACGTTTTCTTTTTGAAAGCTTTTCAAGGTAAGACATCCAATTTACTGCCGTTTCTTTCTCTGCAACCTGATAAGAACTGATAAAATTACCAGGCACAAAGACTCTCACGAAGCATTCCTGTTTCTCAGCACACACAGGATTTATGCAAGGACAAACAATTTTTAGCAAAGTGTCACATTTTTGGGGACATCACGGTGTTTTAGAAGGCTATGAGAAAAGGAAAGCTGTATTTGATAAAACAACCACACCTCACGCAATAAAGGGCTCTACAGGAATTTGGTCAAAGCCACCTCCACCTGGTTCACAATGTTCTGTCAGCCTAAATTTAGGCAGATAGAGTATTTTTCCCTTGAAAGACATCAAAGCAATTGGTAAAGCGCTAGCTGTCACAATAGTCCTAGAAAAATGCATTATCTCCACCTTAACACAGGGGGGAACTGTGGTAATGAAAGGTTCAAGTAATCAAATAGTAAGTATAAGGCACAAGGCTGGTGTCTCGAATCTATCCTCTTCTGCCCTCTAAAGTAGTCATTATTTTTTTACTCATTTTTGAGCAATGTAACTCCTTCTATCCCTGGGGACTCTAACAAAGTCTGTTCTTACTGTGTCTACTTTTGCTTACTCAGAAGCTGGAATCATTGAGTATTCTGAAAAAAAAACAACTTGGAAGGCAAAGCATTTTCCACTCTCATTTGCAGTGTGCATAAATATTGGTTGAAGGCAGACACATTTTAGAAGGCAGACACATTTTAGACAAACTGTTGGATTTTGGGTTTCTTACCCAAACACTGGGTTAAATTCTGGGTACTTTCTTCAAGTTAGTCATCATATTCAAAGGCCTGTGATTCTGAAACAAGGGATATCTGCATTTCCTTCCTTACATGGTCCTCAAGGCCTGAAAGTGGGGCTCTGTGTTGTGAAGCTGCCCCAGTACTTCAATGCATGCATGGGTCTCACCCCAAACTCAACTGAAAGTTGAGTCACTCAAACTACCCCGGAGTGCCATTTCAAAGAAATTACATGATTTCTCCTTTGACTGTGAGGGAGAAGGTTTGTGTCCCCAGCGCTCAGCATGCCTACAAGGGCCACAGGTGAAACTTGGCTGAACGGTGTAGGTCAGCTTGGCACCTCTGGAGCTGGTAACTGGTCCATGGTCCCTTGAGCTGGTGCTGGACCAGCCCAGGACCACAGGAGAGGCTGGTGCTGGTCCAGCCCAGGATCATAGTCCAGGCTGACTGGAATGTTTATAAAACCTTACGAGCTTTCTACTAACCAGGCCCTGTACAGCTTTGGTTTAATTATAATGTCATACTCACTAAATACTTTGTATATAGCTGAATTCCTAAGGTCTTTTTACTGCAGGGGATATTATTTATATCGTTTTGCTGCTGAAGTAAGTCACATGGAAAGCATGCCTGAAAACTAAATGCATTGGCAATGTTAATAAAATGATTAATTTTGGTTTTCCTGCAACAGGTCAGGATTTGATATTAGTTTTGCTGTAGATATGTAACATCTTATTTTATGCAAACTGCTTTAAATCAGCTTGGTTAAGATGAAAGGCAGGTTTTAAACTGAGTCCTACTTCATATACATCTTCTGGCGAAATCTGCTTGCTCTAGTTCTATAGGTTGACCCAGGTTTGGACATTCCTGAGCACTTTGGTCAGCAATACAAGAAAAAGAACAGTTTTGAAATCTGAATGTTGGCTCATTTCTTCAAAGTTCAGATGTGGGACCCTTATCAGGTCCATCTCTAATTTTTGGCTATCATGTGTTGTATCCTCACACTGAAATATATGGTAAAGGCTAAAAGAATTTTGGAACTTATTAAAGTCTTGATAAAAAACAATGAGAAAAGTCACGTTTTTAAAAAGGACAAGATGGGTGTCAGATTGTATAAGAGGCCTGTCTCCTAAGCGAGCCTGGTGTGGCTTTCCAAAGGCATCCTCCTGTTTCCAGGCAACCAGGGCTGCGCTCCTGCTTCTTAAATTGTAACCATCACTGCACTTTGCTTATTAATTCTTCAGTAAATGGAGAGTTTCCATTCCCTTTGATGGCTAATGTACTTTATGGTTCAGGAAACAGCCCTAGGTTTGGTAGTCTCTATTTAGAAGAAGCTCAGACCTAAATGAAAAGGAGACTGAGCCATCCAGGACTTGCAGGTCATAGGAGGATAACAAAGTTCTGACTGCTTCAACTATGTGAGCTGGGAAAACATTTTCAGATTATTTTTTTCTATGAAGAAAAATACTTGACCATGTATTTGGATTGACAGAAAAGCTTTGCTAATGTTTGATCAGATTGTGTCTGGAAGAAACTCTGTTGGAAACAAACACTTCAAAATGAAGACATTTGGTTTGACGCCTCCAAAATGAGAGATTTAATTCTTTTCCTATTTTAAAGCATTTCTTGCTTAGGAGGTAACAGAAATTTTAGTTTAAATTTGGCAATGATTTAATTTGAAGAAAATGTTTAACTCATTCTGAAATGTTTATATATGTATTATTTAATATTCGTTTAAAGCCAGCAAAATGAGAGCGCCAATTTGAGTCTTATACAAATCCCTATCAATTCATCATGTTGTGAAACACTTTTCTACTTTTATTTTAAGAAATTATCTCTTGTTTTCTTCTCATAACACCACCATTGCCTTGTACAAAATCAGGTAATCTGAATAAAGAAGTACCACCATTTTGTGGGAGGGGAGGAAGGGGACCAACTACATTTGGAACAGATGCCGCATTTAGATGATCTATTAATGTATTTTCAGTTTTGCAATAAAGCAGCTGAGACCTAAGTGACTTCATTACAGCCAGTAACTGGAATAGGGACCCCTTCTGGTGCCTTATGGGGCATTCTGCACAAAACTTACTTACCTTAGAAATGACCTGTTCTTATTTATCATGATGAAAAAAGACTTCCATTTTTTATTGCCATTTGGGAGCGATGCTGAATGTTTTAGATTCAAAAGCAAACCACATGGATGGATCAAGTTTTTTATAATCACAGCTTCTTTGTCCTTTATATCATTAATTAAACTGGGATTTACTGCGATAGCGATGGGGTGCAAACCATACTGCCCACAGAGAGATTCCTTGGTGGTTTTCTAACTAGAAAACATTTGAGAGCCACAGAAAGTGGAGAAGAACTTAAAGCAGGCAAATACATTTAAGTTCCATGTCTCAGTTGGCTCCACCTCTTGTTCACAAGCCATAAAGATTCCAAGCAGAACAATGAGAAGCAGCAGTTCAGGACAGCACTAAGATTACTGCTTGCTGGTACCAGTTTTCAACAGGTTTTAAATCCATGGAGAAATGTAAATGAGCTAACAAAGAATAAATGTAGAACCAAATCATCATCTGGTGTAAATCGGAGTATTCCTACTGAAATACAAGTATATACGTGGCCTATGCCTTGCAAAATATCTGAAGTGGAAACAGCCTCAAACGAGGTGCTACAAGTCCTGAGATAAAGTGATCATTTGCTGAAGAGATTTACAGCAGGAAAAGACATTCTGTTTTAATCTACTACAAAGATCCAGTTAAGTCATTTTTCAGTGACAATTCAGCTTGATAATTATCGTGTTGTGCTTTGCACATGCCTACATGAAAAATAAAATAAAAGCTAATTTTAGAGTCCTTAATCAAGCCTGCAGTTAGTCCTAAATCTTGATGAGCAGCTCCAGTTATTATCTTCTATTTTTAAAATATTTTGATTGATTTTCCTATTCTAAAGAACTAAACTGTAAATCATTTCTGCTGCCTTCAAAGCTTTTTCTTTTAATAAGTATGAAACAAATGAGCTCTGACACAAAGACAGAGAGAGAAAAAAAATCACCGAGTAAAACCAAGTTCTCCCTGTTACTGGAATTTTCTGCCTGGAGAAAGCACTCCCTGTTGTCAAATTGCTTGATATGAATCTTTTTCTGAAATAATGCTGCTTCTCCACTGCTGTTCATTCATATTCTTTTTGGCTATTGTATCTGTCACAGTAACAGCTAACAGCCTTGGTCAACAAGGCATACGGAGCGGGTCCCAAAGCATATTTATATGTGCACAAGGGCCTCTCGTGGCCAATGAACAGGCATAAGTCTGCGAACCGCAGAACAGTCCCCCGTGGTACCAAGCATCCTGGCAGAATTGGTCTCATCCACTGCAGTAGTTACGTGACTGCTGCACGCTACTGAGAATACACACAATGAACACCTACCCCTCTCACAGGCAAGAATAAACATAGCACAAAATAGTTTTCTACTCATTACTGAAATCCTTATTTGGTATTACAGTTCCTCTCTGAAAACCATGTTGTGAAGAGGATGTTCGGGGTGTTAGAGGCCTCAGCCGCACACACAGCGGAAGATGCAGACAAGTCCCAATATGAAATGGGTTGGTGCTCCCCAGCTGGGTGAGCAAAGAGGCACTCACCTCGACCTGCTGTGGCCTCTCCTCACCCCACCCATTTTGAAGGGATAATGAAGATGGAAGGAAGACAGGCACCTCCAGAAGGGAGCTCAGTGGCAGAAACTGCTCGGGAGCTCCTGAGTCCCAGCGGGAGTGGTGCTGAGGATATTCCTCTCTCGGTATCAGTGACATTTCACAGCTCAACTGGCTGATTTTTTTTGGATGCCATTAGCAGCTGTTTAACCCTTCCTAGGCTTTGCACAGGCCACACAGGTGGCTGTCTGCCAGGCAACGACTGTTCACTTCAACTGAAGTCTCTGTCCTCATTGACTAGGACAGCTCCTGGCCTTTGCTCTTTTGCTATTCTGGCCAATATAACAAAGAGGTGCTTGGAAGAGAAAGGTAAAGATTACTAAGTCAGGCCATTCTTAATGTCTTCATGGAGAGTTATGGAACTTTTGCCTGTCACCCTGCAATCAGACACTTACTGGAAGGGTGAAGAGGGGTTTAGCTTCTCATTTGCTCTGCTGTGGTACATACTGTCCTGGTACAGTGCAATGCTTCCAGCGGTAGGGACCAGAGGAAAAAATACATAACTCACTGAGCACTGGGCTTTCCCTGTCCCATCTCACCCATCTGCCACGGCAGGGGCAGTGCCCTTGCCACACACCTGACTGTTCCCCTCCCACCCTTTCCATGAGGTGGGGGCTTCCGTGGCCTTCGCACACCACAAGATTACAGGTGTGGGTATTTTGTAGCAAGTCCTAAAGGCACAGGAAGGGTGAATCCTGTCTTAATTTTAGCGGCCTATCATCATTAGAAAGCTTAAGTGTCCCTAAAGTATTTGGGGCAGGGAGGAAGAAATCACAAAAACAACCACAAAAACCGAAAAGCCAAACCACTGAAGCCAGTTTTCATGTAATTTTGAGAGTTTCACTTGGGCTATCTCAACTCGTAAACCTCCAATTCTTGAAAAAAGGAACAATAACTCCGCATTCCCTTTTCACTATGTCAGCTGAATGCCTGACGGATGTTAAATATTATTTGCTTTTTAGCTTTCTACTTTGCCTAGTTTATCACAACCTATGAAATCTCAAGGACATAAAGCATTACAAAAATAAACAGCACCACTAGCAAAACTGTCATTCTCAAGAAGAACGTTTGCCTCATTAAACTGCAGAATTTCCAAAACCAATGCAATGCATTTTTACAAAGAGCAGGAACTTCTCTGTTAATGAAAAGGGATGTGGAGAACCTTCTCTCCTAGATCATTAATGCCAGTCAACCTGCCAACAGTTTACAACAGAGACAATGAGGAAAGACATGACCTCTTCTCAGAAAAATCTGATCTGTGCAAGAACACAGTTCTGGGACACTCGCACCTCCTGCGGCAAATCAGCTCATGCGCCATGGGAACTTCGAACTGTGTGACCAGCATGGTCACAGCAAGAGTGACAGGGCTTTGCAGGACTGATCACAGGATTAGAAGTACATTAAAGTTTCCATATTTTGGACCATCACTTGCTCTTGGTTTCAGCAAATGAGGGTACAGGAGTAAGGTGAACAAGGCAACTAGACAAAACTTGTAGGAAAAAAGAAGCTAGACTTGCCTTCTCTTTTTCCGATTAAACTGTACAGCTGTGAATTGATAGTGAAATTCTTAAAATTAAAGAGCACCTGGATCTGATTCTGGAACAATCCTCGTACCCAGCAGCATGCCATCACCTTGCCTGTATGTAGGAGGCAGACCAAAAAACCCAGACAGATCTTGGGATGAAATGCAAGGGGGCAGAGCTGGTTGGCTCGCATCAACGGATGGAGAGCCATCTGAGGGAACAGTTTCTTTTCCTTGGAGTTCTGTGTGCCTTTACAATCTGTTAGTGCGCCTACATGTGCCAAAATGCTCTGTTAATGTTACTCCAAACAGGATACACATTGCCTGAAATATTAAGCCCCACACAAGATCACCGTCTTACGTGCTTATGCTAGAGCCAGAGAGGAAGAGAACAATGCTCTTCAGGCGGCAGCATCCAAAATGAACTCGCCAGGCTCGCTGTAACAAATAAACACGCCTATCAAGGATTGGCTCCTGCCATTAAAATTGCAGGCATGCTCTGGGTTCATCCTTAACTGCTTGTTGCTTCCTGATGATTCCTTGCGCAAGACAAGCTCCAATCTGTGTTGCAGCATGAATCATAATTCACCGTGCAGTTTATCCTCTGAGGCTTGTTTTTTAGTTCCACATATCCTTGCTTCTACCCTCTTCTAGCGGTTTACGGCTTTTCATTCTTTAGGGTTAAAAATGAAGGCTCGGACTCCCAAACTCATTGCAGTCATTATTAGAACAACAGCAAGAGAAGAAATACAGTTTATTTTACCTATTCAGAGATTTAAATTCATTCTGCTTCCTTCATAAGATTAGCTGATCAAAGGGTCAAGCATCAGTCATTGAAAAATACCTTAATTTGCAATAATGTGAAAAATATAATGAGCTGTCTAAGCTGTGTCTTGAAGTTCCCTGGGAACAGGAACATACAGAATTTTGTCCCTCCCAAAATGCTGAATACTGATGTCTACCCACAGCAGGCTGAGGAACCATGTATTTTTCCCCACATAGAACAGATCACCTTCTCAGTCCTGGAATCAGAAAGAGACTTGAGAAACCATCTTCAATTAACAGTTATATCCGATGGTGTCAGACCCTCGACCCGGAGCAGCAAGTAACATAAAGAAGATACCTCTGTGTCATGATAACACAAGGATATCCTGCATGTATTTTATTTATTTTTCTCTTGGGGAGGAGGCCACTAGCCCCTGCCGAAGTTGCTGATGTGCCTACATGTTGTAGACTCGCTAAAGATTAGGTTTCAGCTCCTATTTCCTGCACAATCTGTTCCTGTCCCTGCTGGCTCTGCCTCCACCTCCTCTCTCACTCTAACTGCAGCCTCTTGCACTCCGACTGCAGAGGCTCAGCTTTCTCACCAGTGCTGTATTTTCCCACTCCCTTTTCTAGAAACTAGGAGGGTGATGTTGAAGCATATTACCCTTTGGCTCTGAAGCGAGAGTTACCCCGTTTAGTGGCTTACTCTTTGTTTGGGACTGGCAGTCTGACTCCCATGTGAACTTTCACTTGTTATGTTCTGCGTCCTTCCTGTCCCCTCAATGTGCTGTGTGGGAAACCTGGAAGAGGTACTTCCACCCGTGGGCAATCACATTGCTTTCTGGGCAAGACTGAGGACACCAGAAGTCTATGAAAAGCCATGAGCTAAATGCTGAGGGCCTGCCGTTTTTGGGATGCGTGGACTTCCTTTCTTGGTCCTTCACCATCCCCACATTTTACCACATCCCGAGGAAGTGAATGCCCTCTAATTCAAAGGTAGCTATGTGACAGTTATGTGGCTGCCCCGTCCCTCCCCTTGTTCAGTGACAGAAATGCAGCCTTTGGTCACCTTGCCTCCTTTACATGACAACGTCTCCCTGCTGACAGTGTACAAAGAGAAGTGCGTATTCCTGCAGCTCTGTCCCTTTGAAGCCAGTGCAGAGGTGCGAGCTGGAAGCCCACTGAGCCAAGCAGCCATTCCCCACTGCCACAACCAGATGTGCTGCTCCTCGAGTCACAGAGGAGTAAAAAGAGGACAATGACCTCAACTCTTTCTTAGGCCTCCTGCCTGCAAGATACGATTTTTTTTGAGGTTGAGAAAGCCCTTTAGGCTTTGGGACAGGTTATCCCGGGGCAATTGATAGGCTTGTAAGAGACAATTCTAGTACCATTCAAGTGGGGCAGAAATGCAGAAAAAAAAAAATAGCAAAGAGAAGAAAGCAACTTCACCCAGGACCTCCAAGCTGTGCACCCATGACTGTAATTAAAAGCAGCAGGTGACTGCTGCTGCCCACTCACTTCTAACAGCATCCCTCACCAAAGCCATATGCAGCCCTGCAGACTCGGACCAGGGCTTGCAGCCCAGACGGCTGCTTTGCTCCAAGCCCATATTTGACTTAGCCCTGTAGACTTATTTTGAACATCTCCAAAGAGGAATGTGGTTAATGAGGAAAAAAGAAATATGGTCAAAAAAAAGCCCTGAGAGTACAAAAGAGAACAAGCACAAAATACAAGAAGCAGCAGCAGAATAGGACAGAAAGAAATGGATAGGAAGGAGATAACAGCCAGTCGGTCTGAACAGAGTGCCAACAGGCATAGGAGGGATGGCATCTGCTAACTGGGTAAGAGGAACACTTGCTGCCCTGCTAAGTGGAAAGGGGTAGCTGGAATTCACGTCCCAGGGGTGCCTGAGAAGCTCACCTGCAGCTCTGTTCCAATTTCCAAGTGAGTGCAGGGCTCTGTTACCTACACACTGATAACATCACCACATATCCTTCCTTGCCCAATGCCTGCTTAGCCTCACCACCTCTAGGCCACAATCTATCAATGTGATGCAGGCTCAGGTCTTATAGGTCTCAGCAGATGACAAGCCCCATTCAGCAGCACAAACTGAGCTCAGGATTTGGCCTTTATATGTGTAGATGTTTCAACAAACCAATTCCCTGTCCTAGTCTGAGGATTAGGGTTCATATGGTCAGCATCTGGGACTACATGGAGCAGAAAGAAAACCATCAGCAGTTGCAAGAAATAGTGAGAAAAGTGCTGAACCATGATCAAGGGTCTGAAAGAAGGGCAGAACATGCCTGCTAATAGAGGAGCAGTTACAGAAGACACTAGGCTCCTGCTCTGGCCATTTTATGTTTTGCACAGTTGGTGAAAATCCTGCCTTTCAAGAAACAACAAATTTTTACCTGAGTATTCTCAAGTTTGGCCATTATCGTACACTTCTCTGTAGCGTGCATGTGATGATAGTCTCTATCTACAGCAATAAACCCTAAAATTTCTTATTAAATATTACAGTGAAGTGCATAGAAGGGAGGTAATAAATACGGTGTACCTATTGGGAGTAAAAGCAGAAACCAGGAAAAGCAATGGGAAGGAAAACATAGCTCCAAAGACTTCAGTTGTGAAAGCATCCTTGCTCCCCCTCTGCCTCTGAGATGCTGGGATTTGTTTGGATACTCCTCTGCGTTGCACCACGCTCAGCTAAAGTAGATCCCGTGCATTTCTGTCCATACGTTACTCCTGATCCCAAGACAGTTTTTCAGCAAGCCACGCAGTTCACTAACAAACTTCATCTTGCCAGGGCATTTGCAAACCTATCCACAGCTGTATAACAAATAACAATTCTGCTTCCAGAAAGGCCAAACAAGCCTGTGATTGCAATTGTTATGCAATTACTATGATTGCAGCTTTGCTGGACATTTTGCTGAAATGTCTGTGATAATCAGTGAGGAACAGAACTGACTTTTCACAAGTGCCAATATCATCCATTTAGGACTTATAGTCTGTCTTTATCAACAAGGCAGGTAACGTTTTGTGCTCACATTCTGCCACCTGTGGTATTTATTCATTCCCAGTCTGAACCAGAGAGACAAATTTGTTCCAACAATGCTATAGAGCAACAAAATCTGTAAGGAAGAAATAGCCTGGCTGTATGCCAGACTCTTCTAATTAGCCTATGCGGACCACACACTAAAAATGCCACCTAATTAGACAAATGGCCAAACTAAAGCTCACTCTGCTCAACACCACACAAGAACTCCATCTTTTTCTTCTTACGCTCAGTACATTCATATAAGAGGCAAAATACATTCCATTTCAAAATACAGGTGGAAAATTTCTGTGAAGGAGAGTAGAACGTTGAAAGGTGTGTGTAAAACAAGAAGAGAGAGCGATGGGTTTGTCACACCCTTGGGAGGCTCTCTTTAGCAAGCGCTTTGCAAAATGTCTCTGCAATATTTGGCTGCTATTGTACTCGGGGGAAAAAAAAGATGGAAAACACTGAGGCTTAGCTGGCGGCCTACCTGCTTCTTTTTAGGTACTGCTGCCTAGGGCTCTGGGCTAGCTAATTACTTCATACAGTCAGAACCAGTTGTTGCCTGTTTTATGGTTTTCTCCTTGATGGCTGGTGATTTGTACCTGTCAACAAAATGGCATGAGCAGGTGCAGCCACGGTGGGTGCCAAACTGGACCTGGAACTGTGACAAGGATTCCAGCAGCTCATTTCATGGACTCTGTGGTCTCGTTTTTCCTGATCAGCCTCAGCCCAAGCTTTTACTCCTTGCTGTGAAAATGTACCCTGTTCCTAACCTGAGCAAATCTCTGCTGTTGTGAAAGTTTTTACGCACCGAGTTTGAGAAACACATTTCTTCCTTAACCATCAATAACCCTGCTATTTTGGTTCTGTGGTCCTCAACAGAGGAAGAACTGCACAATTACATCAACTATTGTGATGGATACTTCTATCATGGGCATCAGTGAAAACTTTAGGATTAAAGAGGAAATATTTACTTATTTTCATTTGAAATTCAAGCCAAAATTTGAACCCAGGTTTCAAATGCTTAAAGGATAGTGGTCAAATGCACCACTCTAGTCCTTCTTACCATCACAATGCAATTCTCACACAACTGAAAAGTTACACTGCACTGCAGCTGTTCACCTGGTCTTAAAAACATGATGTAGGAAAGGAGAAATTTAGTAGCATTCGTATATAGCTTTCAAATATCTATTGGAAAAGTCCACAAAAAATCATGTAATAAGTTTTCTCATTTTCACAAATGCTCATGATCCGGATATTTGACTCTCTTTCTCCTTCTATTTTATTCTAGTTTGAACGTTTGTAAATAATGTTTTTCACACTTTCATTGCCATCCTATCATTGGAACCTTGAAAAAACACCAGAAAAAAGCAAGCTGAATTTCCAAACTAGTAACTCAACTGCAAGAGATAGGTCTTTAAGCGAACAATGATTATTTGGCAACTCACAACAAAATTTATGAAGAATGTGAAAACACCATACTAGACAGTATAATTGCTCAAGGTTTTATGGTTACATACTGCAGAGAATCCCTATGAAAGACTGAAATTGCCCTAAGTCTTGCGGCCATCTATCAGCTTCAGTTAGTCAGTCCCCCAACTCTGTCCTTTCCTTTCGAGATGTTGCCATGTAATGAGGGCAGAGTCATCCTCTCCATTGCTCTTCTATCACCCTATTTTTTCTAATAGGTAAGAGAAAGAAGCAGCGTCTGGCCCTGCCTCATCAGTAGGGACATCAGACTGCCAAAGGACTCCCTGAATTGGGAAGTCCAAGCACTACAGCCAGTCTTAAGTGCTCTGAAGGAAAGTGGTGATGGTTAATATCAGTAGTGCTCTCTCCCCTACTTGTCAGCTTCCCCTCCTTTCACACTTTCACACGTCTCAAGCCCAGCTTGCTAGTTCGCAAGAGCTGTTCCTTTTCACAAAATCCACCCCTTCACAGCACAGGTACCTGCCACTACACAAAACCCATCATGTCTGAGGCAGACTATTCTGCCAGGTCTTTCCAGTCTATTCCTCAGTGCCATTGCTCCCTATAGCACTGAAAATCTGGCATCCCTGAGAAGTGATGCAAATGCCTCTTGTGCAGGGATGAATTTCACCCAACCTAAGGAGAATTTGTATGCATTAACTACTTGAATTGTTATTTTCAGAAGCTTTGAGAGATCAGAAGAGGCATTGAGAGCAATGCAAACCAGGAGCCTTGAGGTTTCTTACTTCTCTAGTGGTATGTTAACACATCAGCAGCATGCCACAGTGATACAACAAAGTTCACAATGCTAAAGAAAATGCCAACTACAAAAAAGCCTCTGCCTTTATTAAGCTCTTAAGCTCCTCAAATTTGTCTACTCCTACTCCTTTATTGCACTTTAATATTTGCCTCTGTTCATACTCTAAAGCCTCTTGGAATCACGGACTCTATTTATTTATTTATTTTAACACATTGTCAAGCTCCAAGGTAGCTGTGAATTACATTTGGCTACTGCCAAATACAGATGGAATTGTCTCAAAATCTGAAGGTTGAGGTTTTTTTCCCTTGAAAGACTTAATACAGCTAGTAGTATCATTCAGGATGACAAGCTAAGAAATACAACAACAGCACCTCATTTTGTAGGTTAGAGAATTGGAGACAAGCACTTCAGATCATTAAGAGATTATCGCTCACAGAGAGGGAGACCTGTCCTGCACTCTGCTCTGGTTTAGCTGGTTTCTTCTCACTTGGAAGTGTTCCAAGACAGGGAATCTGATAGGGCACTAGCTCTTTGACTGCAGAAATTGCTACAAAATATCTACAGCAATAGATGTCATGCTTGGACCAAACTGAATCGTAACTATAAACTTAAAATTAGACATTGTTTGCATGTTTAAACAGCTGGATAGTTTATTCTCTAAACCTTTCTGCAACTTCATGTGTAGGCTTCCAGTTTGGCAGTTCTAGCTCTAGTAACATCACTGGATCTACTTTAACACATACCATGAGAAAAGCTGTTGTAGACATACCAGCCTGCACCCTCTGCAAGTGTGCAACTGGCTCCGCTTAAATGACTCAAAAACATGTAAGCACTGTGGCTGTTTTTCAAGCACCACCAACTGGAATCTCAGGAAACTCTTGCCCTTCCTTCTTGGGGTGTTCCTGAAGCATAGCGCTACAAGAAAATTTCACTGTCTCTCAGACTTGCTGCCCAACCTCGACAAATTATTTACCTATTGGCAGGCTTGGGAGGGCAGATATTTTCTTAGCTAGGACATAGATATATGGCACCCTTTTGGAATAAGATGCCATCAGAATACAATCGTGATTACTTTCCCTGTAATAGTGTGTATTTTTAGCTGGTATAAAACAACAGGGTACCTTCAGGATTCATCACAGTCTTATTTAGAATGCATTTTCACTCAACTCATTCTTTTTCAAGAGGCTCCCCTATGAATGCTGCATGAAACCTAAAAAAGAAAGACAAGGCTGATACAGCTCCTTTTTTCCTTTTTCTCTGCCTAGCACAGAATCTCTAACCACATTTTTCAAACATCTGTGGGTTAGTTTAGTGTAACTAAAAAAGCAATGGTAATGAAAACAGCCATAGCCCAAAGTGTGTGGGATATGTCTGTGTAAGGTAGTGTTGTGCTCAGCTTTATCCAATTTACTCATCACAGTTCTTGATTTTTGCTGCCTAGTCAGAATTCAATGGCTTGCCTTTCCAAAGTTCTCAAGACAATCATTTTGAAGTATACTGTCTTACTGCTGATTATCCTTTGGCTGCTGGTATACTGCTGCTGTATGTTAACTTTAAGAGCTTGCTGTTTGAAGTCAGATCAGGGGTATTTATTTTGGGCTTTGGGTTTGCTGTTGTTTGGGTTTGTTGTTTTTGGCATTTGCTGAGCTTCTATCACAGGTGTGTTGTAGTCCCTAACTGGTGCTCTATGGTACAATCAGTGTAATCAGTAGATATAAACAGCTTCTCATGTCCATAAGCCACTCCCATCCTGAAGACGAAGACTGTAGTAGAAAAATTCAAGGGTCTTGCCCCATGTCCTACTTAAGGTCATTAAAATGTAAATGTTTCTGACTCCTATAGTTCAGCATTCCAAGCTCTGCTCAAGCAAGATATGTTGATTAGATCTATTTGTATAAGAGCTTCTTAATTTCAAATGATCTTAATTCAGCTGCATGCTCAACCTGCTTATGTCTTTCATTTAGATACCCTCTGAGTGAAGTGTTTCTTTACATGGCACTCTGAGGGCTGGAACACAGAGAGAGCCCTAGAAGAAAATCAGTATGTGACAGAAAGGATACAACTAGCAATGCCAAAATAAAAAGGGAAAAGAAATACCCAACATTCAATCTCAAAATGCATTAGAACCTATTTCCTACTGTCATTGCTTTGACCCGTTTGCTTATACATTTGTACCTTCTCATGCATAGCTCTCTTGCAGTTGAGGAAGACAAACTGCTAGGACAATAGGTCTATTTAACTTACATACACTTGAAAAACTGTAAACCCATGATGGTTGCTATGGCATTTTAAAGCTAATAAAAACTAAATATATTTGGATGAGTTAAGGCAGCTATGCAACTTGGTATACAAATTTATTTTTTTAAAAACTTTCTTTGTGTGACTGATCTGCAAATATCATAGCTGTAGACCTCAATGTGGAAACTTCAATAATGGGCTGACGGGGTGTCAAGTGTTGCACTTTTTCCAAGCTAGAACATTGAGCTGTCAACAGAAAGGGTGATCTGAGTTTTAGAAAAGATCCTCAGTGGCATGGCTTTCTCTGCAAATGAGTCCTCTCAAGGATAGTGCAAAAGCCAGTCTGGCTTGTGAGGTTTTCTCTACATTACATTTTGAATTGTTGTAAATCATTAACTGTCCCTGAAATGTTGCTACAGTTGCTAGGCAGAGGCAGTTAATTTATAAAACATCCATGTTGCCAGGAAATCTAGATTTAGGCATTTAAAAGAAAACTATTTAGAGCAAAGAGAAAGGAGAAAATCTAAAATATACTTAACACTATGTCTTTCACCCAAAAAATAATTATGCCTAGTGAATTTTTGAGGATCTTTATAATATCACATATGGCATATACTTAATTGGAGGCAACTGAACCGCCAAGAAGAGTAATATTCCAAAGTTGCAGGGTATTCTGATGTGAAAGCAGTAGATGATTTTTTTTTTCCTCATTTAATAGATAATTCTTATTTCTTTCCATGCCATAGTTTTGCATCCAATTTGTTCTACTTTTTTATTTTTCTATCTAGTAATGGCCCTGGCATTTTTTTTAAGCAGCAGGCTAGCTGATTTCTTTTGCAATGTGCCAGGTTCTGCAGTATGCCCAGCAGCTGATGCTTTACAGCATTCACTTGCCTGCACCTTGAAAAATGACACAGTTTTGAAAAATTGTAGCCTCCTTTACTAGGCTGCTGGATTACAGGTGTATCACTCATCACACACCACTGAGATACGGAAAGCAGAGAATTAGACTAAAAATTTGAGTGAGAAGCTGTCCCAAGTCTAGAAAAGAAAAGCCAGTTTCCCTGGCTGTATGCTGCTAAGTCTTTGCTCCTCATTTCTGAGATGAACAAACTTTTGTTTGACAAATTCTATCTGATTTAGTTTCCTCCCCTCTTTCTTCTATTATTGTTAAGAGTGCAACGTGCAGCCAAAATTAAACGCCAGGATTCAGAAATTAGATGTCTCTCTCAATATGCCATCTTTTTCACTTCCCAGCTTTTCACTGTGCACCATTACAATTGCATGCTTGACAGCTTTTTCATTTTCATTTCATTTTACTGGATGTGTTCTTAAAAGAAAAATAATTATTTTATGTCAAATATAATTGGAAGGGGGAAGGTCTCCAACAATACCCTCCACCCCCCTACGTATGGAAATGTTATTTATAAATAAGTCTTTAATTACTTTTCCCAGAGAAAATATTATTCTTTAATTCTCCAATGACTGATGACAAAGTATTCCATAAGTCTTTTCCCTGTGACTTTTATCTGACTACAAAGTCAGATGGCTAGATCTTTACTGAGCTTCCATTGGGGTGCGTGCAGGTCTTTGTGAGTAGCACCAGCCAGCATTATTTTAACCTCATGATTTAGAAATGGCCTCTCAGTTCCCTGAACTGAGACAATTTTGAGGCACCAACATTCTGGAGGACTTCTCATCCTTCACAACGATATCTGGGAAACAGAAGTTGCTTAAAATAGTTTTAAAATAACTAAAGGATTGTTTAACTTATATTAAGGTCAATTCCAATTCACTCACTGCAGATTTTATATGTCAACACCTCTCCTCCCATATGAACAGACAAACAGATGAACATAACTGGAATAGAAATATAGAAAGGCTTCAGATGTGTTGATCTGTTGATCCAATATGTTACATTCCCTTCTGCATCACCAGTCTGATATACAGTAACTCTGATCTGTTTCATATTTGCTTTATACTTTTTACTGGCAGCCCTAAAACCAATCTACTGAAAAACTTTTTCTGGACAAACTTAAAAATATTAAAAAATTAGGTTGAAATCTGAAATATTTTGGCCCAGAATCAAAATACTTTGGTTTGGAAAACTTGCATCTGAGACACTGCACACCTGCCAGAGATATTCTATCCCCCACAGAGGGGCCATCCTTTCTCACGGGATTAAGTGATGTACTATGACAACTCCTACCCATGGGACAAAACAAAAATTAGATTTTGGTTGAAGCAAAACACTTCTTGATGCAGAGAGCTGGTTTGTTTTTTGTTCCCTGCTATTGTTTCTCCTTTAAAAAAACAAAATTATATAAAAAAAGTTAATATATTTTTTTTTTTTCTGTAGGAGGCAAGAAAATACATTGCAAACAAATGTTTCATTGGAAGACTTTCCCTGTTGTCCAGCCTGGCCCTCAGTCCTGATTAAATTGGCACATTCAAAGTAGCACCCTTCATATTATCAGGTATTTTCTACGAGCCATTTTTAATCCTTTCATCTTCTTCCTACTTTTCCTCAGGAGCAGAGACTGTTGAACTGCTATTAAATATTATTTCTGGCTGAAAAATAGAAAGAAAGGTTGATTTTTCATTCCAGCTGGGCAAAATCTTTTAATTTGCAAAACCTCCCAAGCCTCTAATCAATTAAAGAATACATTTATATTTTGTTTTGATCATCAACTAATTTTGATTCTTCCAGTTTGTTGATTAAGGTCTGATTAAGTATTTGCCTGTGACAACATCCAGCCTTTAAGTGGTGTCATATTGTGAAGAGTCCATTCAAAATACTTACATTTCTAACTTTACATGACACGGATTTTGAAAACAATAGTGTAAAGAACAGTAAAGGACAAGAGTGACCAACAGCTAGCAAACAAATCCTATTCACAACCAAAAACATATTTACATGTATTGAGAATATTTCTAGGAAGAATAAACCCAAAGCTACAAGTATTTCTCTATGGTAAATCTGGGAGTCCAGCTGAGGGACTAGTGAATGGAGAAATAAGCAACTGCCTGGCATACTAACAGGTAACAGATCCACAGAAAATCTCCACAGGGCACTGTACCTTTTCTGTACTACAGACCAAAACAGATTTCTTCAACCAGCAGCACTGTTAAGAAAATGCTCACTAAACTAGCACTTTAGTTAGCTATATTTTCATCAAAGACCATTCTGATTAAGCAAGCTTATCTCTAGAAAAGGGCTGTATTTTAAAGGAAGACAAATGAGTTTGGATAACACAAGGACTGATCCATGCCTTGCCCTATAGCATGTATGAAACATTAAGCACTCTAGTTTCTTTATTTTTTCCCTCTGCCTTAATCCCATCTTCCTTTAGTTGCACCCCTGCTTGATGACCTTCTTTCTGCCTTCATTCTCTGCATTTATTTCTTCTCACCAGAAAAGGAATAAGAAGGGTGGGAGCATGAGAGATGTCTGATGGATAGATGCAGAGGAACCGACACAGAAGCTCTGGACTTGGCAGGGCCCCGGCTGGCACCCTGATGCCCATGATGTGTAGAAGACCAGCAAGACTGGGCCAAGGAATTCCATGGGAAGAGTTCCCTTCTCACTGCTCTTCTCCGAGCTGGAAGTGAATGCGAGATGGTGAGGGCAAGAAATGTGATACAAGAGTGAACGGATCTTGTCTTTTAGCAAAGTTGAATAGATACTGGAGGGCAGCGGGGGCAGGGGATTAGGTCCTAGTTTGGAATATGGTCACACACATAAATACAGGGCTGAGCTCTTTAAAGGATTTCTTGATAATATCAAAAGGACTGGGCAGACACACAGTGGATGTACAGAACAGTAACGTGCTGTTGCCAGTCTGTTAAGTCACAGCTGTACTGAATTTCTAGATAAGGAGGAAAAAAAGGTAGGTGAGGGGGATCTTGGAAAATGCAAATGTTCCATAGATTTAGAGGAATGCTGCTCTCAAATAGTGGGGACAGCCTAGCAAGAAAATCTGGAAGTGCCTCAGGAAGAAGAGTTGATGATTGTCAAAATCATCAGTCTGCAATGAGTTCTTGGTTCACTCTTTGATCACAGGAATATATACACCCAGTCCCCAACACATCCCAACTGACTTCCCTTTCCTGCCTCTTCTCCAGTTTTCAGTTTTTCTGTTTCTTCTTTAACTATAGCTGTCAATACACTCACAGATCATACCTACAGCTACACAGAACATCATCGTGCTGCTGGGTGGAAGCAGTTTGCCTTTTTGTCTTTCCTTAACACTTTTCAGCAAATAAGAAAAATAATTTTCTAACAACTAAAAAACCCCAACAGTCTTCATGTAGCAATCATGATGACAAGAAAATATTCTAGACCTTATCTAACTAATGGGCATTTTCCTTACTTCTTTAAATGAGAAACAAAGCTCTACTTAAAAATACTTATTGGGTGGATGACATATCATGCTATGAATCTTTTTGTTGAAAGCATTCATCAGAATAAATGTAACTCATGGAGGAAAAAGTGACAGTATTCTATAGGCATGTGAACAAACTTAGGTGAGGTAACTGAAGAGCAGTCATAACCAAGAGAGATTATTTCTATGACGGATATAAATCTCAACCGTACCTTCCTAGGGACTGTTGTTCCCTAAGCTTTCATAATAATGTGATTCTATTTTGTTTAAGCAAACCTTCATTTCCTACGACATTCATGCTAACCAAGTTAATGGGACAAACTGTTGGTGCCAATGGGCAATGCTGCTGGAACTACAATGGAAACTCTAAATCATATGAAGAAATATTTTTTATCAAGAACAGTGCTGAGCACTCTAGGATTCATGGTTTAAGTCACGGTGCATAAATTAGATGCAGACAGGACGAAACTTTCAACTTTATCAGATCACCATAGCTTCATCAATGCCAGAACAGGGTTGGATCCCTAGAGTTAACAGAGGGAAGCGTGATGTGCATCTGTTTTTATGCAACACAGGACAGAATGAATCACATAACTGGAATGAGCACTGGGTTCCACACACTTATACCTCTATTTTCTAGAACTGAAAGAAATTTTAGTTTTTACTAAAGGAAAAAAACAATCATACAATGAATTATTTTGCAATTTATAGGGCAACAGCGTCCTACAGCCGTGCCTTTCTCTGAAACTACACAACACATTCAACTTTTGGATCAGGAAATTTTCATTTATTTCCATTCTTTCATGCTCGAAGGTAACAACCCACGCTGCGATGCTGGCTTACTCCTCAGTCATTAGGCCCTGATCTCTATGGCAAATTGAATCACCGAACAAAAGGATTGTCCACTAAAGGAAGCACAGGACTTCTTTTATCAGAGCAAGCTGCAGGAGAGCTGATATTAAGGGAAGACAGGTATTTTTGTGTAGGATACAGGGTAAGAAACTTGTTCTTTGTTGAGGTAAGATAGGCCTTTGAACACCTCCGATTAGCCGCACCTTCCCATTGTACAATAGTAACATCAGAAAACAGCAATGCAAACAAAAATCACCTGACGTCATAGGAGTAGTCTGACACACACGATGTATGCATATCTCCTCCATAGGATGGCAAATTCTTACGGACCATCTCTTTGGTCTCATATTTTCCCCATAATCCATCATTTGTGAAGAAATTTAAGCCCAACACATGTTTAAAGCATCCATTGTTTGGAGCTGGCAATAGGGCCCCTGAATTTACCTCCCTCTCTCTCTCTCTCTCTCTCTGCTGTGCTTATTAATATTCTGAGTTGCTTCACAATTAACAACTACTGCAGGTGATTTGTTGGGAAGCAGAAAAATGTGTAAAAATATTAGCTTTATAAACAGCAAGATAAAATAGAAATAGCAATAGATTATGGTTTTGTCATGTCAGTGGAAAGTAAAAAGAATATTGTCTCAAGGTTGTCTGATTTATTTTTTTTCCTAAAAAAAAAATCTCACACAGATGTGCAAAATATTTACATTTGTCCCTACAAATGGTTTGCTAATAGAAAACCATCATTCTTCTCCGGTTCACTGTCTGGAGAAGAGGTCTGGTCTATTAAACAAGTGTTCTTGCTTGAAATACTACTGATGATGTATTGACCCAGGCAAGCTTTAACAAATCCATCCATATTACATGCAACCAAAATTCCCATCTACTCAGGCAGCGAGCAAAAAAACCAACCCCATCATGTATGCTCTCTGAGATGATGCCTCCCTGGTACTGTGATGTTAAGATGCATTATTCAGTGTATGCTCTAGATGCCACAGTGATAAGTTCAGTCGGGCCCATCTAATAGAGCTCTACATACATACACTTCGTACTAGTGTTAACATTGCAGATACTATAAGCATTCCCTGCATCTGATGGTTCTCATATCCCTCATATCCAAGTCTTCAAATCCCTAGTATGGATCTGTAAGCATCTTGGCTACAGCTAGACTATCTCAAAGAAGAAAAGTACTTTTTCCAGGGCATCCTAGTTATGACTACCACCCCCCCCTACTTAAGAACCATTACTATCGAATAGCTAATTCGAGACAGACTGAATGAAAGGGAAGAGAACCAAGAGCTGTAAATCATGCAAGGCAATCAAATTAATTTCCCGTTTGTAACTGTTGCTTAACTGTAAACTGCTATTTATTAATCCAAGAGAGGCTGGATTGCATTTTCCACCGCTGCTTGGATCGCCCAGTCTTTTACAGTAAAAAAAACTTGGCTTTCAGGAAACTGTGCCTTCTGCAACTAAACCATTTTGCTCTAAAGGCTGTCTAGAGACTATTACACAAGCTCAGGTAACAATGACTGATTTCAGTCTACTACGGTTAAAATATTTCACTTCAAACATGTTTTTAGACAGAATGCCGATATCTGTCATAATCAACTTCAAGCTCGTGCTGAGTAGCCTTCTTGTCTTAGCTAGTCCTCCTGAGGACTAGGTTAGGCAGTTCTCACAAGAAAGATTTTCCATTTAAATGTATCAGCCCTTCAAATTTTAAGTAGTAACTACTATATGAAAGAATAGAGACTGTAAACAAGTTTGTTCTGTGGATGTATTCACACCACTGAAGGCACTCAGTGTTTGCTTACTCATTAGTCTGAAGCTGCGTATTTGCAAAACAACAAAGCCTAAACTGTCAGTTCAATTATACGTTCATGAACAACGTTCAGTCCAAACAAGATACAGCGCACTGAATAATCAATTCTATTTGCCAGTCTTGATGCTGGCAAACTTCGTGTTTCCATTAAAATATTTTCTTATATTCTGCTATATCCCATATTTTATTTTACAGGTAAGAATATTACTGGCAGTGCTTAAAGTTTATCTCACTGCAAAAGCACAAGATCTGTTAGTATCTTCTCAGTTATAAGTATTTTACTTATAAAAAGACATTATAAATTGAATAGGCTGGAGCTAGGATTTTTTTCATGTCTTTACAAGTCAAATAATAGAATAAACGTTGGAGTCATCTGGAAGGACTTTTTTTTTCCTGAGGTCATTTAAATAGGAAACATCCAATAGAAGAACCAAGGACATCTTCACTTCAGAAAGACAGAGCTTTAAGGAAAACACTGGATCCCTTTATGTACGCTGGTATGAGGGCTTTAATAATGGGAAGCTGTCTTGCGGATCTCAAGTTATACTGTGGAGATTATCCTCTTTTTACAGCTATCCAGGCGCCATAAAATGCCTCCACAGGCCTAATTCTATGATGTGGATTTTGACAGAGATGCTGCTCATAGTCATGAAAGTAAAAGCTCCATAAAATCTGAAGGAAGCAGAGTGTAAATTGAATCTAAACAGGCTCCAGCACAGTAAAAACAAAAGCGTTTCTTAAAAACAAGTTTTCTTTTCAATTCCCTTCAATAGTTTGTACTTGCATTTTACTATATAATTTTGCTGATCAAGCACTCTTAAAATAAGCCAGTTGAACAGCGCAGGTTCCTATCTTCTAAAGATGAAGCAGAATATAAATGGGAGATGACTAACCATCAGTTACTCATCTTTGCTGTAATTATGTTATTTGGCCAGTAGCTTTTATTGAGGTAGGTTAGAATTTATTGCTCATCTGAGATAACTACTTCTTCTATGTGAACTTTCTGAGGCTGCATCAGCCATCTCAAAGGCGTTAATAAATTAATACATCCATAAACAGAGCATTACGGTTTCTCAGGTGCCCATTTAAAAATATAAAGGTATTGAAAACCGGGCAATTCATGGAACTGTTTATATGAAACCCATGCTATTGACTCAGTATCATATAGTATACTAGTTCTAGCTTGAATGGTTTGGAAAGAAGCTTGTCCACAATTCCATCACTAAAGTGATGAAGAAGCAAATAGATTAAAGAAGAGAAGGTCTGATTCTGCTACTGTGCCATAGAAATACGGCAGTAGGATTAATAAAAGGTGGTAATTCCAAGCATTACATAAGGAGAGCAAAAGCTGACTCACAGCCAGCAGAAAAGACAAAATTAATACCTTAATTTACCAGTATGCCTTGCATGATTTCACTACAACTGTACTTACTGCTTCAGCAGAAGTTGCCGCTATGCAGACAGCAGATGCCAAGTCTACTAGTTGAAAGACCATGGCTTCATGGATGGTAAAAGAGTTAATTTGAATAACTGTCAAAGTACTTCCACAAGACAGTTTGAGAAGGTGCAGAACTGCTAAAGTCATACTTAACAGAGTCTCATCACTAAATCATCCTGAACCCCCTTGAAATGTGCAAAAGGCTTTCAAAAGCAAAAGCTAGTTCTTTTCTAAGTACAAACAGAAATGCAAGCTTTTAAAATTAAAAACAAACAACAAACGTAAGAGCACTTATAAATTAAGATCGTACCATGTTGGTGTATAAATCTTCTTAGGCTTGGTTTAAATTCAACTTGCTCAGTTTCTGGGTTTCGGCAAACTGTATGGTCCCCTCTATGCACTAAGAAATGTCTCTCTGCTACCTTGCACTTTTGGCAGGTTTTCTGTCCCCAATTCTTCTCAGCAGTCTCCACTGTGCCATGGATACTCCTGTTGCTGGGCCTGTCTGCCCTTGTGCTCTGGAAGCTGCTCTCCCAATAGCATGTTCAATAGCTCCAAGGGCAGAAGAATCTCTCTTCCTCTCCAAGAAGTCTCTCTTCTCTCGTCTTCCCTTTCTGAAGAACATAACATATAAATAAATAAAATATATATAAATATACATATTGAGTGCCATGATATGGGAGAAATTGTTAGATATAAATATATTTTTCCTTATTTTTTCCCACATTTCCTTTTATCTCATAGGTTCTTTTAAATTTCTAAACAATTTAATTAATTTGTGACAATTTTAATTAATTAAATCAATAAAACTTATTAAAATATATCAGTCATCATACAAACAAAGTACAGACACTGAAGAGCCTACAGCTTTTTGTGGACTGGTACTTCTTGCTAATGGCAGACTCATGCAGAGACGTGATGGGAAGGAAACTTAATCAAATAGCTAGTTATCAATACTCAAACTCTTACATTTGCCACATTCCTCAAGGTAAAGTGCTGTGATTCTCTGTGTTCCTGAAGAGATTAAACTGCAAAGATGAGCCATGCATATAGACAACAGTACACTATAGCAGTTACGTGGTTCCTCAGAGATCTGACTTGGCCCCTTTATATCTTAATTACAGAACCATCTAGAAAAAAAATATTGTTATTATCCATAAGCAGTCTGATCACAGTTAATAACATTAAAATTTGCTTTGATTCACCACCGGTGGAATTGTTCCAGAATTATATAAAACATCGTATTGGTAGAAAATACAGATTTCATATAGCAACTGTGATTGAGTGCTGACACTAAAGGTTTAGGAGGAAATGTTTTTCTTAAAAGCTTCTTAGTCAGATTTCCTCTAGAAAGAAAGCTTATTCATTCACTTGTCTACCATCTCTGCCTGGTCACTGCTGTTCCTCCAGGTTTTGCAAAGACCCATAAATGAACAGGTAAGAGATTCAAATCAGTGTCCCTGCTGAGGGCAAGACAGGCATGCTTTGGTCATCAGACTTTATTTGGCAGACGATAGCTTACCAGTTAATACACACATATGTTAGAACCATCTGCAGAAATGCTTTCTCTCTAGTGATGGAGACTTGTTTGGAGTATATGGTGCGAGAGAAAGCTTAGGAAGCAGGGAGAGCAAAGCCTGAAAGGAAATGGGCTTCAAGATTTTTTCTGCTATGTAACAACAGTATGCACTGATTGCTATTACTGAATAAGGCTGTTAATCTCACACTGTTAACAATGCTTTTCGTGTTTAACAACCCTGTCCTTGAGGCAGTTGTATCAGAACACAACTGTTCTCAGGACGCAGGGAAGGCACTGCTCACAGGAGGAGGAACTACATTATTAGAGCGACTAGTGGAGTTGGAAAGAATAGTCCACTTTCCCTGTACCTTATTACTTCTCAGGTGGAAGAAGGTCCTTAAACCCTTATCTCCTTTCTCATTCTTTTCTTCTTTTCTTATTTCCAGTTTTTAGGCTGTCATTTTAATGTACTTTTCTCTCCTCTCCCTAAAAACAGGGCTACTGGCCTGAAGCCTCCAAAATATCGTCTTATAGTCATCTAACAATTAAATAAACTCCCAGATTTAGAACGCAATTACTTTAACCCCTTTCTTTTAGAACATCTGTAAGACTTATGTCATTACCTCTGGAGGTCCCTTCCAACCTCAACTATTTTATGATTCCACGGTTGTAACTTATAATCTTTACAATTCTAGGATCAAGACATTCTGTCTGCTGAGAAAAGAATGAATGCTAGCAGATCTAAACAATTCATTGGTTTTGCCATTTCTGTTTAGGGCTGTGAACACTCTTGTTGAGGGAATTCCCCAGAACTGGAAGAAGCAGCAGCCTGGCAATCAGAAAGGAGAAGTCAGTTAATCATCTTGCGATTACATTCAGTCCTTAGGGTTATCCATTTTTTCTCTCCTTTTGAAACAAAAGCATCTCAGAGAAATTCATTTTTGTAGGGGTGGTTGGCAGAAAGGATGGCTCAATTGAGTTAAGCTGTGAAATGAGGCAGTGGGTTTCAGTGCAAACACACTCAGCTCTTTATTGATGCAAACTTATTTGTGGATCACTAAATATATAACGACCAGAATAACGGTATTTTGGATCACGGCCACCTTGTTCCTTACCGTTGGTGCAGTCCTTTGAGTAGATTGCTGAATGACTGCTGTTCACAGCAAACACAGAAAAACAACTTCTCAGCTTTGGTATATGCTCAGGAAGCTCATAACCTCTAGCACAGGGCAAGCAATGAGAATTGGTTATGCATCAGGGGTTTTGATGAGGGAAAATGCAGTGCCTCTTCTCTTTTTTTTCAGGATTAAACTGAAAAAAACAGAGCTTTTCCATTGTTGTTTGTTTTTCTCTTAGAGGAGTCATTAAAACTGATTGCTCTGGCTGATTTACAGGAACTCAGGTTAAAACAATAAAGAACTAAAATGCTTACTGAGAGGATAATGCAATTTGCTTTGCTAGTTATATCATTGCAGGTGGGCGCAGCTCTAAGTCTGAACATTCCCACAGAAAATATCCTCAAAGCATCACGTTAATAGACAATAGAAAACAGTCAGAACAGTTTTCACAGAAAGGATAATTCCTGGAGGCAGAATATTTGCTAGTGAAATGAACTAAATTAACGTTTTAAATTAGTACTGTGTGACTTATGCAGATTCTATGGACTAACTCACTCCTTCACCTCCAGTTAAAAATTGTTTGCTACTTGCAGGAAGAACAAACTAGATTAACCCTCTACATCATCAGGTAATTTTAGTACTCAAATGTCATCAAATATTAAAGAAACTGTATGACCTGAAGATTTCTATCCCATTCCTCAACTGAATACAAATGTGCATAATTCCAATCCTTTTCAAATTGACAATACTTATTGCAAATCAACACCATGCACATCTCTCCAACAAATACTCGAAAAAAACCCTTGTTACTTTAAAGCCAATGATCTAGCAATCAGCATATATCTACTGCAAGTGCCTGATGGGAAGGTGGCAGAGAATACTTGACCTGCTTGACCACAACAGTAGCGTGTGAGAAAGTTGTTGATTACAACTGTATTTTCAACACCTGAATATCCCCTTCACATATGCCTTGGCAAATAACAACTCACGGCTTTCAAATACAGCAATCCGCTCTTGCCCTCTGGGACTAGCTAGCCCGGTGGAAATGTGGAAGCTGGTCATACGTAGGCCTCCTTTCCTAAATACCTTGCACCAACCACTTTCCCAAGGTGTGTTACACAGGAAGTATTGCTGTGTACATTTTGATAACTTGGGTTCAGTTTTCCTGGAGTCCAGTCCTGGCCAGTGCTGTATGAGTTTTTTTACCTTTAGCATATGACTACACATGGCTGACAGGATGCTCACAAATTACTTACACTAAGTACTTCTGGAGCCCTCCATTACTGCCATGATATGGAAGCGAGATTTGGATAAGCGAATCACCCTGTTTTAAACTGGAATATGAATGTCACCCTGCTGCAGATACTTGGTGGAGTCTTTCCCCTTTCTTTAGGTTATTATTGCTAAATGCTAGAAAGGGTAAGAAAGACTCGCATGGATCATCTGGTGCATCCGCCTGCCCCAAATCAACTAAAGCGTTTTTGACAGATGGTTCTGTAACCACCCTTTAAAACCTCCAGCGAGTAAGCTTCCCCAGCTTCTGTATGCAACCTATTCTAGTCCTTAATTATCTTTGTCATTGGAGCATTCTTTCTACAAAGTTCCTCCTAAATCTGCTTCTGTTCCAGTTTAAGCGTATTACTTTTTGTCTCACAACTTGAACAGAAGAACAGTTTATTCCCCTTCCTCTTTGCAGAAACCTTTAAAATATTTAAAGCCTGCTGCATGTCTCAGCTGTCTTTTCTTTGGGCTAAAATCCAGTTCCTTCCATTTTCCTCACAGGCCAGTAGAGTTTCAGACAAAGTGGATAAGAGGACAAGACAGAGAATATGAGGTCACATTCTCTACCACTACCTGGAATTTCAGTCTGAGGAAGTTAAAGCATAGCCAAAGGAGAGTCAAGACACTTTCCGTACAGAATTTGAATTATAGTCACAGCTGAAAGCTTCCTCTACTTTGGCACTTTCAGGAGTCTTATCAAACAAACCAGCCACCCCACAGCAAAGTAGCAAAGACAGAGTTCAGAAAGCCTACAGGCAGCTAAGACTACCTCTGAAATAAACTATGAAAGAGTATCAGGAAAAGTTTTTTTCTCACTTCTTCTAATCACTCCCAAAGATTTGCACTTATGTAGTAGCAAACCTTTCCATTTGGAGAGTTTCTTCTTATAACAGGGAATATATTTCCCAAGTCACCAGGGCTGCTGGGCTGACAATCTCAGTAATCAGTGGGTCCAGCTGAGGTCTTTCTCAGTGCATAGGAGAGTGTTAACACTTTTTCTGCCATTTGCTGAGTAGATGCTTGAGGTACCTTGCACCAGCACACTTGGTGCTTTTAAAGTCATCCTTGTTTTTCCTGATTGCTTTAAAACTCTTCCTGGGCATTCCTCATTGAGGAAGTAGCGTAACAATACTGAGTATTTGTAAACAAACACACAAATACGGAAGATCGGTTTTTCAGAATAGGAGAAACCTTTTTCATTCATTTTAATACAAAAGCTAACTGCATTACTAGCTTTTTGTTCATTTACTTTGCACGTGTTAGAATTTTCACTGAGAAATTCAGTATTTCCTACAGTACCTGTCTCTCAGAAAGGAAAGTACAAACAGAAGCAGAGCCATACCTCTGACACTGAAGTTACACAGAGGGAGTTTGTTTAGCAGTATGGTGCATCAGCATGAATTTGGACTTGCTCACAGAGCTGTATAATACATAAGGCCCACCACAAATGGAAAATCCAATTTCTTAATAAGTTAAGAAAACAATCTCAAAATTAAGTCTGCAATTGGATGTACACGGGCAGGCCCCTTATGTTTCTTTGCTAAGGGTCCTGAGGAAGGAGACCTTTATCATAATGTGTTCAAAGTAATCTAGAGGAAAAAAGCATAGCTTCACAGCATCTGGTAGAGACTAGAAAAGTTTAGTTGTATTTACAGGTAAACAAGGTAGAATATCCATAGGCATTTGGATAGGTTCTGAATTAAAAAAAAAAAATCAAATGCACTCTATTTTCCCCTCTATAAATTGACAATAGGATAATTTCTACAGACTTTTTATAAATTTACAAGTTAAAGTTAGAAGACAATTTTTAATGTATGTAAAACAATGAATATGCAGGAGAGCAGCTAAGCCTCACAAGGACCTTTCTGGTAAACGAGCTTGTGTCAATTACATAGATGAGAAGTCAGCAAAAGGTAATTCATACCTTTGCAAAAAAAATGCAGTGTACAGTTCTAAGTATTAGAACTATAGTGTTAAAGGAAACATTTTCATCCTTCTAGCCCAAGTTTGCTTACTCTGATTTTTAAATGTATGACTGAAATGATACTCATTCATGATAGCTGGTGAAACTAGAAAAGAGTAAGAAAACTCAGCTTTTAAACCACAGGTCTCCAAATGTTGTACTGGATCTCTATTGCAGGTATTCAGCTGGGGTTACACTGGATCTCTACTCCAGCTTGAGGAGAGGACTCTGAGGTAGAGAGCAAGCAATTTACCTAAGGTGACCCAGAAGCAGGGACAGAGCTGTGATGCCTGAGTTTCAAGTCCGTGCACCTTTGACTACTAATATCAGTAACATTTACATCAACACAGTCTGTGCCAGGTAACGCCCACTGTAGTATCAGTACAGGCAATTCACACGATCTAGAGAGAGCAAGCAAATTAATGTCATCAGTATGTATAACAGAGAGAGTAAATAAAGTAGCTGTAAAATAAGTAGGAAGCAAAACCTTACATTCCATATTGGTCTTAAGTGTCTTGCTTTACAGTCAGTGTTTAATTCAGTGTTATGAAATTTAAGGTACATTACTTTTAAGCTATAGATGTCTGTCAGAGTGAATCCTTGATCGACCCTTGGTGGATGACTTGACAGACAGCTGGCATTTCAGGACAGTTTGTGCAGCACTTTCAAGCTGTATAAGGGGAAAAAAAGAAAAAAAGAAAGTAATTATGATCACCAAAGACACAAAGCTCCTTCTGCCTTCATCCATATTCTATGAGTACTCCCCCTTCACCTTCCACATTATTAACCATGTATTTAACAATGGAACAAAAACTAACACAGAAGCCACTCATCTAAGGCGGACTGAAAATGTCAGGTTGAAATCACAGGTTGCAGTGTGAAAATATAAAAGAACTCATGGCCTTTACAGTTTTTTGGTCTGATTTGTGAATGTAGTGTGGATACCTATGGGAAACATTCATTCTCCAAATGGCTTTGGGTAGCATAACTCTAAATACATAAGCAAGCCCTTTCTCTCTTAAAAATTTGGTAGTTGCATTGACATTATAATTGCTAAGTGATATTTGTGTTCAAAACAACACATTAATCATAAGAGACATGACCTTTAGAAAGATAACATTCTTGCTCTTTTTTTTTGTGTGTGTTTGTTTTTACCTTGGGACAAGGTATTGCATAAGTTAAGGCAGGTCACTTAATACAAATGGAAGAAAGGATAGAGTCATTTAAATCATGCTAGCTATAATTTTATGTAAGAAAAAATACAGTTATATGAAATTGTTTCTGCAAGGTTCAGCAAAGCATTGTTTGGTGATCTCTTTTTAATTATGAGATAACATTTTCACACACCGATTTCACATCTAACCAATATGATCTTTCTAATAAATAAGACTGATGTCAGAAGGAAGGCAGACATTCCATCTGAGGTCGGAATACCTGAAATGGGAAAACAAACAAACAAACAAAAGTATAAAAACAAGAACAACTTCCAGTCCAGGTTCTTTTTTTCCATATTGTTTGAAATATTTTACCTGGGGAAAAGAGAAGCACCCTAAGCTGGAGAGACTTCATTGTTCCAATATATCTACAGAAAGTTTTTTCTGTTTTATTCTCTTAAAAAATCTATATTGTAGAGGTCATTTCAATGAAAGTCATAATAAAAATGGCTGAAGAAAATATGCACTCTCTTACACTTGTGGACATGCATGAACATATCTATAATTCATTAAAACTTGTGAGAGAAGTGATCAGAAAGGGAAAAATCAAAGTTTATCCTTATCAATCATCCAAGCTTTTTAGTATGAAGGGGCTTGTACCCTGGATTTGCAAATCCCATCCCCGGTAATATAATTATACGACCTGTCGGAAATGAAATTGCGTGTCCTGAAATACTGCACAAGCCCATAAATAATTAGTGTTTCCATTTTCCAAAGCAAATTGATAAAACTGGTATTTGGCTTAGTTCTTTCAGTCCAAGAAGCTCTGTCAGACTTGTGATGTTAATTCAATCTTCCACAGCTGGAAGGATAAAAACAGAGATTTTCAAACTGAATCCCCTTGCCAGCATGAAGGGCAGGTTAGATTTAGAGGAGTTATAGGAGGTTCAGAATCAACACAAATGCCTTTTAGAATGCCTTTTAGAATACAGCAAATATTGTGAGGATTTTTTTTTTTTTTTTGAATCCATTCAATCTAGTCATTTTTCTGTCTAATTCACTCAGAGGAAAGACACCCTCTGGTTGTGTGGAATATGGGATTGGACTTTTTGCCCATCTATTTTAGCAGTCCTGTCAGGTGTCATTAGCACCAAAAGCATTCTGTATTTTTGTGATACCTTCACCCTTCCAGAGAAACCCCAACTGAGTACAAATCTCAGTGACCAACTGATTCTGGAAGCAGATCTTGTCCTTGCATTTGAAAACTATAATTCTATGGCAGATACCCATCAGTGCATCTTAGTCCCAACATCAACCTAGCTTAAGGTCAGACATTTCTGAAAAGAAATGTGAATCCAGTTCATATGAATTAAAAATAAAAGCAAACTTAAGCAGATGAACATCTGAATTTGGGCAGCATTCAGCAAATACTACTTTACAATACATGCAGGAATCTGAAGTGGCTTTTCTGATCCTTAAGACTTGAGATCCTGACAAGACTGCTAATGAAGTCAGCCAAGCAAGACTGGCTGCTTGCTAGAAACACAACAGTTTAAAACGAAGGCAGCTGTCAATTTTGGCCCAATATTTGTTTCTGGAGAATGACATATAAATTAGGAATAGAACTGCTCAAAAATCAAAACCATCCTGCAGGGAGTATCATATTCAGTCAGATGGAAGAAATGCGTCTTGGCTTATTTCAGCCTTATTTGCTAGGAAAGCAATTCAAAAATCACCCAGATTAAACCTTTATCAATTTGAGCTGTCTACATTTCTATTAGTACCCCAAATTGTTTTGGGACACAGACTAATGAGAACGATATGACAACTATAATTTGATTTTGATTTTGTACATCGACAAAGTTTGCAGGTGCTTCCAAAGAAGCTTGAGGACAAGTATAATAGGGTGTGCAGGATTTGGACACCAAGAGGCTTGCTGCTTGGTCGCAATCACACATCTGGGCTGGAATAAGAGACCCAAAGCGGATAGATAAGAGTCCTCAACTGCAGAAAGACTGTGATTATGAGGCAACTAAGTACAACCTGGAATGTCTCATTATGATTATAAAATTGACCTGTGGCATCATAAAAAGAAAAAACAAACGACCTTTGTAAAGTCTACAATAAAATCCAAACACATGGTTATTTATAGCTGTCCAGATAGGGTTACACTAGCAGATCAGGCAAATTCATCCAGTACCCAAAAACCACCCCATATCCCCACAGAAGAAAGAAAAAAAAAAAAGACTAAAGGGAATGTATGGTGCAGAGTAGAGATGAGGAACTTTATTCTGCTCCTGATATTTTGAATAGTGTCAGTATTAGTGGAGGTTGAGAAGGTGCAGCAGCATGTAATTCACATAGTAAGTAAAGGAGGGACGATCTTTTAGATGTTAGCACAGCTGGACTATTGCCTCATGTGTCCATCTGATTTTCTCTTTCATGAGTTTGCTACACTAGTGGTCCAAATGGAGCCTTCACTACACAGAGATAACTACAGTGCATTGGCTTAGCAACACCAGCTTCTGCAAAGTAAAGCTGCTCAGGACTTTGCTGATCAGATGGTATAAAGTTCATGACCTGGGACTTTCCCATCTGCATAGCATGTATTAATCAGAATATTACAGCAGCAAAGGTATAATATTTTTCAGCTAGCCACATGGCCAGCCTGAGGCATGCTGCTTGGATAGCAATGGCCTATTGAACTACATGGATGGGGAAACCGTGCTGCTCAGCAATGCAACCACTCACTTACTCCATATCAAGGGTAGCATAAGTGTGTCTCCCAGGTGGGGACATGCCCAGTGCCGTAAGTGGACAAGTGTGGGAGGTAGTGGGCACTCCAGATCATCATCTGTCAGAAGTCCAGCCTCCACTGCTGGATGGTTGCCCTTGCCATGCTGCAAGGAGAACCTAGAAGGAATAGCAACACTTAAGCCCTGATGACACTTTCAAGAACTCAACATTTTACAAGGGAGTCAGGGCCCAAGACAGAGCTGCATCCAAATTCCTTGGCCAAAATCAGCCTCAGCTTTTATACTTTCTAGCTCTTTGTGGGTGAAATTTATGTTAGAAATCTCTGAGGGACTCTTTTATCTTTTTGGAGTAGCTTTTATTAGCCATTAGCTTACCCCATTTGCTTCATTTTGGAACTAACTGCATGCAATGTTCAAAAGTAATATTCAAACACATCAACAAAATTTAGGCAAAATATCTTCATGAGCTCAATCACAAAACCTCCGCAGCTTGTATGAGACTCCACACGAGATCTACTCATGTTCCTCATAAGCTTCTGTAATAAGTTTTTAACACCTATTTGTCATTTATTAACCATCAAATTATTATTTGCAAATGGTCCCCTAATAGAAATTATCGAAATCTTAATTAACAATTTTATTTCTGGCCTTTTGTGAGTTATTTGAATGACTCCACAAAGAAACAACTCACTAAGCGATGTGTTTCTCAAAATAAATTGAGTGAAATATATTGCATACATCTGCTAAGGTAACTGAAGCTGTGCCTCACCTCCTATTCCTAACAGTATTGCAGCAGAGTGCCACATTGACTCTGGACACCAAAGTACGACTTTGTGTCATGACAGCCTTTATATGAAAACTTATCTGATTTAATCTCTCCTTTAGTTGCTAATTAGTCCCCCTGGTCCAACTGTAAAATGAATGTGAGCATGTGCACAGGCTATAAAGTAGAATCTTATTCTTGGTTGGCTTTGACATCCTGGAAAGTTGCAGAGCTCTCTGTCTGGGATCTAATTCTCCCAAGGGCTTCTTGGTTTTCTCAGTGTCCAGTCACCATGCCAGGAGAAAGATGACACAGTTTAGAGGGAGTCAGGAAAAGAAACGTCTTCAAGAATGACTCCTGATGCAGGGGAGCTCTATTTAGGTATAATAGAGGATGCAGGATATCTCAGGTCCAGCAGAAAGGAATCTGAAGACACTATTTTAGACTATGAAGTTCGATTTGTACTACAGTGTCTTTAGGAGCATATTTCTTCTAATACGCTTAGCCACAAACAGAAAAGAAAAAAAAATTAAAGCATTTTAAGCTTGTGCGGTGAGGAAAACACACGAGATTTTACCGCAGAAATTCGTTCAGATGTTTACATGTAAACACGTGTTCACACACGTTTCCATGAATGCAGTTTTCAATATGCTGGACCAGTTAGTTTCACAGCTGGTACAAACGTGTTCCAATCTTTCACTGTCCATATAAGTACTTCAGTAGAACAATATAATCTTATGTCAACTGAGATTTGTTTCCTGGATTAGGCTCGAACGTGTCTCAAAACTCAAAGTGAAATTTATTAAATGTGGCTGAAACTTGCCTCCATTTTGAGTTGCAGGTAAATGCTTCACATTTCAATGCAAATGCATGATTCAGCTCAGGTTCATTTGAAATGTATGCACACAGACTGAGTATTTCTTTCAAATACTCAAACCAGATATAATTTCAGCTTCAAGTTTCATTGTAAACATTTCACACAACTCAAATTCAAATCAATTTGCAAATTCAGATAACATTAACCTGTAATTTCAGCAAAGCAAACTCCAGAAATTGTGCCTAGTTCTAGCACCTAGCTCTCTGGGTTCTATTTCTTAAAATACACAAAAAGGCAACCCTCAGATTAGCAATTGACCCAACACTCTCAAGGATGCTAATTGTGATTAAGATCCTTATTCCTCATTTGGAAATAAATCAAAGCACTCTTAGAAAACACAGTATTAAAAAAAATAAACAAAGATTTATGTTTCATCACGATGTTTTTAGATTCTGTATGATTATAAGTGCTTTGTGGAACATGTTTGAAAGGAAGCGAGAACTGATCTGATACATGTCAGGTTAAAGACTATATTTTGTTTTGTTGGCCTAAAATAGGATGCCTCTTTTTTGTTCTTCTGAATTACTTTTTCAGTATATAGATTTATGGCATAGAAGTAAGTGAAAGAGCATTTCTACACAGTGCTGCTGAACTTTATAGAGGGGCAAAGACAAGGTCTATCAGTTTCTAGTCAGATTCTCTATTTTTGACAGATTGCTATAACAAATCAGTAAGAACAAGAAACATGAAACAATACAATCCTGCATTATTAGGCTTAGGTATTTTTAGCAAATTCATGAGTGTTAAAGAGCAGGCAGTATCATGCTACGCAGTTTGGAAAGTCAACCAATCACCAGACTCAAAGAAAGTATCAGGATTTCTGAGAAAAGAATACTGATTTGAACATTCAGAGAAATGGGGAAAAAAGAAAAAAAAAGAGGAAAAGAGATTAAAAAAATACAAGGATGCACTCTTATCAGAAAAGGTAGTCATATTATTGGATTTCCCTCTAATAGACTATTTTAAGTTTGAAACTTTAGATCTTTTTATTTTTCTTTCACGTGGTGGATGAAAATGCCCAAAACCTAAAGTTTCCTCTCTACTGGAAACCGAATGAAGATTTTTATTATTTTTTCGTTAATAATAGGGTATGACAATCTGGTGAAGTAACAAAAAAAAGACACAGTCCTTTGTTCCAGGAAGTCATGTAGTTAATTATATCAACATGCTATCATTAATACACAGCATCAGACACAAGTTTAAATGTTCCACACTGAACACTCAAGCGAGTATTTATATGAGAAACTGTCATTCAGCAATAGAGGTAAAACTAAACTGCCAATGCAACGTACAGTAGTGCAGCTGATCCCTTAGAAAACACCAGCTGTTCCAGAACGGTGTGGCACATCTCACTGGAAAAGGATTTCTGCAAGACTGCCTTCCCTTGGGAAGCACCATCGCCTCAGCACCTGTCGAGGTCCTTAGCTTCAGCTCATTCAGTGGCACTGGCTTAGCAATCTAAAACTCTTCCACAGCTCCAAGGAGGAGGATGTGGCACTAATTGAGCCTACCAGGGACAGGTATTACAGGTAACAACACATTTCTTCCCCAGATATTCATCTGCATGGGAGTCAGAGCTTTCCTGGGGACATTTCAGAACAGAGGTGGAAACTTAAAAGAAATCCAAAACTTCATTACAAACTTTATCACCTTTAATGCTCAGGAAAAGGGGATTTTTACCTTAGTTTTCTAATAGCATATATGCTTAAACAAAGAAGAAAACCTGGAATCTACTAAAAAAAAGCTGACCCCATCTACCTGCGTGCAGAAAAGATGAGTGAACAAACCAGAAACATGCCTATGTAGGTTACATTGGACTAAAATAGAATTGCTCATGTAAGGAGGAGAATTCATATTCTGAGAAAGGTGACACAGAAACCTCTGCCTGTGATTTATTGATTTGTAATGTCAAGTAAGGTCAGCTAAGCAGAAACCAGATATCATATAGTAATTATGTCTTTCTGTTAGGAATACTCAAAGAAATTTCTGGTTACCAGACAGGAAGCATAATTTTTTAGGTTCACAGAAATTGTGGATGAAATATGGTCAGTACAGAACCATATTTGCATGATTATAAATGCCTCTCCAAGCATTTCCTCAGCTATACAGACCACCTGAATATGTCTGAATTTGGAACACAGCCAGTATTGCCCTTAGTCTAACTTGCATGCTTGATTAACCCAGAAGAGGGCAAATATGTCCCATCATGATTTCTTTCAGTCCATCCTAGTAACTGGCTTTTAAAAACATACAATGCGGGGGAAAAAAAAATCAAACAAATCCCAAAGAAACAGGAAATACTGTGGCTATGCCTTCTAAAGTCTATACCCCTATTGCCTGCTGACAGCATAATGCAGACCAGATTTCCTTTCAATATCTGAGCCTTAGCTTGCTATCTTGATAGTCGACCACCAGGAATGCCATGCAGGGTATCCGAAGGTTGGTTGTGATGGAGCTCTGTCCATTTGGAAGATGGGAAGGAAGCCAAGAAAATTGTGCTGCAGCCACACCAAAAGCCTTTCTATTTTATAGCTCTTCTACCTTTTTAGAGACTTGCTATGAGTTAAAAGAGCATGAGAAGAGGATTATGGTGTGAGGTTCAGTAGGAGTTGAGATGTAGCAGCAATGATCTACGTGCACCACGACACCTAACTCATCCTGTTAGTGCTGTTATTAGCTTTCAAAAGGAGTGATAAAATACCCTTGGATCCAAACACTGAAAAGCAGTATAAAGCCCAGTGCGCCATGAAAACCAAAGCACCCTCAAGGGCATCAGAAGATCTAAATGAGATTTTAATGTTAATAAGTGATGACTGACCTTTTTCATAACTAGCTCACACGTGTCCAGCAGACAATGGAGTATCCACAGTGCACTAGCAATAGGTTAAGTGGACAAACTCATCCTTAAGAAAGAATTAACGGTCCCCAATAAAAATGCAACTGATTTCCAGAAAGACAATTTTCAACATTGTTTTTGAGGTCTTTATCAGCCCAGATCTGAACAGTACCACTGCAAAAACATTATACATATGTGGAAATAAAAAAAACATAGGACTTGAGTAGAACTGGATGGAATCACCACCCAACTGAGACTCTAGCCTGTGGCTGAGAGGTTGTTTCCATGTTTCCATCAGAAATATTTTGAGCTCTGTTAGGTGGTTCTGACAGTAATCTGGGACTCTGGAGACTGGGGTTCAGACTCCTGTTTTGTAGCATGTAATCAGTGAAGTCTGAGGAGGTGACTTCATCCATCTGTGCCTAAACTTCCAACCTGTAAAATGGGAATATTGTTCCTTACTTCTCAGGATGAAATCAAGATAAATACATCATGCAATTTATTCCATATGCACTAGGACAACTAAAGCCTCTGTGTGTATATTTTCTACCTTTTCCATCACCTGCCACAGGAAATCCAGCTTTTTTGTGCATCTCCATGACATGTGTGCCAAACAAAACCCAGCATGTGGTAATACCTAGTTCAAATAACAGTTGGCCAGACAGTGCCTCCTTCCTGACTGGCACACCAGCTGCTCCCAGGCAGCATGTACCACAGCTCAGTTCTGCTAACCTGACCATTAGTAAACAATCATTTATGTTTTTCTACTCTATCCAGCTTCCATTTTCATAAAAAAAATGTAAGAACATAAATATGTCTACAACTTCTGCCCTCTTCCAACTGTCTCATGAGTTCAAAAGTTCCTGGGAAGTGATCATGTACAGTTCACTTCAAAAAAAAAAAAAATTCAGCTTAAAGATGAATGGGAATTGCTTTATAAGGGTGTAATTACATTAACAGAAGATACATGTTTTATAATCGTGGGGATTTGTCATCTTATGTAATGGCAGGGGGATTTCTGAGGTATGTTTCTCAAACTGATCAAGTTGTCGTCAATTAAATAATTATAGTCTGCACTGATTTTACTATTAAACTATGAAAGCAGTGCATATTTGAAATCCTAGGCCAGAATATTTTTTTTTTTCCAGTGATGCCACAGTAGTTTACCTCATGCAAGATAAAGAAAACAAAAAATTTTGGAAACAGAAAAGACACAGCAACATGAAGACCAAATGTATTGTGTTTAACTACCATAGATCAGTCTTACTGAGTTTGAGCTCTTTGCAACACAAGCATCACTCTACTGGAGCCAAACTACAGATTAACAATTCTTCTGATTTATTAACTTTCAGTGTAGTTGCAAAAAGGACAGTCTCTGATGCCCTTGTGGTCTAACCTATTCTTGCAAAAATGAAAAGCTGGATCCTGCATTTTTCAGGCATAGGGGTTTGAAATATCAGGCCTAAATGTAAGTAGTACTAAGGCTCCAAGATGCATATTCAACTTGGCAGTCAACCTTTGAGAATTCAGATTTATCACAGTCACAGAATCATGTAGGTTGGAAAAGATCTTTAAGATCATTGAGTCCAACCGTAAACTTAACACTGCTAAGTCCACCACTAAACCATGTCCCTAAGCGCCACATCTACATGTGGTTTGAATAAGTTTTAAGAATTAATAGGTTAATATCAGAAAGTTTTTAGTTAAAGTACAAGATTCACACTTTTTGATAATGTAAGCAAAAGATCAATTTAAATATTACCTCAAAATATTGTCACTTAAATCAGCAGCAGAAGAATTAATCTGATATCTGCTGAATCTGCAGAGTGGGCAGGTTAGTTACAAACAGGTAAGAAAACAGGGATAAAAAAGGAGAGTGAAAGAGAGGGCTGCACTGCTTATGAGGCACATGCTTTGAAATGGTAGAACATTATCTATATCGAGCATTGGGATGTGTACTGATCATTCTGGCCTGAGCTCACAGTGGAAATAAAAAGGTTTCTCAGTCAGGTAGAGTATTTCCCTCGTGGACTCAGTCTGATGTGTCCCATTCACTTGCACATTTCATGATTTTTGGTTCTTTTATGGCCATAAGGGAGGCCATATCTACAAACTGCAAGGAATCAAAGGATCTCATGAACTTTCATGGTTTTGAAATGCACAGGACTTTTTCTTTTCTTCTACAAAAACATAATTCCAGCCAGTTTACTTGTGACAATGATGACCTTGGTACCTCAAGTTGAATCGCCGGAAACCTCCTTTACACATCAAGACAGACAGAGGGCATGTAGGTCACATCAAAAGGATTTCTTTTTGAATGGCTTGTGGGCATGTGAAACTGCCCCCAGAGCAGTACACTGCAAGACAAAAAAATCTGAAATTGATTTTAATTGCATTACATAAAATACATGCATTGTTACTTAATTCATTTAAATACAACTGTCAGCTCTCCTGTTCTTGCTCTTTATGAGATCCTGAAAGGCAGAAAAAAGACTGTAATGCACTGAAATAAAGTTCAGCATATCTTTATGCTTTCATCCAAAATATCCCTTAAGGATGTTCTTTACTGATATTTATCTGCCACCCAGTCAATACTAAAAACAGTGCCTGTACATAATGGGATCATCTTCTATTGCTTAGCCGCAAGTAGTAATCTCAAGGGAACACAGGAATTCACCATTTTCAACACAAAGTCAGGTTTTCAGATAGCACTGAGTGACTGATTTAAGTAAGAATGATATAAGACCCCATATCCGAGACCACGCAGAAACTACAAATTACGTGACTGGTGGAACAGAATATTTGGTTCCTGGAAATGCTTGGCTTTTTCACAGAATCACAGGATGGTTGAGGTTGGCAGGGACCTGGGGAAATCATCTAGGCCAACCTCCGGCACTGAAAGCAAGGTCTCGTACAGCAGGTTGCTCAGGACTATGTCCAGTCAGGTTTTGAGTATGTCCCAGGATGGAGACTCTGCAGACTCTCTGAGCAACCTGTTCTAGTGTTTGATCATCCCTACACCAGAAAGTTTTTTCTTATGTTTAAACAGAATTTCCTGTAGTCAAGTATCTGTATCCTGAGATCAGAATCATGTCACTGTGAATCTTGTCATTTTATGTCCTAAAAAGCCTTCTTTTAAGGATGTTGTGATTATAGAAGCCTGTTAAGACACAGGCAACGTTTGCAACATAATGATACAAGACAACTGACATCTTGGGATCACTAGCGTTAGAGTACCATTTTTTTTTGAGATATACTTAGCTGAATGTTTTTAGTGGGTTGGCACAGGAACCGCAGAAGGTAAGTTGATTTGGTTTGTGGTATGTAGCAGTCCCCAGCGCAGGGAGGCAGCTTTTATTTCGAGGGATAAAAAAAAATTGTTTGCAGAAGCAAATTAGGTTTGATTATTGTCTAAATTTGTCTAGTATATGACAAAAGCCACAAGGACATATACAACTGTTCTCATGCAGCTCTGTGAAGAGTCATGCAATAGTGAGAAATGGCATGACTTAAATGCACTAGAAAACAATTATTTCATTTTCTAAAGATGCTTCACTTTATATTGTAAATAATTTATACTCCATGCTGAAAATTACATTAGGAATCAACTGTTCTTTGCAAAACAGCAATGAATTTCTCAAGGGTAAGGAAAGACAAATCACTGACTTTAATAAGAGACCTTGGAGCTGAATGTCAAGTTATAGCTGGAAGACAATGTTCTAGACAAAGAATAATTGTGCCAGTCCTGCCAAACAATTACGCAGGTGCTTCATCTTATTCATATCAAGTTCATGGATGACGACCTCTTTCCTGACCCAGCTATACAAAGCTGTTTACAGGCTGTCTCAGTACCTTCAGCTTGTCATAACCCAACACAAGAGTATGTCTGCATACTCATATGAAAGAACCGATTGCTTTTTGTCCTCCTTGCATGACAAAGAGTCTTCATTTAAATAACTTGACTGTATATTTATCATATTTTTCCTCCATGAACACCATAATCAATATAAAATGATCCAATGCCAAGACATCTGCCTTTAGTAATATGCACTTTCCATAAAATGATAGGAGATGCACCTGGGTATTAGAAACCCAAGAGCTTAACCACTTTGAAATGGCTTGGGAGGAGGCCAGATATCACATAACTATTTAAACCTCTGTGGTCTATTCAGACTCTCTATTGATCTTGGAAACCTGTGCTGTTGCAGCTATTGTCCATCATTGAGACATTAAACTCCGAAATATCTTTTTATGTGCTTGGAAAAAACATAGCACCATGAACTTTACTGAAATTTTAAGTAATTTATCATTACCATGCCATTATCAAGAATTTTATCTAGAAGCAATAATTATTTTTCTTTGCTTAACGTTTCTCTTATTTCTCCTTCTCTTCAATGAAGCATTCAGAATATTTTAAGTCATATCCCCTCACCCATTCTCCCATGTCCCCCCTCCTCCTTTTTTTAAATATGTAAGCAAGATGGTTGCATTTTAATAACTCTTGTAATTTTTATAAGTAAACCCATAATTGTGATCTTTCCCATAGTAGTTTACTGTTCCTAAACTCCTTCCATTTTGGTGTTCATATCTTTCTGATAAAGCAATATCCTGAAAAAAAATGCAGTTTTCCAGATACTGCCATACTGGAGCCAAGTCAACGTAAGTGATTAATTCCTATTCCATAACACATGCATCAACAGTACTACTCAAAATCTTTAGGCCATTTGTGCTGCTTTGTTTCAACTTTCAATCTACCCTCCCTTATCTAATAACTCTCCATCTGCACAACTGATTTACAGGTTTCTCCAGTGTGATTGTTGATTATTTGTGTTATTTTTCCTGAGTGTTTTGCTTCATTTTTCTGAGTTGAAAAATCACTTTCTTGCATCCTAACCTTTCTATCACCTCTCTAACATCTTTAGCCATATCTTCTAAAAATCAACAGGAGCCTTTCCGTAAACTCTACAGGTGGTGTCTCTGGTTTAATTCCATTTGCACTATTTCCTCATGCAACAATGATCAATGATCAATAGCACCAGTCAATTGCATGATCACTAATTATATCTAGTGTGGAACTGTCATGTTGATAATTACTCTCCAGCCCAGTGGTCTCCCAACTGCTTTTGACTGCACACTGCTATCAGTAAAAGATTTTTGAGTATGCACCTCCTATATATATACTTATTTATAAATAATATACATGTACTACTGTACTAATATATTATTTACACTATAAAAACATACAAAAAAATGGAAATGAAAAGTGAATGGGATAAGATGAAATAAACTACTTAAAAAAATATTTTATTAATGGTACAAAAAATATTTTCTTCCCAACAGCCCAATGGATGGTCGTGCACGCACCCCACTTTGGAGACCACTGCTCTAGTCCTTGTCCAGGATACATTTCCACGTATCTCTCCTGAGAACTGAGAAAACCATGCTTAAAATCTTCTCTGTTTAAACAATACTAAGAGTTTGTGACAAACTGAGAGAAAAAAGACCATTGCTCTAGATTGAGCTTCATTTACCTAATAATATTGCAGGATTGCTATTTCTTTTTGTATCCCTACATTCTTCCTCTTCTACAGAGTTGAAAAGAGGTCTTTTTCTATATTTCCCCATGTTGACTTGAATGAAGTGGGATGCCAAATTACATTTTTCTTGTTCTTTTCAGCACATAACCTTGGTTATTTACAAATAAAGAAACAATCATTTAGGTGAAGATGAATCATCACTGCTAACAGAAGAAATGAGGTGCTGTGTTCAGAAAACTTTTCTTATAATCATGTTTCCTTCCAATAAGCCCACAATTATTCAAACTCCAACATACGATACACTTTGGTATATTTTATTTTTTATAACAGCTCCCATTTCAGAGAGGCTTTTTTTTTTTAAAAAAAAGATTTGTTCTGTTTAATTTTTTTTCCTGACATAGGCCAGAACTGTTAAAGAATAATAACAACAAAATAACCTGTCTGCAGTAAATATGATCAATGCTGTATCTAAAATTACTATGAAGTGCTGTGGCACTGATTCCAGACTTTCCACCAGTTTAAGCATTAACATTTTTGGATTACAGACTGTATTTTACTTTCAGAGTCAATGCTAATTTTAAATGTAATGCTGTTCACAAATCACCACTGATATCATACAAAAACTTAGAGCTAAGTCACTGGTGCTTTTTACTTCATCCCTAACACTCCCAATCCATGGCATTTTGTAGGAAACACACATTACAGCTACCAGACACGGTTGGCTTCCAGAAAGAGGGCAGCTTCCCTGCTTAGTGTATTTACTGAATATCATTATACATCTATTTCCCATTTTGCTTAACCTGTTAAGTTTTGATTGTTACAATTAATGTGCAGCTAAATTCATATGGGTCTACCTTCTGTAGGGAAAAAAACTCAACAAAACCAACAACAACAAACAAAAAAGGTATCCTGGAAACTCAAGCAATAGACAAACACAGTCCAAATCATAAGGTAAAGAAAAACAGTAGTACTTTAATTAAACCAGTATTAAAAGTATTTTGTGGTGTATTTCCTTATAAAGAAAATACCTGTCAGGCATCCATAAAATTTTCCATGCTTTTCAATGCTTAAAGGAAAAGAGGCACAAAATATGTTTTGTTCACCTGTTTTCATGAGTCTTTATTTTTTTCTTTTGATAGATCAAAAGCTTTACTTGGATTGTTTGTCTTTCTCAGTTTGGTTGCCATTGCAAATGCCCTTCTGTGCTCCTGATAGCCTTCAACTCACTTCTCTGGATTAGATAAATATTGCTCTTGAAGCTGTCTTATAAAGCTGTACACTTTTTTGTGTGTCTCCCTCTATATACCTTTTATTGCCGATTGTGCCTATCATATTAAGGAACTCATTCCTGTGGGCTCACTCAAGGATATAAATCCAGAGAAGTCCAGAAAATTACATTTGGGGCTACTGTCTGTATAGGCAGGTCTACTTCCAGGACAAGAGCCATTTTCTAAAGAATGGAGGGGTGATTCAGCTCAAGGCTGGACGGATATAAATAAACAGGGATAATGATGGCCCCTGTAAGGCTAAAGTGTTGGTAAACTCACTGACTTTCAACCCTTTGTTGAAATACTTTCCCTCAAATATGAGCGCGGAACCATGTAACTAAAATTCAATTCCTTTTCAACTTAGACAAGCTTCAAATCTATTTTTTAAGTGGGTGACGTGAAGTGTATGTCTCTAACTGGTGCTGGTAGTGCTGGTTAAGAAACCTTGGGCCTATTCTAATTTGAACATCAATGGAAATATAACGCACAGACAGACCCCAAAATATTTGTAAGTGTTAATGCTTGAGACAGTACAAGTCCCTTAGCCTGGCAGATTCCAGGTTGAATTTGCAGGATCTGTAGTATAAAAGCAGAGCTGACCTGGTATTTATTGAGACCATAAGTACAGGTCATTTTTAGGTAATCACTTTTCAGAGCAACTTCCATGTCTAAGCAATAGAAGAAAACAAGGAGACAAAAAACATCTTACAGTGAAGCTTTCTGTTAGGTTTTGACAAATGCTGCCTCTTTCATGCCACTGCCACATTTCAGCCAGACTCCTGCCATTTCACCATCATATTAAGACAGAACAAAAGCTTTATTCCATTAACAGTGACACTATCTCAAATACAGCTTGGTGGCCAGCACACTTGATTCCTCACCAAAGGCACCTTCCCTGACTATGGTAAACAGTAATAAGGTACCATGGAAAATTCACACCCTAAGAAAATTTCCACATTGTGCAACAATATTTTTTTTTTTAAAAAAAAGTATTCGGTTTTATTTGGACCCTTAACTCCACCCTAGAGAGAGGAAGATGAGTTCTTTCTGTTACACTCAAGTCCAGAACAATTCTGCTTATAATAATGTAAAGGTTTTTCGTTATACTTGAATGTGTTTCTCTAGTCAAAGTGAGTAATAATGTTCCGGTCGTGTTTTCTAAGCAAACAAGAGTTAACTGTAGCATAGTTTCTACCTCATACTGGAAAACACATTTTCACCTCGAAAAAAATTTAAACTCTTAAAAAGAACTGACTCTAGGACTATGCTTCTAAACCTAAGGCATTCCTTGATCAAGACATTTGCAGCAACAAGCAATAAACCATTTCCCATATACAGCTGACAAAGCTCTCAGTTTATTTTTCTCACGGTATATGAGTTCATAATTATGAGACCACTGCATACAACTTAACATTATATTTCTCAAACGTGTTTTACAAATACTTTAATTTGCAGGCTGGAGAAGATTTGTAAAGATCATGGATGCACAAAGTATCAGACAAGTGGGTTATTAAGGGCTGGTGTGAAGATCAAAAGCCTTCAGTGATCTTTGAGTCAGGCAACATGAGAGCCTTTTCCTCACCTGCAAGTAAAAACATTTTGGGACCTTGATCGGATTTACTCAGATACAATGCCATAGCGAAACCCCAAAGCACAATTACTTAATGCCTCCCTCCTGTGTTAGCAACCTTGAAAATACACACTGTAGTTATCATGAGTGTGTGCACAGCTAAAACATTCGGATAACATGACAGGATGGTCACACATGATACACCTAGGTTGCATGCATGAAACAAGGTTACTGCTTTCCAGAGAAATCAATGGGAATTTTGCCACTGACTTCAGCAGAAGCAGGATTTCATCCAAAGCACGTAATTACATGCCTATCAATGCGTAACCTCGCGACTGCTTTTGAGGGAGGGAGCTAGGAGCTTTGGCAGCACGCCAGGAGGAACTGCTCTGCTGCCTTCCGTGCCGCTGCCTGGAACGACGCTAGCTGGCTACTCCATTAAGCATGTGCAAAATTGCCCTACAAGTGATTCATTTATTGCTAGCTGGAGGCAGGCTTCCCCCATAATGTTTTTTAAGAACTATTCCAATTGAGAATAAAAGGTGTTGATAAGATCACTAATTTGTAGCCAATTTCTCAGATAAATATGCAAACAGAACGTCACTGTGTGCTTGGGAACACACCCCACGACACCTCGAGCTCTGCAGTAATGAACACAAACCCCAAACCAATGACGGAGAAATAGCATTTACAAACTGATCTGTCTACATTCATGCGTCAATCACAACCATGGCATAAATATTCTGAGCATGAATCTGTCACCACAATTTCTAGATGATTCATTTCTTTTTGATAGGCTGAACCACAATTCTGGCATTAAAAAGCTCTGAACTTTAGGATATTAAAAATTCACATCAATATTTTTTACAATATGAGACACTAATTTTTCTTGAGCTGCAAATCTATGCTTTGGGGCATTAGCTATATTCTGAATACCTGCCAACGTGTAATTTCCTTCCTTTCTTCCTATGAATGAAAATTTAGATTACCCTAAGGCAGTCCTTGGACTGTGGCATGCTGCTTTGTTATCTGTTAGTAAAAGAAAGCTCCTAACTACAGAGTGCAGTGGAGGAAAGGGTTTTTCCATCAGTGACAAACATGAGCTTCTGCCAGTAAGAAATGTTTGCTTATATGGCCTACAAGATAAAAAATACTTCATTTTTCATAAGTTACCAGTTATTTGCATGACAACGAGCAGGGGTGGGTGGAAGTTAGTTCTAAATATAAATGAAAATTTCATATACAAAAAGCATTATTGAAATAAGTCCACATTCTGAAAGTGAACTTAGCTTGGACATTACCTACTAATTCTCTCTCCCTTTTTCTATTAAATGCTATTTTCAGAGGTAAGACTCTCTACCTGCATAAGCTACAAAAACTTGGAATGCTTTTATCACTGTACCCAGCAAAACAAAGAAATACACATTTTACTAAAAAAAGTAGATATCAATCCAAATATTTCATCCTTGCCTGAGCGGTGAGTGGGAGTCATGAGTTTCTGTGAAACATTTTTTGAAGTGTATACTCAAACACCAAAAAGCAATTATGTTTTTTGGAAACAAACAAAATGCCATCACCCAGGATAAGAACTGAAAATGAAGAGGCGAAAGGGGGAGTGTGTGTATGTGTCTCAAATACTACTGGAAAATCCTCTGGCAACGCAAATCAGTTGAGAGACATGGCTTTCAGTGAAACTCCGCCCTGTACACTTTCTGCAAATGTGGCCATACATACTTCATTATTCTTTTTGCCTTTAATTTGTTTGGCTGTAGAAACTTACTCACCTCCAGTTATCTTGGCAGATAAGTGGATACTTATTGCCATTTTAAAAGTTGCTCCAGGTAGTAAAAGCTTTTCTCTTATTAATTAAGATCTCTTCTTTTGTTAAATAACTAAGCTCTCAGATGCAGGTTAAAGGAAAGAGTACAGCTAATGCTGAAATAAGTGATGCTGTAAGCATCACCTACAGAAGTTTGAAGGGATGGTTACTTCTGCTGCTCAGAAACATTGGTTGACATCTGTCCAGATAGCTAAATTCCAGATACCCTCCTCGGTATTTAAGCTCCAGGCATTATCAGCAGGAAGGAGGTGTGAAAGACTAAAAACCCCATTTTTTTTTGGAGAGAAAGATTCCGGCCTTTCCACCATGAAGCACAAGGTGTAATGAAACTAGCTGGGACTGTGCTTCATTTTCAAGGCTCACAGAACTCTGACACCAAAGAATCTCCATCATTCTCCAGGATATTAACAATGCTTTTTGCACCTGAGATGAACTATTGTTTCATGTTCATGTAAATGTCATGGGTTGCACATGAGAGACTCGGAACTAAAAGAAAATTATGAATGATCCTTCAAATTGAGGTTGGCTTCTCCAGGTTAGATTCCAGATATGCTTGAGGAAAACTGTAGTTTGCCTGATGATATAAACCATATTGCCAAAATCCTTAACCTCTCTAGATCCCTTAATTCAAAATACCAAATGCCTTCTTGCACCCTCACAATTTACAGTTGAATTTTGTAATTACCTCCAGTTTTTAAGAGAGTGCTTCTTGCTACTGTGAGTATTAAAAGCTGGATCCTAAAAAAAAAAAAAGTATATGGGAGGTAACGTTTATTGAAGCATTAAAAGAGGCAGGGGTAGGACTGTTCATTAGATTTGCTCTGTACCTCGTGAACATCCCCGACAAGGAAAGTCCAGTCCTCTCAGGAGATATGTGGGCACTTAAGCACATCAGACCTACATCTTCCTTTTAATGAACATTTACTTCCTTCTAAATGTCACTCTTGGAGGGAATAACCAGGAAAAAAAGTCACAGAAGATAACATCCCTCATGGACATGAGGCAATAAAGCCATCGTTAGGTGTAGGTGGCAAATCATTATTCGGAATGTCACAGAAGCACTTCATGTACTTCTGTGAAACAGTAGCCAAGAATCCCTAAAGTCAGCAACTGTTCAGTGTGCAATGATGGATTAGGTTTTTTATATTATTTTTTAAAATTGCTTGCTTGAAAGAAAATGGGAAAAAGATTGGGCAGCCCCAAATTCTGTTTTGAGCATGTTATCAGACCATTTCATTTCTTTGCCTCCATTTCCTTACATTTACTAACAGTTAGTTACAGTTAGTTAGCCCAATTTGGAGTTATAATAAAGATTAGACAGATAGTCACTGAAAATGTGAAGCACCACCTGAATACTCAGAAGCATCCCTAGTATTAGCCACAGATGAGCTGTAAACCACATTTGGTGGCCCTGCTAAGCTGTTTGACATAGGTATCTACCTTTCTGAAGCAGTTACAGTTGAGTCAGCTTTACCAAGTATCCAGACAGTAGTCTCTGATTTGAAAAGTTCTGCACATCTCAGAATGAGAAACAAAACTAGATTTTTGTGTCTGCTTCCAAATCTAGTAGTATCCTAATGGGAGGCTTGTCAGAAAAGCTGATTAGGATAAATGCCCATAAACTATGACTAACCTGGTTGAATTAGCTCTTCCCTGCAAGTTTGTAAAAAGGCAGAATTTTATCTGCTTCCCAGAGAGCCAGCCTAGGAGGCATATGATATCAGCATTATAAATCTGTTCAGAAGCATAAGACAGAATAATGACAGTAGGATAATTATCACCGTAAAATTAGAAATGCAACCTCCCCTCCATCCTCGCTGTAAGATAAATAATTTAATTTTTCTGTTACATTTGTCAAAGACTTCAAATTGTACACCTGATAATATACCACTTGGCAAGAACTCAGTGGATGAGCAGATCAAAGTAACTACGTCTTTAAGGGAAAAAAAGATGGTTATGAAATAGTTGTTGCCATTTTGACACAGATATGTATTTAATTAGTTGCTGTTACTTGCAGGTTGTAGGTAGGAACAGGAAAAAGCTAGGAGGTATTTAGGATGAGGTGCATCCCCAAATGCTAAAGGTGCTGGCTGGTGTCATTACAATGACACTTTCAATTATCTTTGAAAGGTCATGGTGATCAGGGGAGGCTCATCGGGACAGGAAGAAATCAAATATCACTCCTATCTTCAAGAAGGGCAAGGATGAGGATCTAGGGAACTACAGGGTGGTCAACCCCACCTTAATCCCTGAGAAGATGGAGTGAATAATCCTGGAAAGTATTTCCAAACATATTAAGACCAAGAAAATGTAGTCAGCATGGATTTCTGAAGGGGAAATCATAATGGTTGATTAAGGTGATAGCCTTCTACAACGAGATGATTGGCTCAGTGGCTGATGCTGTCTATCTGGACTTTAGCAAGGCTCTTGTCATGTTCTTCCATAACATCCTCATCAACAAGCCAATGAAGTATGGACTAGATAAACGGGCAGTGAGGTGGATTAAAGGTGGCTGAACTGCCAGGCTCAAAGAGTTATGATCAGCAACATGAACTCCAACTGATGGCCAGTCTCTAGTGGTGTGCCCCAGGGATCAACACCAGAGCTAATACTGTTTAACATCTTCATTAAAGTTGACATTGACAATAATACAGAGTGCATCCATAGAAGGTTTACAGATGATACAAAACTGGGAGGAGTGGCTGATAGAGCAATGGTTGTGCTGCCTTTCGGAGGGACATGGATAAGCCAGAGAACTAGGAAAACAGGAATGTCATGAAATGCAACAAAGGGAAATGCAGAGTCCTGTACCCCTGCTTTGAGCAGACAGGTTGGATTAGGCAAGCTCCAGAGACGTCCTCCAATCTCAGCTATTCTGTGATTCTGTATGTAGCAGACAGTAGGAGATTGATGAAGTAGAGAAATGGGACAGACTCTGTGACCCTGACTCTGTGAATAATTCCACTGTTATCAAGGAGGATGCTTGAAATGAGTGGTGCTGCTCAGGATAAGTAAGAGGGGCTCTATTGTTTCACGAATTATACTCAAGCATTCTTAAGCTTTATAAAGTCACCACCAGGGGAAAGTATTTAAAGGACAGGTTTGTTCAGATTATTTTTTTTTCCCAACAATGGTACTTTTCAGATCATTCACTTTGCCAAACATGTTATCCCAAAAGCCACAGTATGTTGCAAATCATGGAGCTGAAATTTTACCTCGGATATTAACTCTTGGACAATGATGTTTAGACTCTATCAATCTCTATCTCTCTCTGTCTTTAGAATGAAAGCAACAGGTGATGAACATTTGCTTAATGACCCAGAACCATTTTTTTGCTCACCTGCTTTACATGGAATCTGTAGTCTTCCCTAAAGGCAGGCAACATATAAAATGTCAATAGGAGGGATCAGACATATAGTCATCCCCCTGTGTCCACACCTGAACTGATAAATTAACAAGAAAAGCAAGGTAGCCTGTAACTTTCAGGCTGCTGTGAGAAAAAAAGGAAATACTCTATGTCAAATGCAAAAAACCCCTCAACCTAGCATTAGGTTTAGCATACACGCCAAATCTATAGACCTCCCAACCAAAGCAGTGAGGTGGACGAAGCCT
>VZSZ01001524.1:0-37305 GCA_013398815.1 Ibidorhyncha struthersii
CTTCTGCTGTTGGTGCACCTTCAGCCCAAAGATCTTTCACACTGAACTTTCTAATTAAACATTTGGACAGGGCTTGGAGCAACCTGGGCTGGTGGGAGGTGTCCCTGCCCATGGCAGGGGGAGGGGACTTGATCATCTCCAATGTCCCTTCCAACCCAAACCATTCTATGATTCTATGATTCTTTGCAATCAACCACCTCTAGAAGTACTGTGCTGGCAGGTATTGGCCTTTTCAGCATTCTGCTTTTGGGGTTAAGCACAGCCTTTTGCTCTTCTCCTAGAAGCAGCGGTTTCAAATGTAGGCGCTACGGTTTATTATTCATCTCTGTCACCCTGTCATCGATGTTTCTTTCCATCTCTGTTGCTTGGATATTGCTGTTTAGTGTAAAACAGCAGCTGATTTGGACCAAAATTTGACAGCGAAAGGAAAAGCCACAGCATCAGTTTGACTATTCTTTTCTTTTACCCCCTCTGACAGCTTACGTCGCACAGCCCTCGATGGACCTACGCGGCGACCGCCGCGTCTCACCACGGCTGAGCAGCAGCCAGCAAACCCGCGCCGCCTTGAACGTCTCGGTGGCAAACCAAAGGATTACATGAAATCAGTAACATTCAAAACCTTAGACTGCTAATTAACAAATGGCTTTGTTAAAACAATACGCTCTGTTTTTAATTAAATTAGTGAAGTCAGTAAATAGGGTATTAAGTGGCACATCTATGAACAAAAAAGAAACAATTATCTCATTAGAGATGAAGATTTTTGTGTTCATTCCAGCACGATAGGTGGTAACGCAGCGTGACTATCTGTGCTCCGGGAACAAAGGCACGCCGAGCACGGGACCAAACCCTGCGCACGGCTCAGCGCGCTGCGGGGACAGGAGAGAGAGAGTACCCTGAAGTTTTGATGCACTGCACCAAAAACATGCGGGCAAAGTAGACAGAACAAGAGCAATTTCTGTGACAATTAATGAGTGTGCATATATTTATGTACGTAGGAATGCTACTAGTAAAGTTCAAAGAAGTGTAGTACTAAATTTTAACTGAACATGAGGACAGGCTGGGAGAGTTGGGGGGGTTCAGCCTGGAGAAGAGAAGGCCCCGGGGAGACCTCAGAGCCCCTTCCAGTCCCTAAAGGGGCTCCAGGAGAGCTGGGGGGGGACTCTGGATCAGGGAGGGGAGCCATGGGACGAGGGGGAACAGTTTTAAACTGAAAGAGGGGAGATTTAGACGAGACATTAGGAAGAAACTCTTGACTGTGCGGGTGGTGAGCCCCTGGCGCAGGGTGCCCCGAGAAGCTGTGGCTGCCCCATCCCTGGAGGTGTCCAAGGCCAGGTTGGACGGGGCTGGGAGCACCCTGGGCTGGGGGGAGGTGGCCCTGCCCAGGGCAGGGGGGTGGCACTGGATGATCTTCAAGGTCCCTTCCAACCCAACCCATTCTGGGATTCTATGGATTTGCATATGTTCCATGTCATACTGTTGTTCACATGCATTTCTCCATCTCCCCCTCCCGCCTTAGCTACAACTCCATCTCAGCCAGAATATTTTAACCCTCTATTAACTACGTAGAAGCAAACCAGCTGCCTGGGCTGCCTCTGCCATGAAGGTAAAGAGATCCCCCCAGATGGGACTCATCTCCCCGCTTCCCACGGAGGGGGCTTAGAGGTCCGACTTCCAGCTAGTTGGCGTTTGTTTTCCCCCTTTTGTTTCACACTACCGGATGTAGTTCATGCAGAGAAACCGATGAACCCACGAACATTCTGGATACAGTTAAAAATTAGCTCACTTAATTTGGCTTATGGCAGAGAAACACTCGATCTGCAGAAAGAGTGACACAACCTGGCAAGTTCTGAGTTACTCCTATTGAGAGGACGTGGTAGCTTTAAAAGACAGAATTTGTTCTTAAATATTTCCTAGGTTTCTTCAATAAAAGTTTATAGGGGTGAAAACAAATGGACCAGATGGACAAAAAGGTATTCCACAATGCAGCTTTCTGGTTTTGAAAACCACATTAGCTTCCACAGGAAAAATGAAAAGCACTCAAATCAATTCAGAAGCATTTACAAACGAGCTGGTGTAATGAAAATGAACTCGTAAATTAGAGATGAACAACTCCCTTTAGCACTTCTGCAGATATTCATCAACACCAGAAAGATGTGAAAAAATGTCTTTTGTTTTTTACTTTAAACACTACTCAAATATTCTGCGGGTACTGAGGTTATTCAGTAAGAAGCAAAGATCTTAACACATCCCATTTCTGCTTCTTCAGGACTTAATGTTCAGCACAGGAAGAAGACAAGACTATTTTTAACGATGAGAAAATCAAAGCCCCTATCTTAACTGTGGACCTCTGCATCAGACTTTGTATTACCCCAAATTTTTGGAGTGAGGAACTGCCTTGTGCTTTAAAGAAAGAACGGTGGGGAGTGAAATGCTCTTTCTGCACTTTTACTCTTTCATTTCTGTGACAATAAATCCACAGTTAAAAAAAAAAAAAATCAAGGTCAAATCCCCACCCAAATGAACGCTGAGCGGTCATTTGGCAATATCGCCACGATAACATAAGGAATACCCATCTTCTTTACATCTGGGGGAAGAGTCGTCGCAATGTTGTTCACACCACTGTAATTGCCATGGGACTGGTTAAACGGCATTAACAGTGTCCAAAGACAGACCTTCCCGATCATACCGCAATCTCTTTAAAAAACTCCGCAAAGTGCAGAGGTGTTCCGCTGTTGGAAAGGATGTCGGCAGCATACGCCGCGAGGGTTTCCAAGGCACCTGCTACGCGACTCTCCAGACAGTTGGAGTTCTGGAACCAAAACCACTTTCAAAATTAAAAAAAAAAAAAAAAAAAAAAAAGAAACAAAAGAAACCCAATGGGCTTTAGATCTTCCTCACCAGGTAATCTCAAAGGGCTCTTCCCGTAAACCAGCAGGTGCTTTGCAAGCTGCAGCCACGCAGAAGCGCGTGTCCAAAACCAATGGGTGTAACTCAAAAGACAGCTGAATCTCCTAACTCATCTTTATTAAGAATTAAAGATTTTATTAAGTGATTAATGAGACTTCAGAAGCCAAGATTAAAGTTATGGTGCATTTTTATAACAAGAGTAAGAACTGCGGTTCAGGATTTTATGTAAGTAAACACCGACAACTTTATAGCCATGGTAGCTACCAGCAAGCACAGAAGAGATTTCTCCAGGCAACTAGTAAATATAATGTTTTTTTCCTTATACTTTCATCACAGTACACATAAAAGCATTTGACACACTTAATAAATGTCATGGACGTAAAATATTGCACAAAGGCGTGCTAAATAATGACAATTCTGTGATTACTGAGCAAAAAAAAAGGGGGATTAGAAACATTTGCAGCCTGTCTCTTCACTACCGGGCTGATGGAATCTGGGTTTAAAATGCCCTTTCAATTCTTTCTTGTTAATACCACTGGAAATATTCCAGAACACAAAACTCGATGTCAGCGTATGAAAACCACTAGTTTTTGAGGCCACAGGCAAAACATATCATTTATCCCCGAAGGAATGCATCTAATTATTATAAGCATAGATCTCTACTGCATCGGCAGTTCGTTCCAAACTTGTGGTTCTCCGAACGATGCCACCCTTAATTCGTGGTGGACCCCGAGAGTCCCCAAACAGGACAGTAAACCACTGCCCTGCGATCTCCAAAGCCGACTGTTAAATAATTATTTGCATCAGAGAAGGGAAAAAACCCCACCAACCCACCCTAGCTGCCGCATTGTGTTTTACTGTTTCCAAGCAACACCGTTGTTTCAGATGACACATGAAACAGCCGTCTCAGGAAGCCACAGTGCTTTTCCCTCTGTACTTACTTATTCTGCATCATGTTCATTATAACCCAGTCGAAGGGATAGACGTTCTTCCCAATGAGATTCTTGAACATGATGAATGTTTCCATCAGAAAATCCTAAAAGAAGAGAAAATATTTGGAAAAGACCACTCTTCTAGATCAAAGCAATACCGGGGTAGTGTCAGTTATTAATGAGTAGATTCAAAACGTGTCTTACTGTTCCGCTTCATAAAAAAGCCATTATTCATATACTACGTACATAAATTCTACTAAGGCATATATATATATGACGTACATAAATCCTGCCATAATTCTATTTAAACTTTTCAGAAATGATAACAATAGTAATCCTGCATCATAAACAACCCCCGGTGTTGCTCAGGAACAAGTACTGGTTTGCCAGTCACCCAAAGGAGGTTTCTGCCGAAAAAAAATAAACTTCTTTTCTCTACCACAGACCAAGTCTCCCAGTCCCTTCTTGTGTGGTGTGTACTGCAGCGTACACGTCGCCACATGTGCCTGGCGTATGTTGGAAAGTTGTTAGAAGCACACCGGTACATGGAAAGAGGGGAAAAGACGAAGCTATTAATTTTAATCTTACGATTACACTAAAAATACTCCCTGGAGTCAGCTGATGAGTTTTTCCTCCCCTTGTGAATACCCTCCTGAAATTTCCTCTTGCCTGAAATCAAGATTGTCTATTTATTAAAAAAAATATATGCCGTAGTTCAAAACCGGATTGAGGTAAGCGTGGGGGGGGACATTACCCCCGACCCGGGGGTTTGGCCAATCATCTTCTACAGTTTGGGAATCTATAATTGCTATCTAACAATTTGAGTAATATCAAATGCTCAGAGAAAGATAAAGGGGGAAAAAAGAACTTAATGCAGAGTCCTGGATCCACTTCCCACAGAGATAAAAATGAACTTTTATTCCAAGGTTAGAATATTTTTCTCCTTTGCTACAGCTTCTCAGTAATGGTATTTATCTCGTCTATCTTTAAAATGTCAAATGCCTACAAAAAAAAAAAAAACAAAATGTTACATTCACTGGACTTTAAACTAAGGCTGTTTTTTTATGTAACCTTTTCAGTGAGAAACAAATATGATGTTACTGCTCTCCTAAGTATTTCTTCATGTGTGAGAGCCGGCCTCTTCGTCGCACTTTATCTTTTGAGTCGTCGTTCTGTTAAGATGTTTTTCCCGGCTCAGAAATTCGCAGTCGGTGGGAAGCTGGGAGCCGCAGAGATCCTGAGGACACACCGTCGAGATCCCGAAGCAACGCGGATTTCCAGGTTCTGCCGCACGCACGGCACGAGGGTCGCTTTGGGATGCTCTGCGTCCCAGCTCCTGGTACCCGAGGAGACACCCGGGCCAAAGAGGGCCAATCCAGCATCAGCAGCCACGAAAGACGCATCTTAACCAAAAAATGTGTAATACTAGTGAAATAACTCTTTTGTTGTTTTCCCCAAATCACTCCCAACAACACGGCATCAGTAAGGATGTTCTGACATTAACAGCATTGAGATAAAATTTGGAACTCGTGGTTAATGAGACGTTACTGTTGCGTAAGGCAAAACTCACCCCAGACACACACTCCACCAGCTCAGTAAAATGTGTCTTCACTTAAGAGATCAAACCGCATACTTTGCTGCTCATTTTTCGTGTATTTTGGTGAAAGAGTTACATCATTTCTAATACTCACGTTGCACGTTTTGCTGCCCGAGCACCGCACAGTACTTCATTTGAGCGTGTGCTTTTTTTACAGCCGTTACAGGTATCGGGTGATTTTCCTCCCGATGCTGCTCCACAGCTCAATAACCGAAACGCTGCTGGAAGCGGCACCATGGGAAGGGTCATCACCTATCCAAGAGGGCAGATTTGAGCTCACTGGGCTTTTTTTTCCCCCCTTAATATTTTATGAATACGGGTTTATCCTTTCCTGATTTCTTGTAGCAAACTCTACCTCACGCTTTATTTGTCACGGGCTTTGGCTGCTGCGCCTCCGCCTGCTTTGCTGATCAAGCTGCACGTGACGGTGGATGAATTTTCACGTGCTTTGTTGATGACTCGCGTTCGTTACTGACCCCGGAGGTTGTGCCACATATGATTTGACCTACTTTACTGATTCAGCTCTACGCTTTAATCTACCGATATTTACATTTTAATAGTCTTATTTTCACACAGGTACTTTAAATGATGGTCTATAACAACTAAACTCATAATCGATCAAATAAAAAGCTCCTGATGCTTACCTGTATTTTATGTATTTTTAATATTGCTCTCTTTTCCATTTTATCTTTCGTATAGAAAGTTTATGGTTGGACTCGATGATCTTAAACATCTCTTCCAACCTCAATGACTCTGTGATTCCATATGAATTAACCTCACATTATCAGCACACCCCAGCCTTTTGTGGGGAGGGTGGGAGTGGAAGGGCAGCTATCAGTTCGTGCTGTGCTGCGGCAGAGCCTGCTTATTTTCAGTATCCCTAGAAGCAGAAGAAATTGTTCTGAACATTAAAAAATGATAAAAACCTGTACTAAAGGAGCAAGGGCTGCAACTCCTGATCTCTCTCCAACTACAACTACAAATCCTATTTGATATCCCAAGGACGGAAAATTCACAATAGATGGGACCCCTTCACAGTTCCCATCCAACTACAAAAAGAAAACAGAGTACGCTCAGCCCTGTAGCTGGGTAGAGGCTTAGACAATTCCATCTCCCCTGGACTGCGGAACACCACACCCCGATACATCTGTTTGACTATTTATATTTTTCATGACCTGGATTTCACAGAGGCTCTTCAATAAGTTCTCAAGCTTAATAAAAATAACTAGCTAAACCAGGTAGGAACTTGCTATGAAAAAACTTGAGGCCAAGTTGATGAAAATTTCAGCTTTGCTGAGTCCTGAGGTAGAGCAGTCAGACATCAGATATGCTCAGTTACAGCTTTTCAGGACAGCGGCTCTGCTGCCAGGCTGCCTCTGGAAAGTCCCCTCTCCCCACCATGGATGGCCCTGGGTGGGCTGTCTCTGCGGGGTGCCACCACCACGGGGCATCCCCCGCGACTCGCGTCCCGTCCCACAAAGAAGAGTCTGCTTCAGCCATACAATCACCTGCTCCACCTACGGTCAGCCATCGCTTGTCGTGAAAGGATGTCCCACACTCACCGATGCTCAGACTCACACAAAACCCCAAAGTCTAGGAGTGAAAAATATTAAGGGAGGAAAAGAAAACAGAGGTGCAGAAAACTGTGATCTAAAACGCCCTACAGAGCTTGTCTTTCTGCATACTTCACTGACTCCAGGACGTTGTCTTTAAGGCCTTTAGGGAGGAATGCTTCCGAGATACTCCACACGGCAAAACATCAGCGTATGTTCTTTTGTCAACTAATACCACGTGCGGCTCAACTGCATATCCATTTTACCAAGTAAAACGGGGAGAGAGATCAGTTAGTCCCAGAAATAACCCCGCTGATGCAGATGATGTTTCATCTCAGGATGACGGTGGGCTTGACAGTAAGAAATTCCTCTTTGAACAGAAATACCTTAATGGACCTAAACAATGTATTCTGCAGAGAGATACAAGACCGGTTTTATTGCATTCCGCCTCGTATTTTCTAATATTTTTGAGGCCAAATAAGACCATTATAATAATCTAAAACTGACACCTACATAACACAGGCCATAAAGTTCCCTCTAGCACTTGCAGCACCACAGTGGCTTATAACTTCTGGCTGAGCAAAAGCACACGCTGAAGAAAGATTTAAGCGTCTCCAATGGTGAAGGAGCAACCACAGCTTCGCTCAAATTCTCCCTTTTTCTTGCCTTTTTTTTTTCAAGAACAGCCTATTCATTTCTGTTTGAATTAATCTAGTGTCAGTTCTAAACCGTTGCTTCTTTATGCCTTTGCGATTAAGCTGAAACCCCTGTAGTAGGAGATGCAGGTATCACCTCCCCACGCAGGGAAATCGGGTTTGAACGAAAACACTTGTGGATCTCAGCTCTCATGGGTGAGTCAAATGGCACTGGCTCAGAAAATTGTCAGACTAAAAAGAAAAAAAAAAAAAAAGGCATGAAAAGTTAAACAAAGAAGGGGGGAAAGGGGTGTTTTTTCACCGAACCATACAGGACCAAGGACTATACGCATCCAGTACAGTTCAGCAGCATCCCACCACGGAAGACATAAGAAAAAAAAAGCTCTAAGAGAGGAACACGGGCAAACTTGAACCGCAGCACCGATGCTGGTCAAGGAGGCGATGCTCCTGGGAGAGCTTCATGGGGCGTCAGTTCTCATGGTGAAACACAAAACACTGAACAAGATGTGGGTTTCGACTGAACAATGAAATCTCATCTGTGAAGAAATACTTAGGAGAACAGTAACTCCTCAATTTGGCTCTCACTGGAAAGCTTATGTAAGCTTTTCTCTTAGACAGAGAAACGGGATTGTATCCTCATCCTTTTGTCCTAAATGATGACTCAATCAGTTTTATTTAGGTTAAAAAAAAAAAGAAAGAAAGAAAGATTAGTTTATTCACTGTAGTTTCCTTTTATCACAGGATTAACAATATTCTGCCATAATACCTCCACACTCCACACCTTCATTTATACTATTTATAAGTTAAAGTCAGTTTAAGGGAACATTTTCTACCATTACTATATTACCCATTTAATGTTCTACCAGCTCCCCATGTACTTTAGTTGCCATTAACATACATTATCATTTTATCAACAGCAACAACAACCTCTTCAAGGTCCCTTCCAACACTAACCATTCTATGACTCTATATTAATTCATTTAAAAGGTACATTTTAATTAAAGATACAAAATGTATTACAGCAACGGACGAAGTTCGGATTAGCACATCCGCTAATACCAACGGTAGTCAAGTGGCATAACAGTGGAAAACAGGTAGTCAAATAGTACACATGCTGATGGAAAATTTGATTTTAACAGTACAACACAATTTCAGCTACACAACCCAAGAACACGCAGAAAGGGACAAATATGCAGAGAGTCAAAACAAAAGAATGAAGTGATTCTTTATGTATCCCAGCGCACTGCATGCGCATAAATCAAACTGCTAAAACAAGCAATTATAAACAGACCGCTTGCCAAATTTCAAATACATAATTGCTCGCTTGTTTTCACCAAGAAAGGTCGGACCTACAGAACCACCTTTCAGACAATTTAGACCAAAAAAGCGAGACTTTAAAATAAACGCTTTTATTGCCATTAGAATAATCACAGATTTCCCAACCGGTACTTTTCCCTCCGCATTTTTTCATTACGTGTTTTAAGAGCAAACTGCTTTTACCTTTTCCCATGTAAAACCCTGTAATCAGTTTGACTCTTCCAGAGCCAAACAGTTTGAACCACTTTAAAAGTACAGAAATATTTGGCTTGATTAACCTTAATCCTCAGGTCTTTTCTGTATGCTACAGCCATGGTTTTCACTCCACTGGCTTGGGAATGTTTCATTATTAGTGGAAAACCGAGTGACTACCCACGGAATTGCTCCGAGAACCCGAAGCAGGCTAACTGGGAAGCATCGGTGCCAGTATAGCGATGCCCTTGTGCGGTCCCTTGCAGTTGGACTTTGCCTTCACTCTGCTGAAGCTCCGTCCTTTAGCGATGCCAGATCAGGGACAAACGGAGCAACAGAGGCACCTGATCTGGGAACCGGCACAGGGTGAAGAGCTCAAATCTTACAGAATATAAGCAGAAGTAAGCAGAACAAAAACGAAAGACATAAAGGAAAAGTGGAAAGTCCAAACGTAAAGGAATTAGACAAAGACCCTGCGTTTTGTTACGCTGGGTTTGGAAGGAAGAAGGGGACCTAAACGAAGGCCACCCTGAAGATTAAAATACAGGTGAGATCTGCCGAGAGCGGCTGACAGAATCCCCAGCACCGGGGTGGGTAATGTAATACAGCTGATGGGGCTTCAGGTCAGCCGCTAATTGATGGATCTCAGCCAACGAGCTTGGTCGCTACTTCGCGGCACGCACTTGCCGTATGGCAAGGACAGTTTCAGGTCATTAGAGAGTTTTCTCCTTAGCTATAAACTCTCTTCTATTATGCTCTAATTAAGCCGTGCTTTTGGTTTAGTTAGGGTACCGAACGACTCTGAGAAGGCAAATTTCAATTATTATTGCTTATTTAACAGCTAAGGACATCTTTAAGGTTAAAATGTTTTGTATGAAATTTAAAGTGAGCGGAGCTGTAAGTAAAAGCTATTTAAACAAATGAAATCGGGACATCTGGAAGATTTAACGCTGAAATTTTCTTTCCTCAAGAAAGCTTCCNGCACTACTATTTCCTAATGCTCTCTTTTAATTGCCTTAAATCCACTGTCTCAGTGCTTGCTTTTTAAAATACCAACCAGCCCCAGAGACGAGCTGAGCTCTATTCCTGTGTGTGGCAGGAAGGTTAATTTTGTCCTCTGCAAACTCAGAAAATGGGTAAGTCACAGTGCTTTATTAATTACTGTTATAGTAAATCTGGAAGCGCTTTATTAATTACTTTTGTATTCCATCTGTAATGTCAAACACATTTGTTTATATTTCACAAGTGTATTTATCAAACAGTAACAGGAAAAACCAAGCACAAGCTAAACTATCTTACGGACAGATCAAACATGTTAAACTTACCACGACATCCGACCTCATCTTTCCAAAAGTCTTGATTAAATGAGCGTAGTGATAGTCTTCCATTTGCCTTAAAATGGCAGTCATGCATGCAACAAAACTCCCCTATCAAACACAAAAATACAAACAAATCAGTTATTTAAGATTGGGCAGCGTAAGACTCACTGTCCAAAGGTAATATTGCTAGAGAGCATCGCTTAATGCAGTGCCCATAATTTTATCATTTAAATTCATTCATACGCAAAATTCCGTCAAAAAAAAAAAACAACCCAGAAGACATCTTGAAAAGTTTCCGTTTCCAATTTCATGGCTTTATCACCATCTTCACTGAAGATTTTGCAACATATTCACATAAAATTGCTCAGGCATTAAAGGCTTTGGAATGTAATAAACACTACTGCTAAAAATATCCCACAATGTCAGGATTTGCACTTGGGAAGTCGATACTCCGCTCAAGGAAGAAATCTCTTCAAAATCATTATACCGAGCATCACAGTTAAACCCCAACTTTTTAATTTCATTGAGTGGTATTTTCAGATACTGTGATGCTTAAAAAAACAAAACAAAATAAAATCCAATAACTTCCGTAAAACCAGAATTGCAGTACCAACCGTATCTCTCTCAAACCATGGAGAAAGTAAAAAGTGACCAAAAAAAGTTATTCTTTGCTTTTGGCACATGAAAGTATTGCAGTAACAACTCAAACCCACTTCTACAGCTACGAGAAGTTCCGCTCCCATAAATGACATTCCTGCTTGTCCATCCTCCTCCTCTGACTGTGCGCTAAAACCTGTTGCCTGATTGCAGTAATAGCATCCACACCTTTGCTGATCTTCAATGACGAATAAATAGTTGGGAAAAAAACAGCAGAATTACTCAGAAAATAAATGATTCTTTATATGGTTTGATAAAATTTGAAATTCCCCTTTCTGTGCCATTTTCAAGGTTATTCTACACCACACACAGCCTGACTGCGGAACTTTCTATCCTTCCTAGGCATAGCACAGAGTTTTTAATTGCTGCCTTTAAGATCTCTGTTATTTTCAATTTAAAAATAGTTATTTCTACATCAGCCCGCATAATGGAGATCAAACCCAAACCGGCGGTAGGTTATCGGGGTGTGTTACGAGCCCTCTGGTTTCCAGCCCAGTCCCCCCGCCTCCGCCGGAGAAGCACTCCCTGAATTTGCTCTTCTCCTGCGCAACGGAGTTTAGCTCTAAACTCCTACATAACTGATTTTGTCCAGGCGAGAGCATTATTTTTTTGTACACGACGCAAAGGTAGCTGACAGGAGTTCTCAGGCACACGCGAACGGCATGAATATGGAAGGGAAAGGCCACCCGAGCTGCTGTTCCATGACATCAAAAGAACTTTATAACAAACTACGACAAGAATAGAAGCGGTGGCTGTACAAAGAATGTTTACTACTATGAAATGTAAATAAGACGGGATCGTCTCAAAAATCTCAAAACGTTAATTGTCAAAACACTGTATAACAAGCACTCTACTTAACAGACACCGTAAAAGGGCTTATGCCTGCAAGAAAATATGCTATAGCCCATATTCAGTCCTTTTCCCCTAATGATGTCATCAATCAAAGAGATGTTTCACTGCTAGTCGGAATTATGAATTTTTTAAATTGGCTGCTCAAGACCAGGCTGCAGATTGCAGTTCAGTCCATCACTTCCCGGAAGGTTCTGCACATGGTTCATAAACGCTCAGGAGAGCTGAAGACGAACTCTGGTTTGCTCATGGTATACTTTCACAGACGCTCGCTCACTCAAATAATCTGTGAAGTCCATTCTTTGCAAACATATAAAGGTATCTTTCCCTTCCTTTACATGAACACATCAACAAATGCAGCGACTCCAGCCCCTTCCAGGTAATCCACCAGTCAACACACCGCTTCGTTCTAACAAAGTAGTTTCTGTAAGGGGCTAATAGCTTTGATGGCATTTCTGTGTTTATCTACCCGTTTGCTGAGTAATTGAAGTTAATCTAAACGGCTGCAACAGTCAAAAGATTAATTCCATACTTGAGGAAATTATCATGGCAACCTTGTACGCCAAAAATAAAACCAAACGTGGAGCAACTGTTAAACTTTCAAATGTATTTTAATGTGGATTTTTAGACACAGGAGCAGCTAAAGCTGTGGCTGCCCCATCCCTGGAGGTGTTCCAGGCCAGGTTGGACGGGGCTTGGAGCAACCTGGGCTGGGGGGAGGTGTCCCTGCCCAGGGCAGGGGGGGGGCACTGGATGAGCTTTAAGGTCCCTTCCAACCTCAACCATTCGATGATTCTGTGAATTTGATTGCCATCTCTTCCCACACCCACTGGCGACCCCTCTCCCCTCCTCTGGCTGCTCGTACACGAGCCCTCTCCCCCCCTCCAACCCGCCGGCTGCTGCCGAGGCAGCCCAAGCCTGGGAGCAGCGCCCGCATTCCGGCGGAAGCTGCTATGCCTGTCCCCAAAGCCAGCGAAAATGAGGAGTCACCGAAAAGAGAGATAATTCCAGAAGACTATCTTCTTAATTAGCATGGTGAGAATCGGAAAGGACACCCGAAAGTTTCATGTCTGGTGGTTAAACACTCTGCTTCCACGTGCAAGTGTGAAAGTAGGAAAGCTTGGTCAAAACCCGGAATGGTTGCTGGAGAAAAAAAAATAAATACAGAAAAATAAGGAAGCTTAGCCAATAGAAATGGAACATGAACACGATGGGACTCTGTAGCGCGTTTAGTTAAAGTTTTCGTTAAATTACAGAAACTTGCTAAATGTTGTCATGTCAGCTTATGCCGAGCGCCAAAAGTGGGGCCGAGCAGAAGGGTTCAGGGTCCTTGACAGGTTAATCAACATTTTTTGCTTGTTTCCCTGCAAAAAACAATGCTCACCTTAGTACTATCTTGGTAACAAAAAACCTTTCCTTCTTTGATATAGTATTGTTCTTTTAAGCCTCCGTTGCATTACACACGCAGACATCTCTGCTACAACGTTTAGCTTCAGATCCCCACCTGCTAAACAGTGTTTAAGCCCCTGCTGGTTAGGAAAATCTATTTAATACTGGAAAAAAAGTACCCTACCAGTCATTTGCTTACTTTTCATAATTTCCTTTGCGCTTAGTGAGGTATCATTTGCAGCCAGCATGCTCTTAATTACAATGCTAATAAAAACTTGTAATTATTTATAGGCAATATTTGTACTGTAGGTGTTTTTAATACGGTTTATTAACTATTTAGCAACAGCTAACAACATTATTAAATTTTAATCTTAAATTGATTTTTAATCTTTAGTTGGATTTGGAGACCACTGTCATCTTCTGCAGCATACCGCTCCAAGCAACACGCAGCAAAAAAAATACCGAATTCTCTAAAATAAAATAAATCCATTTCAATTTTAACTGTAGGAGAAATCGCGAACCTACGTTTATACAGCAAGTTCTGCAAGGGCGACACGGGGGGCTCGCCATTCCCACCGCAATTCTTAGCTATTTATTCACCAAAATAGTGTCAAGGTTTAGACTGAAAGCCTTTCACGTCGTCCCTTACTTGCAAAGCTCCGAAACGAAGTAATCACACAGTGACTAAGATAAATACTGCCCATCGTACTAGAGAAGCGCATTTAATACACTTTATAAGCAGTTTAATACAATTAGTTTCTCTCCCGCCCAAAAGCAGAGGGGCTGGATTCGTTCTTTCTTTCCTAAGCAGCTGCACTGAGGAGATGAGAATTGAGTATTCCCAAGGCAAAACCGCGGGATCCGCCTGCCTGGCGGAAGGGAAGCCAGGTCCAGCTCCCGTGCTGGAGGGCTGGTCATTCAGCTCCATTAAAAGAAGAAAACAAATCCACAAAACACCAAAAAAACCCAACTAAAAACCCGAGACCAAAACAAACCAACCAACCAACCAACCAAACACCCCCCCAAAACCCCCAAACCAACCAAACAAACAAAAAAAAAACACAAAAAATCCCACCCAAGCTGATGATTCTTCTTTGGAAACAATGCATTGTTATTCAGAAAATACATTTTATATTGAAGAAAAAAAAAAAGACAATGCAATTACAAAATTTCAGCTTATTTCTAATTCCTGTAAAACACAGTTCTGGAAGGAAAGTTGAAGAGGCGCATGACTGTTCAGGAAGAACTTATTTTCTTAAATTATCTTTACAATAAAATACTAAATGTTCAAATGGCCCTTCAACAGATACGGGCAGGGAAATTTTCATATCAATACTCCCCACAAGTAAAAGTAACACTGAAATATTTCAGAACGAGAAGCGAACTCCCTGCAGGGGAGACAACACACGCCGGCTTTTCTCGCAGGGGTAAAACATCCTACTTCAAAATAGTCTTGTCCATTTTATTTCAGGGAAACCGCTAAGTTGGAAATATTAAACTCTTTATGTATAGTGAGAAAACGTAAGAGAATCAAAAGTGAAGGGATGTTTCAGTACAATGTCCCTATTGCCGTGACCAGGAACAGATGAAAAAACGTAAGTTGCATTTATTTTTTCAATAAAATTTTCCTTACATGGCCTTAAGAGACCACATAGTTGAATAAATAAACGGATAAATAACTTAAAAAAGAAAAAAAAACCCACCCCAAAACATTAGAAGGAACTTCTGACTACATTTAGGCTTTCCGAACGTTTTCATGAAATTTGTTTTGTTGAAAAAGGTGGAAGTCCCTCACAATTACCAGGCAGCTTGCGGGGATATAAAAAGGAAGTAAGTTTTCTCTTTGCTTACCACACGTACTCTATACATATTAGCAACAAATAAAGAAATACAAACCAGTTGTTATCCTTTCTAGAAGCCACGAATGAAAGGGTCACCACTTACGGACGCACAAGATAAAAATGCATCTCCAAAATGCCCCACATTTCACCTGTTTGGGAACCGGGCTGCAAACAAATTTGCTCTCTTAAGCAAAATATTACGCGTTTCTTGTTCTGAAGAACACTTTATATCGTGTAATAGATAACGACCCCGTAGCACGCAGGTCCCCATCAGCTCCCAGTTACGACGCACGGCGCCGGATCCACATCCCACCACCGCAAGCGTCGCTCAAAGCACACGAGGCAGGTTAAGACCCACCAGCAAATATGCCAGACTGGGGAAAGGGGATCACTCTGGGCGAAGGGAATTCGGCTCCCCGGGAGCGAAACGCCTCGTTTCTGCGGACGGGCGTTCCTGGGCGCCGGGGACAGCCCCGCGCCCCAGCTCAGCGCCAGCGCGCGGCCGTGGCAGCCGCAGCTCTCCGCAGCCTGGCAGCCCCTACGGCACCGAAAATGAGACGGATATCGATTCCTTACGCTTCTACCTGTGCTGTCATGCGAGTACGGACAGGAATCAAAACCAAAACACAGCAAAACACCCCTAAAGATACATATACATATATATATGTGTATATAAATTAATACGCATATTTCTCATAATAGTAAAACAAACACTTCTTTTCCTGTAATAGAAAATCTGACAATATATTCAGCAGCACCTGTAGGGAGAAAGTTATTTCACGGGTACAGCGGCAGAATGTAAACAAGTGCAAAATGTTAACATTTATCACCTTTTTTCTTACCAAATATATGCCACTTTCCATCTCCTTAGGCCAAATCCTGCCTTCTTGAACACGAGTAAATGGAAGGAATAAAACATGTGAGCCTTTTTCCTTTCAGAAACAGAGGTTAACATTTGTAATAACGTGAGTGATAAATGTTTGGGTTTTTTTCCTGCTGCCACCAACATTATTTCAAAGGCACCTGTTTGCAAATGAAGACCCACTAAGGTATTTTCAGCTGACAGACTTTGCTCTCAGGGCTCCGGGACAAGACGTGCCATCTCCTTTACCCGACCTGATCTGAGGAGCTCAGTGCTTTGCCCAGTTTCTGCCCAGCAGAAACCTCCCTTAGGTCAACCCGACTCGGCGTAGGTCCGTTCAGAATTCAGAAGACCGATACAGAAGTTTATAGGTGAATATTAGCTTATTTAGTCCTGCGTAACTTGTTTTACCTCAAAACGTATTTTACAGATCCAGATTTGGTCTCTGACAGTTCAATCGCTATCAATCAATAGAAAACTTGTTTTAAAAGGAAATCCCTTCCCGGACTTCAATGCTGATCACTACAGCCTGACCAGCTGAGCACACTGGTTCCAAAATAGAAAACAATGTAAAAAGAGCGGATTTTCCTAAGAAGAGCACAAGGTCTGAAGAAATGTTCCGTTTTCACAGATGGGGCATGGAAGAGGAGCATTTAGGTGTGCCAAGCACGGAACTGGGATAATGATGTAGGCTGAGGAACCTCCGGAGGTTTCTCCTCCAGCCTGCTGAAGGCAGGGCTGCTCCAGGGATGGACGGGGCTGCTCAAGGATTTACCCCATTGGGTCTTGAAACCTCCAAGGACGGAGATCCACTGCAATGAGGAACCTGGCTGTGACGTCTCGACAGCCTGCGGGGGCTGCTGTTAGGACCCCCAAAGCCTCCCTGAGGGCAGAGCAGATCCATCCTTCTGCTCTCAGGAGTCACAAGGTCCCAACTTTGCCCATCTTGGGGACCTCTCCTGCACCGCCAGGAGACCAGGATCTGCCAAGCCCTCCGTCGCTGCCCCCCACGCTCACCCCCTCCCACAGCAGAGCAGTCCCATACCTGCCCGCAGTTTCCAACCCCTTTGGTGCCAACTGCTGCATCCACGCGCTCTTATAAACAACACAAATTTGGCCTTTTACATAAAAAAGAGAATTTGAGAGAGGTCAGTTCCACGCTGAGCCCCTGCAGGAACTGCTCAGCACAACTCCTGCATGGCAAACCAGTATGCAAAAATTTCCCGAGATACATTTTAAGTTGACAAAAGCCCTTGCAACTAACAAAAAGACTTCGCAGGTGCAAAATAAAAGCAACAAAGGTATGTTTTTCAGTTTCCTACTTCATGTTTTACTGAAAAAACTAGTTTGAGGGCTACAGAGAAAAAAAAAGCTATACTGAAGTACCATAATTACATATTTATTTGAGCAGGTAAGTATTTTAGAAGGTATTTTATTTGGAAAAGCTGGTTCTCAGCAAGAACTCCTTGTCCAAAGGTTTCCAAACTTCTTTCAGCTACCAGCTGCCAAGAGAAGAACAAGACCTCGAGCCGCCTTCCCCTGCTCCGGAGGCAGCCCTCCGATACTCTGCCCGGACGGATCCGCAGGCTCCCGCTCCTTCCCAATCTCTCTGAGCCCCAGCAAGGTAAAAATATTCAACCAGTGCCCCTTCGACGCCTTTCTGTGCTGTAATCCACTGCTTCTAAATCAATTCTCGATAAGTAAAACCCCAATTATTGTTTCATTTGAAGGAAAATCCCATATTCCCCAACACTAGGGAAAAAAAAACCCCACATCACTGAGCACAGGGAAACCGTCTGGCAAGAAGAGCAACAAGGACCTTCACACAGGTCAAAACCAGAAGCCAAGATCACGATAGCTCAACTGAAATTCATTTTGCAAAAGGCTTATTTATGAGAAATGTGATGATACGCACTGTGAGAATACATACAAAGTGTTCCCTCGTTTGAAAGCGCTCTGCACTAACTTTCGTAAAAGGCAAGCAAAAAATTAATGAGACATTTTAACAACACCATTCATCATTTTTCTAAGGCTCTTTTTCAAAGAAGTCCATTTTAACCAAAAGTGCTTCACTTTAAAAAGCTCTGTACACTTTCAGTATTAAACCGTATGCCCTCCAATTGCAATCACAGCGCTTAAGATTTCTGAAGGTCAGTCCGCTTATATTTGGTTTTCTAAATGCAATTGCCCTTCCCCACCTTTTTCTTCCCCCCCCCCGATATACTAAAAATTATTTGACTGAGAATCTAGAGAACGGCCCTCTATAAAACTGTGTCAGGTATCTGGGTTTAAACTTCTATTAATGCTAACAATAAACTTATAAATTTAAGTGATAAAATACAGAAAACATCAATATTTATGGGTAAGGCCAGTACTTAAACAGTAAGAAAAAAGGAAAAGCCACACAAAATACATTTTTAAAGAATTCTGCACATGCATCACTGCATATGGGAATAGAACCGTTCTGAGATTTAGAATTACTAACTATTTTTGTAATTATCACTGGTTGGCGCCCCAAGCCTTTCGTACCGCTCGTGCGGTACCTGGACGGGTGGGGAAGGACAAGGAAGGAGACGCAGGACAAAGCAGCGCTGGTGTGTCCCCGTGCCAGTCCCTGTTTGAGGAATGGCTTCCACCGAGCCCCACGCAGAGGAGCAACCGTTGAGTAAAGCTTCAAAGATGCAAACCCCCAGCACAGCAGAGAGATGCGCGCTGCCATCTAAACAGATATGGGAATTTGGGAGTGCTACGGCTTGGTTTAACATTTGCCCGCTGTCCCCAAATGCATTTAATGTCGTCTTTGCTGTTACTGCTCCACCTCTCACCTGCGTTACCTACCTGGTCACGCAGCCCACGTTCCCATCGACAGCGACCACAGTTTTCTTCCCCAGCGCCTGGCCAGAGAGCTGTTAACCCCACCGCAGCACGCACCGCTCTTACTGCAGGCACCGGCGCTGCGGGGGGCGCAGAGCGCGGCGGTGAGAGCCGCCGGGCGCCCCTTCCCGCGGGACTCTCCAGCCCCGGGCTCCTCTCAGCTTCAGCCCCCGCCCTTCCTCTGCTTCAGCGGAAAAACACTCTTCTGACCCTCTTCCTTGACAATTCAACCCACCCTTGTCGTTTAAAGACACCTCTCTGCAGAAAGATCTTGTTTGCCTCTTTCAGTCTCTCCTGTAAACTGGGTATTTTTAACACGTAACGACACCTGACCGGAGACAGCCCATCTCCAAAGTTCCCGCGCATATGAGAAATCTCCGCTCTCCAACTGAAGTACCAACGCCATTACCCACTACTCATTTGGGGCTCGGAGTTAAGCTAAGTGAACAGACGTATTCGTAAACACGCACATTCATTTGGTCTGTACTTCTCCAACCCTCTCATCAACCCTTGCAGCGTCTGGGGAATGCCGCGTACAAAAGCGCCTCCCCTTCTCCCCGTCCCCAGCATCGCAGAGCAGCGACAGCAACCAACAAACCAACAGCCCACAGGAACGGGTGCACACACGCACACTCGCAAACAGCGCGATCACCTCGGTGCAGGCTTAACATGGGAATAACAAAGTTCCTGACACTAATACGAACTCAAAGTAACTGCATTCGTCGCCCCAGGGAAAGCCTTTCATCTCGTTTATTTCAGATCTCCCAACACCAAATTATGTCTTGCTTTCTTCACATTATTGTTAGGAAGCTAATTTAACTGTAATTATTATCATCATCCTCTGAAGCACTCTCAAAACGAAAGACATATCTGTTCTTGCACTCAGTGCTGGGTAAACGACAAGGAAAAAAAGCCAAACTTTGGAGCAAACAGAAGTCACCGAAGAGCTAAAATAAAAACGAAGCTAGAGGATAACACGGCCGAGACGCAGACACGTGCACGGCCAGCGCGGGAGCGTGTCCTCTCCTCGCGGCATCCTCAACAACCAAAGGACCAGAGAGGTTCGGCGTCGCCCGCGCTGCTGCAGCCACAGAGGCAAGAAAAGGGGCTCCGCGCTGACCCGCAGCGGACGCGCAGCATCGCCGTGGGAAAGGAGATGCTCACAAAGGCTCGGCGGTCGGCCCCTCTCGGCGCGGCAGGACGCGGCTCCTGCAAGGATGCTGGGGGAGGGCACAAGCGAAATATAGGAACGCACCTGCCTTTTTTTTTTTTGACGTCTTCCAGCCCTTTTGATGGCACAGATAAATCAAAGTGGGGATGGGATTATGAGTTCTGGAGGAAAAAAAGACAAGAAACTTCCAAACTCTTGTTGGACTTTAAGTTTACAGATCCTACGCCGCAAAACTTTACTCATGGCTGAAGCCATCTGTAAACCACGATGTCAGTCAATGCAATCAGAAGCACAATTTTATTTATCAAACATGACCAATGTTGAAAGCCAGGTAAATAAACTATGATCACGTTGATGCTGACCAGCTAAAGAATTTAAGTTCTGCAGATACAAGGAGAAGATAATTTAAGCTAAGTAGCACCCTATGTTCAGAACGCGCTAAGGTAATTTCAGTAATCGTGATAGCTTACAGGTATTACAGGTATCGTCTCTGCAGCAGGCGAATCACGCTGCGGTAAGGTATCACCGTGACAAACCACGGGAATATTACAGGAAGATGTATTATCTTTTAAACAAACCTCCTTCTTCACACAAGACAGGTGACCCTGCCACAGGAACACACTTGTAAAAGCAACGGCCATTATCAAGCCAAATTATTCCACTTTCGGTGCATCTCATTTGACTGTTGTGACATAAAATATTTAGTAACTGGTTCGCTGAGGGGCTTGGCGAGCTTGGAAGAAAGACCAGAAATACCTGCCATCAAAATGTAATTGATAGAAACACGCGGTTTAGAAATCCTTGCATTCATTACAAAGCAACTCGCGAGAAGAGGCGTCGCTGGGGAAGCTTCGGGACTTTTCAACTAATTTCTACCTTTGGTTCGCAGTCACGTAAACCACCGCACCGTGCCACTGGGGCTGCTCTGTTACGAAGTTTTCGGGCCCGAACAGAGAGTGGGTGTGGGGAGGAGGGCGATGGGGGAGGCAGTCTCTGACGGTGAGCTGTGCTTCCCACCTTGGCCTGCTGCAGAAGCTTACACCGTCCCTGCAGACCGGAGTTACCGCAAGGCTCTCAGCTGCGTTAAAACGGAGACAGGGCTCCTTTCACATTTGCATGTTATCAAAATGAAAACCCCGTTACAGACAATGTTCTCATTCCCTCCTCCCCGAAGAGCAGGAAAACTGATTAAATAGAGAAAGATCGCACTGCTGAGAACAGTCTGGTCCTTTATTACGACTTTTCTAACTTACGTTCAATTTTTTGTGATATTTCATAGTACAGCAGCAAAATCAGTAGTATGTATACAAATCCACCTGCCATTACGGTAAATAAGAGAAATACAATTCCCAGAGAGACTACATTTTAAGTTAGACTTTCTGTACCAATATTGACAGATAAGAGGAGCTGAAAAGATTAATACCCAGCAGCAGCAAACAGGGGATTCCACAGACGTGAAATTGCTCTTCTCTGCCTGGAGGAATATCCTCACCTCACCCGCCTCTCCCCTTGGAATGTGGCTCCCAAATCACCTCTGGATGTCTGGAGGAGCACAGCTCGGGCTAACAAACGTTGCATTCGAAAGTTAGGATACGATTCACCAGAGGAACGTGAAAACTCATTATTTCCGTGACAGAGCCACAAACCCAGCAGCAGAGCGAGCGGATGCAATTCCTTCGGGGTCCCACGTGCGACGGCGGCAGAGACCCCACTGGCAGCTTCCACCTCTCCCGCAGGGACAAGACGGGAACATCCCCACCATTATCCTATGGGAACTGCCTACCAGATAGTTTTCTCTTTGTCTTATGCATTGTAGGTTGCCTCTTGCACTGGCCATCTTACTCCGTCTGTGATTTCTTCAGCTTGTTAGATTTTGCCAAATGCGTGCAAGGTTTGCCGGGAGCAGAGGAAAAACTCAGTGGCCTTTCCCTTAAACAACAAAAAGCGAGAAGTTCAGATATAAATATTTCCCGCAGGCAGTGCAGGAGGCTACCTGCAGACACTCTGAGGAGCAGCCATGTCTGTATTTCGTGAGGATACGCTACCAAGGAACCTATTTAGCACTTTGCATGTAATTAAAGGACACGGGGAAGGACTCATCTGCAGAACCTGAAAACAATAATACGTGGGTTGCGTCTCCAAGAATGCCACAGTCCTTCCCCATAAATCCCATTAAATTTGAATTTTCTTTCTTATTAAAGTAACGCAGAATACTTTGGGGGATTCTTTCAGACAACCTGTTGCTAAACAATGTCCAGTATCAAGAAGAGCTTCAAAGCTCAGACACTTCGTGAAAAGAATATGAAATCAATCTCTTATAGGCAATCCAAGGAAAAACAGCTGAACGTGTATATTGTGAAAAACTAAATTAATTAAAACTCTTTTTTATTACCGTTTGGAACCATGACCACAAAGTCCAACATAATAAGCTCCAGCAGGATGCTACTGATAAATAGGGGTTTGTCCTTTTTCTACGGCAGAAATCAGCGCAGCTAAACTCAGCACAAATCCAACACCAGCAGGACAAAAGGAGCCTACCGACTCAGTTAACGACAAAGTTGGCTTTTTTTCTTCTGATTTGGGGCAAATCACAACACTCAGGAGCACTAAAAGAACCATAAAACTCCGGGTTGGGGCACGGTGGAGCCCGTGTGGGACCACGAGGTCAAAGCTGGGCAACCCTCTCTCGGACCTGCCCCGTTTTCGGGTACGTGCAGGACCCCCTCTGCCTCCCCGCGAGGCCAAAGGGGCCACGATTCATTTCAGGAGCAGGAGCCAGCGCGGAAGAATAAGGCAGGAGAGGTCCCGAAGACAAGAGCAGGTACTCAGCTATGGGTGCAGAGGCAAGTGGAGGCGGTTTCTGCCTTCAACCCTTCCTGGGAATTCTCAGGGTAAGAATAAAGAGTAACCGGGAGCCGCGCTAACTCAGGTGAATCAAAAGGATGAATTAAAATTAAGAAAGTATTCAGCATACATGAAAAGCATGATCGAAGCATCCCTGGAGGTGTTCAAGGCCAGGTTGGACGGGGCTTGGAGTAACCTGGGCTGGGGGGAGGTGTCCCTGCCCAGGGCAGGGGGGTGGGACTGGATGAGCTTTAAGGTCTCTTCCAACCGAAACCATTCCGTGATTCTATGACGACATAAAGAACTAATCGGTTGGAATACTAAAAATTTGAAAAGCCTATTTTAAGAAGGCCAAACCACAGAACTGAACAAGCAGCCGGCCAGCACCTGCGCATCCACCGCTCGGCCAGGCTACGGCCACAGGAATTTCTGCTGCACACACACAGGTCTTTATTTTTGTTTTTCAATTCAGTTTATTCCGTTTACTTCAGATGAATAACATCTACTTGGAAGATAGGAAACAAACTAAAAATTTTGAAAGCAGGACGTGCCATTTTCCTTTTGCGTTCAGCGGAGAAGCGCAGAAGTGGGACGTGGTTTCCCCACTCCTGAGGGACACCTGTCCCCAGTGACCAGCTGGTGACAACCACTTATCCCAACACCCAAAAGCAGCAGCCCAGTGTCTGCGTGGTGCTCCCCCCATGCCAGTTACCCTGCCGCGGCAGCAACAAGCACAGGGCCAAGAGGGAATATTCTCTCTTAAAGCTCTACTGGTTCCAGACGAAGCTAATTCAGGTTCCTCAGTGCTTGCAGGTCGACCAAAAACCACCTGAAGCATTTTAGGGAATACCTTCTGTATTGAATAACTGACTATGACTAAAGTGCAAAACATGTTTTGACAATTTTCCTTATGACACCCAACACACTCAATATATTCAAGTAATAACAAAGCATTTTTAAGTGCTGGTTTTCCACCACTGAAATAAATTTCGATTTATAATTGAATTTCACTTTCCTTCCCGCATTCTCTTGGCAGAAATCATAAGGGAAAAAAGAAAATCCCCTCACAAATAAGAAGTCATTTATCATTTTCTAACACAATAGCACTTAAACATTAAGAACAGGATTAGATGTATATTCAACTATGTAATTGCTTTCACATACGTACACAGCCTATGCGTGTGGTTAGCAAAAGCAACTTAAGTCGAGAGATCATTTTTAATTACATATCCACACCTAAATGAGAACTAATCTCTCTTTGAAAAAGCAATTAAAATCAAATCCAAAACAAGATTAAAATCAGTGAGTTATAACGTTCCAGAGCCCGGCTCAGCAGGCGCAGGACCGGCCTGTGCGGGGAGGGGGCTGCTGCGGGCTGCCTCCCCCCCCCGGCTGCACATACGTCAATATTCTTTCTCCTTTTTTTGCCCCCAGACCGCCAGCTGAGCAGGAACCACTGGATTAAGCAGAACCCCCTTTTACGTTTGCTGACGTTCGGCTCCTTTCCCTGGACTCCCCCCCCCAGGGATTTCCCATCCCATTCCCGGAGGCTTTGGGCTGCTCCACCAACGTGAACGTGCTCACACCAGCACAACCCGGGCAAAGCAGCAGCAGCGTCAATATATGTTCAAAATATACCAGAAATATTAAGAAAGAACAAGTAAAACTAAAACCAGTGCACAGGCTAACGCAAAACCTATACGGAAAGAATTTAACTTAGCTACGCTGCCTCCCCTGCCATCTTTAGTTACTATTCACTCATTTAATTAAAATTTTCATGATAATCCACATATTTATGCGCATAACACTTCTTCAAATGGCCATAATACAGCAACAAAGCTGAGGGTGGAAAAAAAAACGTGTATTTTTTTATACTGCAGACTGCAACCTGTCCCAGCCCAACAAAGCCAGCAGAGCTGCAGTCACACTTCTGCTGGGGACAAAGGAGATGGTGGTGAGGCCAAGGAGGGGCCACAGATTTCAAATTTTAGACTTGTGTTTGAGTCCAGTCCCATTTTTCTTCTCATATACCCATGAGGTGTTGAAAACTGTGGGTCTGCTTCTCTTCCCTTTAGATTAGATGTTAGGAAGAAATTCTTTCCTGTGGGGGCGGTGAGCCCCTGGGGCAGGGTGCCCCGAGAAGCTGTGGCTGCCCCATCCCTGGAGGTGTCCAAGGCCAGGTTGGACGGGGCTTGGAGCAACCTGGGCTGGGGGGAGGTGTCCCTGCCCAGGGCAGGGGGGTGGCACTGGATGAGCTTTAAGGTCCCTTCAAACCCAAACCATTCTGTGATTCTATGACTCTTTGCTGTCATGCACACTCCCTGATCCCAGCGGATCCAGCTCTGGATGAACACCTCTGCCTACCTCAGATAAATACTGCTGATATTTTTGCCATTAAGCACACGTAAGAAAAGCTGGAAGTCAAAACTGATGCACTTGGGCCAAGGCTAAGACAGCTCAGACATTCAAACAGTGGGGAAAAAAAACAACAAAAAGTCCATGGATAGACAGAATGAGAGGTAAAGGGCACAAACTTGACCACAGGAAGTTCCATCTAAACATGAGGAGCAACTTCTTTGCTGTGAGGGTGGTGGAGCACTGGCACAGGCTGCCCAGAGAGGTGGGGGAGTCTCCCACTCCGGAGCCATCCCAAACCCGCCTGGACGCCGTCCTGTGCCACTGCTGGAGGTGCCCCTGCTCTGGCAGGGGGTGGCACTGGGGGAGCTCCAGAGGGCCCTTCCGACCCCCACCAGTCTGGGATTCTGTGAAGAGGAAAGTTTGCAGACCACCTCCTTAGGCAAGCTAGTCAAATGGAGACAAGGGAAAGCATCACTGAGAGGAAAGAGATTCTCAGTGGAAGAGTTTCACTACCAAGATGGAAAACATGTTAAAAGTCTGCAGATGCATTCAACCCGTGCACATGTATACAGGTGTCCCGTGCCCAAGTCCATTCCAAGACAAAAATTAGCTTTTGTTTGGAACATTTTTCTCTACACCGAATTGTAAAAAGTCACCTCATACTGCCACAGAAATCTCAAGGAATGCAGAGAAAGACAGAAATCATACATTTCCTACCTTTGCATGCACAGATCTGTGCAAAACATCGCATGGCCTTCACGATTTCAAAAAAGTGGAAGCTTACTTTTTCTTCAGATTTTCTTAAATAATTCTTAAAAAGTACACTGCAAACAGGATCAGCAAAATTATCCCTCCCGAGCATGTACATGCAAAAGAAGACTTATCTACTGAAAACCCTCTGTCCTCAAATCACAGACATTCCTGCTTCAGTCCTACGAAACCCCGGCTTATTTTGGACAGCTTGAACTGTGTTGGTGTTTGGGTATCAATCACATTTTTGAAGCAGATCGACTTACGTCTTTGCAAAGAACGACCCTGGAAATACAGACGGACGCTGAAGCTGTGGGAGCGGGAGGACGGCTGCACGGGGGCAGTGCTGCAAGATTTTCACTCCCATCTTTGAATTCCATGGTTTATCCAAATTAACCATGACTCATTATAGGAAGCCAGCGTAATTTTGTTATTTTCCTGAGAAAAATTATTGGGGTTTATGTTCCACTGGAAACACTATTCAATGTGGTATATCAACATAACCAATTTTTTCATGGTACAGCTATGAGCGTATTTACCACCCATTGTCTTTTCCGAAACTTAAAGACAACTACCATATGATTGAAGTATCACAGAATACAAATATGGCACTATATTTCTATACGATACAATACTACTTAGAGACACTAAAAATATGAAAAATAGGAGAAGAGAAAATACCTGAAAGATCTCAAATATCCCAGTTAGTCCCAGGGCCTGTCTTTAGGTCTGAAAACACGAGTGCAATGTTTGAGTCTTCCTTCAATGCAACGGTATCATTATTTTGAAAGTATTTTTCCTGATATAACGTCCACGCATTTAATACCATCAGAACTACCTTCCTAAACCACGGCAGAAAAATCAACCAACCCTGAGTCATGGCAGAGCCTACAACACTCAACCCACTCTTGACATTTGGCAAAAATAAGTCTTGAAAACAGTAAGTACCTTCTATTGGTATTGCTGAAAAATACTCATTATCTGTTGAGGAGGTAAATTTAAGGATTTTAAAAAGTGCTTTAAAAATATCTTAGAAAAACTACCTAAAGTAAGACAAAATGCCTTTCAGGGCTAAGGAAGAAGACCTGATTAAGTCTATTCCTATAAGTAACTGGGAGGTATACGGACAATTTCTGCATAAAGACAGTACACACATTACCCAAAGTCATTAACTGGTAGGCAGGAATTAATATGTTTACAATTCAAGCCAAGTGATAAATATGCATAAATAAAAGGAAAATACTCATTGCACCTCTGTAAATTATTAAAACTTTTGTTGTTGTTGTTGTTCCTTATTAAATGGAAAAAATAACGTGTATGAGTATTCTGCTTTTTCCAGTTACTGGCGTTTTTCTAGCCAGGAACCTAGCCAGGTAATTTTTGCTAGCAACGTGTAAAATTAAAAAGGTTTTATAAAAAACACGCGCGCACACACACAAAAAAAGTTCAAGTTCAACTCTGTTTAATTAAAATATTATGAAAAACATCACATCATCAATTCTCTACTAACTGAGCTCCTATGGAAAACAGCGAAGGAGCAAGGGGCACGATCCTGCACTAACTGTTTTGTTAGAGGAAAGGACCTGCAAAAGCCGCAGCGATCTGTAAAAATACAGACGGAGCCCCAGGAGCATCCCCAGCCCTCCACAGGACGGGAGATGCTGCGGCTCTCGCACGGAGGCTCCGCAGCCCCCCTTCCTCCATGAACTCTCCAAGCAGGGGGGATTAACTCACCCTTTTTCTCCCCTCCACTGAAGAACCGGTGTCCCTCATGCTGGCCAACAAAAATGTCAGCAACGTGATGTATCCGCTTACAGGAGGCCGCTATCTGTCCATTTAGCATCACCTTCGCTCCCCAGAAGCTTTCCCACGGGATATCAAGCCCCTTATTTAGATAATCAATTGCTGCAGAACTTATCTGTCATCTGGTAATTGATGTGAAATAACAAAATTATACATCAAAGCAAACCTCATTAGCTCATCATCCCAGCTCATTATCCTGAGTAAAAACTTAGCCCACAAATAAAGTTGCAGTGATGTTTACCACTATCCTTCAATGAAAGCTTTGATTTATATCATCTCACAGAGAAGCAAAACTGGATTCAATAAATAAATACGGCCTCCATAGCTCAGGGGGGACGTAACAGATTGCAGAAGGCACAGGGGAGGGCAACCAAAATGACAGCCTGGAGAAGAGAAGGCCCCGGGGAGACCTTCTTGCAGCCTTTCAATACTTAAAGGGGGCTTATAAGAGAGATGGCGAGAGACTTCTACCAGGGCCTGTAGTGACAGGACAAGGGGTAATGGTTTCCAACTGAAAGAGGGGAGATTTAGATTACATATCAGGAAGAAATTCTTTACAATGAGAGTGGTGAGACACTGGAAGAGGCTGGATGCCCCATCATAGGAAGTGTTCAAGGTCAGGTAGGACAGGGCTTTGAGCAACCTCATCCAGTGGAAGATGTCCGGGCCCACAGCGGGGGCGTTGGGGTAGATGATCCTCAAAAGGTGCCTTCTAACCTCAACCGTTCTGTGATTCTATGACAAGGGGATGGAGAAGCCGCCCCCTGAGAAGGAGCCACAAAGTCCCAGATTCTTCCAACAAGGCAGAGGGGTATTTATATGCCTCAGGTTTACAAATTCACAGAGGTGGTGGCTGAAATGAGTGCACAGCTGTTATACACCAGTTTCACAGTATTAGAACCAGGAGGCAGCTGCTGAACCTAATAGGAGACGAATTTCAAGCAAATATGAGAAGGTACTTTTAATTTAGGCATTTATTTTTTAAACACAGTGAGTGATGGAAGTTGTGACTACAGAAGTCTCAGAGGCAGGCAGCAAAAGCAGGTCCAGCAAGGGACTGCACAAATTCGGTGACAAGATGGTGTGATGAACAAGCAACATTTGGAGAGAAGGAGCAATCGTTCCAGCTCCCTGTCCAACAAAGTTCCCCAGCAAGGCTTGGCCAGAAGGGCAGGCAAGGGTACAGAGAAGGGAAGGGAGGGGAGCAATGCCATCCAGAGGGACCTGGACAGGCTGGAGAGGTGGGCATGTGCCAACCTCATGACTTTCAACAAGACCAAGTGCAAGGTCTTGCACCTGGGTCAGTGGGAAATCCCAAGCACAAATCCAGGCTGGGCAGAGAATGGATTGAGAACAGCCCTGAGGAGAAGGACCTGGGGGTGCTGATGGATGAGAAGCTCAACATGAGCCGGCAATGGGCGATCACAGCCCAGAAGGCCACCTGGGCTGCATCAGAAGAAGCGTGGCCAGCAGGGCGAGGGGGGGGGATTCTGCCCCTCTGCTGCGCTCTGGGGAGACCCCCCTGCAGTGCTGCCTCCAGCTCGGGGGGTCCCAACAGCAGAAGGACACGGAGCTGTTGGAGCGGGGCCAGAGGAGGCCCCGGAGATGCTGCGAGGGCTGGAGCCCCTCTGCTGGGAGGACAGGCTGGGAGAGTTGGGGGGTTCAGCCTGGAGAAGAGAAGGCTCCGGGGAGACCTCAGAGCCCCTTCCAGTGCCTAAAGGGGCTCCAGGAGAGCTGGGGAGGGGCTCTGGATCAGGGAGGGGAGCCATAGGACGAGGGGGAACAGTTTTAAACTGGAAGAGGGGAGATTCAGATTCGATGTTAGGAAGAAATTCTTTCCTGTGAGGGCGGTGAGCCCCTGGCGCAGGGTGCCCCGAGAAGCTGTGGCTGCCCCATCCCTGGAGGTGTCCAAGGCCAGGTTGGACGGGGCTGGGAGCAACCTGGGCTGGGGGGAGGTGTCCCTGCCCAGGGCAAGGTCCCTTCCAACTCAAACCATTCTATGATTCCGTGATACTTTGAATTCCTAGAAGCAAATCTAGGAAACACCACAGTACGATAAAAAATAGAGGAGCCCCTCTCAGAGCAGGCAAAGGTACTAAACACAACGCGAAAGTCTGCGGAGCCCATCAGCCACCTCAGCCTACAAACCCTGCCTGGCAGCCAGGGCTGCTCATCGCCCCGTCCTGCCGTCCCCCACGGCGGCACACGCACCTCGTCCCCTCCCCGACACCGACGTCAGTTACCGCCACCACACCAACTGCCACCCCTCCGAGCTAAAGCGTGCTAACTACGCTCCTCGACTGCCGCCAAGTATTAATATTTAAAGCGCTGAACTTGTTTAAAAATTGAAGAAAATCAAAATGTGGTGCCACTTTTAATGGTTTTTAATATGGTATGTCCTGCGGATCATTTTTTATAAAGAACGGAGCCATTTTTATTCGACTCTATTTTGAAGAGCCACAGCCCTCAGATTAAGAAGGACTTCGCTTAGCCTCTGCTGTCAATCGTAAACTCATTTAATGTCATTATCAGGCTTCCCATATTTATCATCAGACTGCCGCATAACACCACTTATTTAAATATTTTGTGCTTTTAAGATTTTCAGACTTTTAAAAATAACTTCTTGTATTTCCTTCTTAAGGTAAAACTTAAGTCACATACATTTTAATACATAAAAGAATTACGTTTTTGCACAGTCCATGATAAATCTAGCGTACCCTTATGAGCAAATGCTTAAGTCCCTAGGTTATTTTATTAAAAAAAAAAAAATTAGCTGGAGCACTGGCACTACTCAAAGCTTAAATTATTATTTTTCTACACAAATATTTAACATTAGTACTAGCTACAACATAGATAAGAATATTTTGCTCAGCCTAAGTTCTTTCAAGTCTTCTAAGGTGACGCGCTACTATCATATACTGTAGTACCAAAGTGAGACTTCCAACAGATTCCAACTAGTTTGGCATTTTAAAAAAAAGTTAGTTTTGGTTTGATTTTTTAAGAAATGTCGGACTACGGAAGCGTGTTACTGTGCTAGTCTGCAAGCCACATTATGACATGAACTTTTATTGTTTTTAAGAAATATACGGTGGATAGACAAATATGTTAAAATAAATCCCAAATAAGACCCTGTTGTTTAATTACTCATTCTGCAGTAAGAAACTGTGCCAGAAAGGCCATATTGACCAAGACCATACAGAATTTTTGTCTTCCCAGTGCAGCGAACGGACTGTAAAATTCTTTTTTGAATTTGTACAACTCTCTTTAAAATCTGTGGTGGCCATCGCATTCCTACCACCAGACTTTTTCAACGTGCCCCTCATTAAACACGGGAGTAGAAGCTCGTAACTGTGAGCACATGCCTAAAGGTTTTGGGTGCCCATGATGTCGCAACCTGCCTCTTTATATCCGCTTTCATCCGCTGGCACCATTCCTCTGCCGCATATCAAAATTATTGAGGGTAATTTTATTTTGGTGCCTGCATATGGATTTTGGAAACTACACTGAAGGGTTCATTTCGGAACATTACAGTCAAAATATTTAATTTTGTCTTGGAGTCAGAGTGCTGATAGAAATGGCGCCTTCAATTTACTTCTGACTATTTGCACTGTTCTTTTTTCTCTCTCTCACATAATTCTGTATGATTTTCATTTTTCACTTGTTTCATACATTTTATTTTAGCTTGTTTTTTTCTGTTAAGTGTTATGCATTAGCACTGGACTGCTGTCTGAGCTTCTAACTTTAAAGCAACATGCAAAAGCACATAAAAGCCTGTATTTTTACGCTATATTCAAACTTGAACTAGTTCAATATTTCAATCGACGAAACCTTACTGAGGGTTTGGGAGTTTACATTACCTTATAACATTTAACGGTTCTCCAGTTTGACAGAAAAGTTGTGTCAAATCCTCCTTCTAATGAAATCAATGTTGTATACACATTATTCCCCCAAAGAGCAAGTAAGAAGCATATGAAAGTATCCCCGTTATTCATTACACTTGCCTTTCCCTTGTCCGTAACTTGAATTCTAAGATGGAATTCATGCTCATTCCAGATTATTTCATCAGGTGCCTACACCTGAAACCATTTGTTTGAAGGCAATCAAAAGTATGATCAGGTATTTGACTTCTTTATTTTTAAACAGGGCAGTACTTCTCCCTTTGCCATAAAGCAGTTGGAGATATATCCCTGGGATTTGACAAGGTAATAAAATAAACAAGACCAAACAAAATATTAAAAAAGTTGGCATAATAGTCCTTTAAAAATTTTTACCCACACTTACAGTTTCTCAAGACATCCTAATAAGAATGTAATTTCACATTTGCTTTTACTGAACAAATCAAACATGGTGATTTATTATTCAGATGGGCACAAAGGATTTCTGAAATGCAAAAAGAAGGGCTATAAAAGCACAAATCATCAGTAATGACGACAAGCTAAACTGCCTTTCAAATATGAACAAAATGCAGCCATTTAGGGTATCATACATCATGGTCTCCCAGACCCTCATTTATTTCCTAACTGTACCGGCTGCATGATAATTCAACCAGTGCAGAATTCTGCATCTATTGAGAACATCTTTATTAGGCGAGTGATTCCACAGCTCGTACGCACCACGGGAGACTAGTTCGTAATCCCCGTCCTGAGAAGAACAAACAAGCATTTCCAACCACCAGTTTGGTTCCCTTTCCAAAAACATTTGTATGCTGAAAATGAACTTTCCTGAACTATAAACACAGTGAAAATAGGGGAAAAAAAAACCCAGAAAACCTCCTATCCCAGTAAAATTAGGACTTCTTTCTGAGTATGAATGATACGCTAACATCTACAGCAGTTGGGATTCCTAATGAGACAGCATTCATCTGGAACTCAAAATCTCAGCTTTAGCTGGTAAAACCTGCTGTTCTATTTTTCTTCCAATGATCTGCAGACAGGGAAATGAAGAGAGAGGTCTAAATCATACTTATACCGACGAAGTACAGAAATAACTATCATAGCTAACGAGGTTACTCAGCATTTTCCTTCTTAGAGGAGAAAACCCATAAATAGCAGTTCACTTAATCAGCTATTTAATATTTTAGCTGCACGCAGGTATTATGGGTATTATACACATAATCTTAAATCCACTTTATCTTCAAAATGTTCCTCCGAGTTAACAGATGTGCAATTACTTGCACTTTACAGATAAAGAACAGACATAAGCATAGTCTCAAATGAATTGTCCAAGCTCATGGAAAAAACGTATCGTGGCGCAGGACACTAAATTACATCTCTCTCCTTTCTGCCTACCATGACTGCACGAGACCTTGTTTCGTTGTCATCACAGCCGAGCAGATTATATCCTTCCCCAAAGCAAAGGAGCACCTCTAAGGGTTGGGTTGCACGAGGACTTGCTTGAAATTCAAGCCAAGTTTGCATTCGCCTCACCTGGAGGAGAGGAGCCTCTTTAGCTCTTCTCCATTTTTCTTCCAACAGCAGGTTCAAGTAAATGAACAAATAACAGATGTAGCGTAGAAAGCCAGGCAGCTCTCATATAAAGGCATGAAAATAACGACCTATTTAACGTGAGTGAAGATTCAGCAACGTGAAAATACTTGCTGTTAACAAAGATACAGGGACAGCGTTGCTCCATAATGACTATGGAGAGGAGAGGCACAACATCATCCACGCCTCCGTGTTTCAAATCGAGTAAAACTCAACTCTTCTTTCAACTAAAAGGAAATATAAGGTTCTGTGACACATCAGGCTAGTCCTAAATGATTATATATTCCCAGTACCCCAGCTCACGTCTTTGGTGTTGGCACCTAAATCACCTCCCCTAAGAAAAGTTACTTAATCTACACTCAAGAGCAGGTCGTGAGGCAAGGTACCAAGTGGGGACGCTCTCCGAGAGGGAGCCTGGGCCAAGAGCTCGGTGCAGCGACCGACCCTTCTGCTGGGTTGGCTCATGGACGGCACCATTGCCATCCTTCACCCGGTGCACGTGGCACCAGGGCTTTCCTTGGCTCTTCCCTTCCAATAGGACCCTGAACTCACTCATAGAATCACAGAATGGGTTGGGTTGGAAGGGACCTTGAAGATCATCCAGTTCCAACCCCCCTGCCCTGGGCAGGGACACCTCCCCCCAGCCCAGGTTGCTCCAAGCCCCGTCCAACCTGGCCTTGAACACCTCCAGGGATGGGGCAGCCACAGCTTCTCGGGGCAACCTGCGCCAGGGGCTCACCGCCCTCAGAGTCAAAAATTTCTTCCTAATATCTAATCTAAATCTCCCCTAACATCTAATCTAATCTATTCCTGAACCTGCACCTCAGTGTACCACACACATTTTAAAGGAGGGTCAGTCTGAATACCGGCTTTCACGCTGATTTTGAAAATGACTTTGGTGCTGGTTATCGTCTTCCCCACGCTGGCGTTAGCTGGAACACCTGGCAGACAACTCCAGCTCTGGCTGCCACGTGCTCTTCCCTGAGCTGGATTTGAGCTCGTTTCCTCAAGGACTGACAAGAACTTCATAGACTGTTCCAGAAAATTACATTTGAGCGTTACACTGTAGGACCCGCACATTCTAACGGAGCGTAATCATACGAAACACCTGCTCAGCACACACATCTCCCCCGGGCACGGCGTTCACGGCGAGCGGTCCTGCAGCCACAAGCCCTGCAGCTGTAAGGAGCGGGAGGAGGACGCGTCCCGGCGCTGCCAGCCGGGAGGGCACGGGCTGACGTTCCCACGCCGGCACAGCACCGGCATTTCAGTCATTCAGCCGTGCCCTGGCTCCTCACCCTCTCCCAGAAACTAAATATACAATGAAGAATTACAAATGCACATAGATGCCTCCCCAAATTTAGTATGAAATTAGCAGTGGAAGGACCCGTTACTGTACTTCTTCACAGAGAATGCCACTAAAAAACCCCATATCTCATTGCTCTTAAACGCAGCCTGATGATTGTACCGCTCACTGCAGAAGTCCAAGGCAGGACTTCCACTCGCACACCTGCACAGGAACGAACCCCCACAGCCCTGAGCAGCGCTCACTCCTTCACAAACACCTGCAGACAAAGGCAATCAAGGGGAGGTAGGACACTCCCCTGGAGAGAAATGAATTTGTAATAAAAAAAAAAAAATAAAAAAATAATTGTCTCTTTTCTCTTTGCATCTTTCCAGGTCGAAGCCAGACCTCTCTCTCGCTTCTCAAGCAGCGTTTTGACTCTGCATTTCATTATGCAACAGTTGCGCTCAGCATTTTTTAAAAGGCTGAAAAATTGGCAAATGGGATGATGAAGCATTTCCATTTTCCCAGAGTATTTACTTCTATATACTTTTACAGTAACGTGAAGCATGATCATCAGAAACATGGCTTTTTTTTTCACTAACAATGATTTAAAATATCCCTGTGTACGCCAGCAGTGTCAGCGGTTACACATGTGCAGGACAAGCAGGAATCTCGTCCACAACTGAAAAGTCCTTCCTAATTCTCTAAAAATCTACAGAAAAATGCTGTATATTTGCCTGGCTTTATAAACGGGGCACACGCACAATGCCGTGCAAGAACGATCACCCCTGGAACAACGGCCTCTAAACATAATTCTGGAGGAGAATGTTGCTTAACTGCTTCTTCTGTCAGAGGGCTTTTCCTTTCAAGTCACTGAGGTTATCGCGCAATAGTATTCTCTTCTAGCGACCACGGTCTGCACGTCCCAGGAGGTCGTCCACACAGCTCACGTCTTTGGCTTGTACAAAAGTAACTGCATCTACTGCCACGGAGCTATTTGCTTCTGTTGATGCAGCATACATATTTAAACCGCGGTCACCACACCATGTAATTTCACCCACGTACAGGCTGCAGCCCAGAACAAATTTATTTTGGTGTAGAGAGAACCACAGAGGTCCTGGAATACAGCGGGTCAGCGCTGCGCGAAACAAAATGAGCGAAAGAAAAAAAGCGCGGTGTTCAACTGAAGTTCTTCCCTCCTATTTCTTTGGGGGAAAAAAACCCACCCAACAAAACAACCTCTGGTAAGAAACCCAGAGAGATGATAAACTGCGATCGAAACTGAGCCATCAGCTCACTCCCTGGGGTACAGCTGCAGGGAGCACCCAGCCCCCAGCCCAGGGAGCATGTCCTTGGGCACCCTCTTTTCGGGATCAGCAATAAAGTCGCAAAGACAAGGTCCGAAGGGAGGAGGGCGAACAGAGTACCTGGACAGGTAGCAGACGGGGAGAGCTGCCCTCTGCTGACTGTCTGATCTGTTAAACCTTCCTCTGCTCCAGTCCCGCACAGCTGAACTGCTATTTAACAGGGGAGGATTTCTGCGAATTCATCTCCACGCTGCCGTTTACGTGACAGCCGGGTCCGTCAGGATTCCTTTACCCGCTGTCGGGCTCGAAGACAGCAAAGCTGGCACAAGCCAGGTACGCCAGCCGCCGCCGCTGCTGCAGCGCGCGTTCTTTGCTGCAATGGTCCGCTCCAGCTAATTAACTCTAAAAAGATGTCCAGGACTTGAGCCAGTATTTCTGCTGCATCGTGCTACGGAGACGTACAAACTTGTTTAGCCCTTCGCTTGGGTGCGTGTCCCTGCCGTGGCGCGGCGCGGCGCGCGCTCGGCCCGGGCAGCAGCCGGGCGTTTCACGCGAGGGCTCATCCAGCCCGTCTCATCCGCCGCTTCCAATCAGTGAATCCAAAGATCAATAATCCTCATCAACGCTACCGATGGTGAAGATAGTGCCGCTACCGACAAACTCCGTGGTCCGCGCCTGGTGGGAACCAGGCTGAGCGAGAATCGCGCTGGGGTGAAAAAATATTTATTAAACAGCAATACTCCTGAAATCCTCTAAAGGAAAGGGGAACGATCCACCGCTTCTCAACGTGGACGAATCCTCGTGCCTCTCATGACATCTTCTGTCTGTCAGATGGGCCCGACTAAATACACACGACCCATTTAATTTCTAACTTTCTTTTATGCAGAACATCTCTGGAAAGCCCTCTCTAAAATGATAAGGTGGTTGGAGAGAAAAAGAGGAAAGATGGGATTTAAGTTGTAAGAACATTACCGCGTGTGCCAATCCGTGCCGCTTTGCCAAAGCGCTCCGCTGTTAACTCGCGCCCATTTTATTTGAGGTTTAAAAGCAAACGGGAGCATCTATTTGTTCCGTAACCGAAACACTTTTCCTCCAAATAAAATGCAGCTATGTGGCTTTAAACAAGCCCTTTGGTGAAACCCCGACCACATCAGCATCACCCACTCTGCGGCTGCTCCAGCGGTTCTGCTTTAAGTAGCGCGACTGGAGAACCCCCCAACGCCTTCCACCGCTTTCAAACAAACCCGTTATCACCCAAATTCACCCGTAGAGCAAAACCGGGAATAAACACAGGTTTTTAGCAGGGCAGTAACGCGGCAAACCCCCTCTCCCCCCCCACACACACTCCTCTTCCAC
>VZSZ01001524.1:42097-76114 GCA_013398815.1 Ibidorhyncha struthersii
CTGTAGGTGCTGTCTGCCTCGGCTGTATGGTCCTTTTTCAGCACCAGTTTTGTGCGCTGAAGAATGCTTTCTCCCGTATTGATTTCTACCTGGACATGCTGCTCCTTCGGATGCAAAGCTGAAGTCTTCTGCCCATCTCCAGAGAGACTATTAACTTCTTTTTTTTTTTTAGCAGTCTATACCATCCAAAGACTTTCTCCTCTCTCTGCATTTACTTTTACTGCCATTTTACCTGCTACAGAAACCCCTTACTATCTGTACTGAGATAATACGGGCAAAATCCCAACCTTAACTCATGTTTATGACATGCGTGGGGAAGAGAAGCAAGTGGTTTGTGTTATTTTTGCCTGTCCATGATTGCTATGGCATGCTCGTAAATAAAGCCCACGTAGTTACAAAATTAAACCGTTTTAAAAACAAAAGCAAAGGAAGATCGTTCCATATGGTCCAAGCGAGGAGGAAGTGTCAAAAGCTTCCAAAGAAGGATTTACTTGTTTTGTGCTCTGGTTTCCTCCCTTCCCTGCTTGCTTTGTACCTGCCCTTCCTCACCTCTTCATTTTCTTGTAACCTCCAGGAAAAGCGCAGACACCTGGTCAGTAACTCAGTCATACAAGAGACAGTCCTCTGAAACAAATCACAGCCACAGCACTTCAAGCTGTAAAACCTCTGCTGTACTGCCGAAACCGTCCACCAGCACAATTTCCAAGTAGTTAAAAAATACCATTTTGTATATTGAGACGCAGCTTTGGCCAGAATTACAAGACCTATACACCTTAAATACTCCCATCCCGCTTCCACGGTGACCGAAGCCCCAGGACTAAGAAGTCCCGTTAAATTTCAGTGAGACGCACAAAGCAAACCGCAGGTATGACAGCCCCCCACCGTGACCGCAGCGTGGATGGGTATACCCAAACTGACTTTAAACGGGGTAGTTTGGGTGGCGGTTAATATCCCCGCTGAACCACAGCAAGCCTGCTCTGTGCTTCCCAGGAAATCACAGCCGGCAGCGCTCACGGCACAGTTGCGATGCTGTCGCTTGGACCAAGTCGGTGAGGTCCCAGCTGAGGCAGGTCAGACAGCCCGGGCGCCCCCCAAACGTTAGAAGCGCCGTGTAAGTGACTTTTAAGAACTGAAAGAGTACGATGCTCAGTACAAAAACCATCTAAGCAGGTGTGTAAATTCGGGGCTGTATTTTAAAGTCGGCAGTATGAGAAGTGGTTTGGGTCTGGTTAGCTCTCCTTGGGAGAAGGAAGAGGAGACAATTCAGTGAAATCAGTCATGTTTGGGTATTTATATATAAATTAAAAAAAAACTACAGCAAGCCCAATCTCTCCTTCAAATCATTAGTAATTGGTTGTTCATCCCCATTTTGGTATTATATTCCTTATTCTCTTCTGCAAGTACAATCAGAAACGAATGAGGAGATTTCCAACAAGTAAAGAAATTTAACTTGTGGATCAGTTTAATAACGTTTTGTATATCAAAGCCATCAGCAAATAAAACACAGCAATATCTCTGAGGAGCTGACAAAGAGACAGATAAAACATCCCAATGCTGAAGAGAATAATTCAGCAGAAATTACGCTTGAACTGCCTGGTAACACCGATAACACTGATCCGTTCTGTAGACTGAGCCCAAGTTGCTGAATTCAAGAGGAATCTTTGTGTTTTAGGGAGTCCTGGCTGAGCAAGTTGGTGAGAATAATGTGTTAGATTCGTGCATTCACACTTTGTGATAGCATAAAACCACACAAAGCCACGATAAACATGACGCAAATTATCTGTCTAGTAGATAGTTCTGGTGCTTCGAGCATTATCAGGCAATTCCCATTAATAACGGGAGTTCTCTGCCACGATCCCGCAGCTTCAGACAAGCGGAGTACTTAACTCGAATGGACAAAGAGGGCATATGAATATTCTAAAGAGGATCTCTAATTAATTATTACTTCAATACACTCCCTAATCATCCATATCACAAATAACCCATCCTAAAACACCATCACCAGAATGTTCATTTTGAGATCTTACTCCACGTCGCCTCCCCGGTCCACAAACCCTGGGAGCAGGTTATTCTTTGCCTCCACGCCATCTTTGTACGCTCTCATTGTCTCCCTCTTCATCTCCACCCAGTTCTTCCCACACTGAACCCAGAACATTTTCCCTGGTGACCCGGAACGCGCCGTCTGCACCAGTGCTACCCATCGACTCCAGCCCTCCTCCCGCAGCGCTCACGTTTGATGAGAACGTGAGGCTTTGGGAGTTGAGATTTGGGGCATTCGCACCCACGTTCAACTTTAAGACAACCTCCCCTCGCATCGGAGTTTGGCTCTTCCTTCACGTTACTTATTTGAAGAGCACCTTAGAACCAGCTTTGGTGAAAGAAGTTTTACAGCGTGCGGGACTGTTACTCACTTGCAGTACAGCAAGCAAAGCACGGCGTTTTGCTCTACTAATACCACTCTTTCCGGCTAACTAATGCTCATTTTTGTAGGAGCCTTTGCTATTGCAGAAGTCAAACTGGTTCGCGCGCTTCTCTCTTCCTTCACCAACATCAGCACGCTCAGCTCTCACTGTACATTGATAATTTACAGTTCCAGCAGGGCCAGAACCTGCTTGAAACCAGAAACTGCTCACAAACCTCCTCAAGAAGGGGAAAATTACACAGCCTTAATTTCTTGGTGACCGCTGACAGCGCTGGAGTGCAAACACAAATCTCCTAGACTGACGTTATGCGCCAATTAATATCCTGCTAACGATGTCAGGTTTTAGACCTAGATTAGCCAGCTCTGTTGTTGAGCACCACTTCGCACCCTCCCGAGGCTCGTCTGCGCGTAACCCTAATCCAAGCAGAAAGAGCTGACAACGCTCCGATGCCTTACAACCACCGACCTCCGCAAAGCCATTCCTGTCTGTCATCTCCCATTTGCAGTAAGCTCTTGCACAGACTCCAAAACACATTTTCCATACCGTGAGCTAATCTGCGTTCCCAGGGGAGGGGACTGATCCGCGTACCTTGCCCAACCTCAGCACCGCGGTGCCATTCCGTTACCTGCACGCCGAAACAAGATGCAAGATCGAAGCACGGCGGTGCAACCCACTTACCTCGCTTTTTCCTCTCTACCCCACCCAACACGGGAAGAGCCACGGCGACAGAGTAAAGAAGCTGCAGCTGACGTCGATGCTTGCAGTCTGGACGCGTTCCCGGTCCCTAGCACCCGCAGCACTCTCTCCAGGTCTGACAGTTTTGCAAACCTGTTGGCCGAAGCTAAAGAACAGAACTGCTTTTGGGGTTTTTTGTTTTTGTTTTTTTTTTTCTCTCCTGCCATTTGGGGGTTGTCCTTTTTTACCTGAACACCCACAAAAACTACTGACACTTACTAAGAACAATTAAAAGTTACTATTCGACCATAAGGACAGTTCCTTGTCTGCATTAAGCGCTTGTCTTTAACAGCTTGCTATTTAAATTATTTAACAGAAAGTCCCATAAAAATGAAGAAGCCTTCCAGTAAGAGTACGCTGGCTTTTGGACGCCTGGAAGACAGTACAGTATAAGCAAAACTATTTGTGATTCTCCTAGCAACACGTCCTCAGCAGCATCCTTCCACTGCGAGTACCAGCTGTAACACCGACAAAGAGTTGCACAGATTTACACGGCAAAATAATGCTAATAAACCTTTACGCAGGTTTTCATAGTAGCAGTAGCTGCATAGCGCAATGAAAAAGAATAAGCATAATTCTTTTAACAGTAATGGTATTTTTTGCAGTACACTAAACCCTAGCAAACGTTTGACATTATAACAGCACGATGAATTGACAGGGAGTATCTTTTGACGTTGCGTTTGTTCCAATATGAATTTAATAGTTATGAACTCAGGGTCTGTGTTGTTTTTAATGCAAGTGCAAATCTCCTGTTAGTGTCACTATTAGTTGCAGAAGCGTATTATGGGAAAAGTAACCCTTATTGTACAGAATTTCATCACTTTGAATGGATTCCTTTTAATTTTATGCATGTAACAATATAGAAAGCAACCAAACCTAAGTATTATTAAAATTTGTGTTTGGAACACATACTAGACACGTCAGAATTATAGAAGATAGCATATACCGGCTTGTGCCTTCAGGGAAATTGTTCTGTTTTCTAAGGAAAATCTTAAAATTAACTATTTTATCCTACAATAGATTGCTGTTTTATCTAAAAGTTTACAGGCTTATTAAATCATACATTTTATTTGTTGCCACTCGCTTTAAAGCTGAAGCTTACAAGAGCATTTAAAGGCATTTATTCTTTACCTCAGCCATTAGCGAGGATGTGATTTTTATACCTCGTTCTTACAGAGCCTACCGACGGATGGGAGAAAAGGGAAAAAAAAAAAAAAGGACAAATCAAATGCCATATGACCGTGTTTATTCCAAAGGAAGACCTTCAAGGCAATTACAAATCTATCATATGTCATCACTGAAACTAGATGATCGATAGATCCGTTTTTTTGAAATCGTACTAATAACCGTCACAATTCTACCAAACCTTTTTAGTTTACAGTGCAATGCATTATTTCTAAATAATGCATCCCAAAGCTGGTTTTTGCTGGAGAACGTAACTCAAAAATAAAGGATCAGTCTAGGTTAGTAGACTTTGTTTCAGTCTGTGGAGCCCATTTTTGTCCGTGAAAATATAACCCTCCCCTCCACGAGCTGTAATTCTGCTCGGGAGCGTACAGGAGCTTTCTTTTCTGGCGTGCACAGCAATAACGTAGGTGAGAAATCTCCAAGCGTCTCCGGACCACGGGCTGAAAAAGCACCAGTTTCGGCAAACAGTAGTAATGCTCTGTAATTCATTGAAGTGGTGCAAACTTCTCAAAACAGGAGGATCATAAGGCGAGGGCAATTCACCCTCTACTTGATAAAATACAGAATAAATAAATGGAGCAATAAGAGTGAATTCAGTATTGAGCAATAAATAAGAAAGTTCAAGAGAGAGAAAATTCAAGTTCAATGCCTAAGGGTTTCAAAACGGATTTAACAAGAAAGAAAAAAAAAAATACCAACCAAAACCAAAACCTAGTTTGACATTTGCCAGCACTGCTAACTCTATTATTCTACATGAACAATTCTGATAAGAGGAAGACAGACTGGTCTACCGCATCAGTTTTGTACGTCAGTAGGTATATCGGGGGCTTTCCTAGTAATAGCGGTACTTTTTACGCCGCAAAAACTGAACATACCCGCACCCTTGAATTTATCCAGAAGTCATATTTTATCCTCATACTTTTGTATTAAACTTCTATTAAAAAAATTGTAGCACGCAGGAAAAGTTTCTGCAAACAACTAATGAATAACTGGCTAAGATCATTCGTATTTTCCAACATTTTTATCAGTACAGTTTTGTTTAATGAACATTGCTTACTTATATTTAGGATACTACTGTATGATTTTTATGTTTGTAGCATAACAACACGGGCAGTTAATCTAACACTTGGATTCCTTTTAAAAGACTGAAAATAGTCCTAAACGAATTTAATGAGAAGTCAAAATGTCTGAAAGTCGAAGAAATAATCCGGTATTAGAAGCAGTGTATTTACCTCAAAATTAAGAAAACCATTTAGATTACATGTAAAATATCCCCAGGTTGCTATCACTGGTGTACACGATGGTGTATGTAGAATTAGCGTAGAATAGGCTTCCATCTTGTATTTGTTTAGAGGAAATAAATCCAAGTTTCTTTCAAATGTCTATTTTTAATGACAGAAGCGTACTGTAGTCTACACATACACTTACAAGGCCACTTGTAGACATCAAAGAGTTTGAAAAACAAGTATGTATTATTACATTTTATGCTAATATTTGGACATATAAAAATGGGATACGCGGCAGGGGGGATTCCTCCTGAGAAAGTACAGCCTCCATATGTTCAGAAGCCTAAAGACGTTGCAAATCACGAATGAGCCGTCCTTTCCATGGTAAAGCCCGGTTATTTGCAATCCCTTGCATTATTTTTCCTTTAAGCTATTACATACGTGCACAGAAGTCTGCAGCTCCATCGCTAAAGCCTTCATTCGGTCTGCGAACACAGAGACTGAAATTTATGCCTTTCATCTGCATTTGGAACTTGGAAAGTTTAACTCCACTCTGCTTATTAACACACTTAGTCTTTGAGTATACTTCTGTATCATAAAACCGATAGAAATATCATTTAAATTACAAGGTAAACTCAAATCTCCTTTTCTTTCATTAACGGTCTGGCAATCCAACACTGTAATTCAGCTCATAGTGCAGTGACTTTGCAGAGTTTGGGATTAAGAATGGAGGTCCAGCAAAGATTTACTTCTGTACCTGAGCTTTACCTGCTGACACAGACTTGAACAGGGCTGTTGGGAACCCACTGCTCCTCATACTTGAGGCGTGAATCACATAAAATAGGTCTCCTGCCTAGAAATGCCCGTTGCATCGCTGAACTGAGGGCAGGAAATCTGGACAGCATCAATAAATGGAGAACTGAAAGGGGAAGATTTATTGTATTGAATAAAACACGCTATGGAGAACCTGAAATAATACAGAAGGTGGTTTCCATAACTTACGCCGAAGATTTTATACTAACTTAAGGCTTCTCTGTGCATTGCATTTTTTATTATTATTATTTAAGAGTTTATTTCCATATTCAAACATAAGGGAACACTGCTTAAGGGTAATCAGCCAGAAGTTTATAAACAAATCAAGTCTAAAAACTGAAAAATAAGCTCTGTGATTACTTAAATATTTAGCTTAGCAAATCATCTCACGCAATCAGGGTTTGTTTAAAATAACTACAGCCAAAAAGTTTAAATCTATTATCTGTATTTAATTGGCATTGGCAACTAAAATTCAAATTCAAAGCCTTTATTAGCCCCCTGACAGCGTAAGCCATAAACTCTGCAGTCCTCGTGCAAACTGAGAAGCTCCATCTCCGCAGTTTCCTAAAGCATCCAAATATCCTGCAGCTTCTATCGTCTTTCACAGCCACACGTTTTCTGTGTGCCCGCCTTGCCTGGCGTGCCAGAGAACACCACCGAGCTGAGTAACGGGCAGCAGAATTACAGATAAGTAGTGGAGGGAGAGGAAAGGAAACGCGCTGGGAGGAGGTTTCCTTTTCCAGCCTCCCGCTGCGGGTCCCGGCTGTGCTCCCCAGGGAACCGGGACCACTGGTGGCCCCGACCTCAGCGGGAAGAGGGCAGACCTCTGCGTGCTCCGAGCTCCCGTGCAGGTCCAACCGTGAAGTCAGACCTCCCAGGAGACGCCGTTGTAAACGCTAGTGCCTAAGTAAGCCCGAAGTGGGAGTCAACACCTTGTCCAAAACAAAAATGAAGCAAAACAAAAAAGTATTGCATAAACTCTTCCGCGTGAAATATTTAGCTCACAATCAACCGTTTGCTCAACCGTTCTTTTATCAGATGCGCTCATACAATTCTCCTTGGAGACGCTGTGATCCGAGTAAGGCTTAAAAAAATCTAGTTCTTTTGGTTGTTGTCATTCTTAATCACAGATATCTATAAAATTATTAGTCCAAGCTACTACTGGGAATACAAAACTCCAAATTAGCTAAATCAATCAGCTCCATGCAATCGGGAAAGGGAGACAAGCAATTGTTGAAGAATCAATTTATTGGCTATTAAAGACACGCTTAAAATTAACTGCATCACAGAACATAGTACCCCATTTATCTATTTCTACTCTGTAGAATATCAGCAGACTCCTGGTTTCATCTGGGTTATGGACTCCATTAATTCCATCTGTTAAGTCATTCCAAACAGACGCAGCGATCCGGCAGCCCCCGAGATTATGGGATTAAAGTGGTATCTCAAATAATCTGAAAATTGGGACAGGTCAGGGGTACGCTAATAAAATATCAAGCTGAACCTTTAGAATGAATTGTATGTTAGTGGATCCTCCTGTCAAATAACCAAGTGCCAGAAAACTCACTCTGACGACTCTGAGGGATCTTAAGAGATGTTCATAACACGCGACTTTCAGATCTAACAACTGGTTTTTGTCAGCCTCTTTTACGGGTAAAAATGCGTGCCCTCTCTTCAGATGTAATTACTGAATATTTCACATCATTGTAAATGCAACGTTTCCTATTTGCTACAATTTCTTAGTAGTGCATGAACTCCCATTAGCAGATTTGAAAACTAATGGCTATAATGGCTGTTGTGTTTACGTAGTTACTTTCTTGGTAAACTCATTAACTTACCAGACCTTTATGGAAGATTTTCTTCCAGTAGTTCTGCATTAATGAAAGTGCAGAGTTTCTGGTTTTGACAGTGGTTTTTACAACATCTTTTAGCCGTGTCTAAAGCTAATGTCTGTCCAATTGCAGGCTAATGGATTAGGTCTGTGTCTTACGCAGCACTTCATTATTCACTAAAGCATTCCAAAATTGCACCCTAGACAGACAGACAGAGAGCTGGCTGGATGGCTGGATTTCCTACCACCACCGTCTTTGGAAGCTGTGAACCAGTGGGGCTCTGTATGCAGAATGTCTCTCAGAGAGAGGCGTAACTGCACTCGGCAAACGTTACTCTAATTGAGAGGGAGCCCAAACCGGCCAGTTCAGGATACTAATATTCCCCCCAAAGCACCACTGACTCCTTATTTGGAGTTTCAACTGGAACAAAAAATTCCTGACATTCATATGTAGTTAATTTATCTTCCCCTCTCGCCCCCAAAATTTGCCCGTATTTGTACATCATGTATTAAAGGCCCAGGGATAACCGATCTTACCCCCAGCAGGGCCCAATGTACAAAAGATGACTTTACCACCCCACTCTGTGTCATTTTTCCCCCTTTTGCCGCCTTCTGCAGACTTTGCACTCCATCTCACAGATCCAGATGGAAACTTGCCCTTCCAAATGACTGCTGCTCACTCGCCCCTACCTGCACCTGACAGCTTCGGGAGAAAAAGGCAAACTAGACAGACCCCAGAATACTGGTTTGCAAGTTACTGGGACCAAGGGGTAGAACATGAAAAAAAAAATAATGATACTTGTGCATGAGATTTTTGGAAAGCAGTTCGCTAACCCAGGAGTCCAACCTGGCAGCATACACATTGGCTGCCACGCACATTTGTGTGTCGTATTAACTTTTAGGAAATGTTACTGTTACTTTTAAAAACCCATAAACATTCAATTTTCCATTGCAAATAATTTCCCCATTATGTTTTCTTAAATTAAAACTAAATATAGACTAGCCACAAGGATTCACTCACTTGTGCCACTGAGTTGACTTTTTATAAAACATACCCTAATGCGGTGCTTAACTCTTCAAGAGTTTCACATTTCTTATTTAATAGACAAAAGAATTCTAATTAAAAATGTATTTCCAATACCTCACCTGAAGGTCCCTTTACTCATTTTACATTGTACTCTGAGTGCCTCTGAGGGTACGTGGGTGTTTAAATGGGAGATACATGCAGAATACTTGGATTAAGTGGGAATTCGGTAATTCTCAGCATCAGGGAGAAATTTGTGCAAGAGGAGAGTAAAACCGACAACTTCAAATGAGGTGTAAAAACGAGGTCTTAACTACCCAGTTACTGCAGATCCCATACGATCCGTACAGAGAGCGAGCTGTTGCGGTTTTTTTCCCTGTGCTGTGTTAAGCAGTTGGCATCTTTTCATCCTCGAGGAGGTGCTTGTCTTTCAATCGCAGATTAAGTCATTTCTGTGAATCATCACAGGTTTTTTGCAGGTTTTTGGGGTTTGTGTTTTTTTAGTGCTTTAGGATCCTTTGGGATAAGAAGCTCTATTATAAAGGCGTATCACTGCTTCTAGTAAAGGACGGGTTGTTTTGCATTTGAAGCAAAACCTTAATTGATGCACTGCTGACTTCTTCCACAAACTTCAGTAATTCAGAAATTTCACGCATGCAGCAGTGCCACCTGCTAGTAATAATTAATCTATAGCCAGGGTTTAGGTTCAGCTATGAGGTACATTTTTTACAAAATCCAAATGACGACACCTCTCGACCAATTAATTTCTCACAGAGTACATTACACAGAAGAAACATGTTCCGTAAGCCAGCGCACTGGAAAAACTAGGGCCAGTTTGACGCTTCTTGCTACGAAATGTTTGCATTAAGGGAGCATTAAGGGGCGGTCAGTGCTGTAGATTTCTCTTCATCTGTACAAACACACTTTGTTTTTCATTTTCCCTCTACTTTCCTCTGAAAGGGGGCTGGAAAAAGCTCCCGGTGCCACGAAAACCAGGGTGAGCCCCACTTTTCTCTGAGGAGCGGGTGTTAACACATCGAGATAAAAAGCACAATTTTCCAGCGAAACACCCAAGTCTGCTGTGAAGGACTATGACTTAATTAAGAGAATCGAGCAAAAAGTTTGTGAGCGGCAGCCGGTTCACTCAAAGCAGAGGAAGTCAGCTCAAATACTGCAAGCTCGGGGGGGGGAAGTAGCATTTCTGTTGTAACACGAGGCTTTTTGAACTGTTTTTGCGTGCAGGCATCATGGTGAGTAAGGAGCCCGGCAAATGCTTACTCACCGCCTCGGAAAGCGAAGTTGAGCCAGCGGCTTCGCTCGCTTTGGAGATGAAATACGCCCTGGATCCCAACCGGCAGATTAAGAAACGGAACAAAGCCCTCCAGGTGAGATTTAAAGATATCTGCGAGGCCCAGAACGAGCAGAGGGACAAGCAGCTCTCCACCACGCAGGATCCCGACAAGAGGGACGCCAAGGCCATCTCCTACAAAACGGCTTATCGCAAGTACATGACGGTGCCCGCCCGCAGGTCGATACCCAACGTCACCAAGAGCACAGGAGTTCAGACGTCGCCCGATCTTAAAAAGTGTTACCAGACCTTTCCCCTGGACCGGAAAAAAGGGAATATTCTTAAAAGCGCCTCGACCGTCGACACCTTCAAGAGTGAAAACAACGGGTTTCTAATAGACGTGAAGGACAAAGACGGCAGGAGCTCAGGGGAGGCCGTGCAGTGGAGAAAGAAGGCCGGCAGCCTGCAGACGGCGGAGTTCATTTCCCACATCCACGAGCGCGGCAACGCGGGGTCTGGCGACAACGGGGCCGAGGGCTGGACCGGCAGCGATTTGCACGGCTCTCCCAAAGAGCCGCTGCCTCCTCCTCCTCTCCCAAACTCGTCCGACCCGGCTTCGGAGGAGCCCACCGCCACCGCCCGGCCGCCCGGCCGCGGGAGACAGGCGGCGGGGCGGCCGGGGAGCGAGGAGGCCACCCAGCCCCTCCACGGGAGGGTCTTCAAGACTGAAGTGGCCACCGTTTATTTACCGGCAGCCGGTTCAAACGCTTCACAGTCCGACCTGTCAAACCTCCCGGCCGAGACCGACTGGTCACCGTGTCCGACAGCCGAGGAGGACAAAAAGAGGACCGTGCACCTGAACGGTGTTCAGCCCCGGGCGGGAGATGCGGGAGCCTGCTCGTCGCGGGCGCAGTGCCAAGCCACCGAATGTAACGAACAGACCCTGCAGGTCAAGGTTTCGCCTACGGAGGAGAGCCAGCCTTGCCGGGCGGCCGTCGCGGTGAGCGAGGAATGCCAACAAATCGTGCCTCACACAGAAGTTGTGGACTTGAAAGCGCAGCTTCAGATGATGGAAAATTTGATCAGCTCTAGTCAGGAAACCATAAAAGTGTTGTTGGGTGTTATACAGGAGCTAGAGAAAGGAGAAGCTCACAGAGAAGGGTGAGTAGAAGCTTTTTAAACGAGTATAAGCTGTTTTAAATGCCTTTTCTAACAAGTCCTGCCCTTGTTCCGCCGCACACACGGAGACGTTCCAGCTGGCCGCGCTAACGCAGACCAGGGAGGTCTCCCAGGGAGACCCTCCAGCGGCATTCGCAGATCTAGGATCTGCTTGTCCTAGGATGTAATTAAGCAGTCATTTAACGAAGGACCTGTAATATCTTTTCTCGTACCTTTCCCACCCAGCACAGAACGAGCCACTCTCCAAACAGGATTAGTGAGGACGCTTTCACATCAGCAGCTCGTATTAACCATAATACCTCACACGGCATGAAAAGCAGCAGAAAAACCTTAATTCTGTAAGAGACTTACCTTTTTAAGATTAAGGGATATTATTACAACTCTTAATGTAATTCCATTAATGGGATATGATCTTGTCTGGTTTACTTTCACCTTCTGAATTTTTAATGATACTTCTTTCAGAAGGAAATGAAATGAAAACTTTGACTACCAAAGTCTTCTTTACAGCATTCACAGTACTCTACACACAACAAACTTCAGCATAAAGAAACAAAATTTTGTTTATCCTTGACTTATGTTACTTTAATCAACCGATAAGGCATTACAAATCATAGTTACAAAACCACAGTACCACCTTTCGTCTTTACCTACGCGGTTCAGCCCTCTCTCACATTACCTTAACAAGCATTTTTCAGACTTCCTTGCCTCAGTTCACTAATCTTTATTCAACAAATGCACCTCAAGATGTCGGTGCACTGTTTGTGTGTTTTTAAATACTTCTGTAATTAAATCATAATTTGTCAGAAGAAATTTGAATTTTAAAATTAGAAACCAAAAGCTCTTGCTACTTGAAGCAGCACATGTTTTAATTTGAGTCAAAGGTACATCTTGAGATTTGTAATTCAACTCTTTCTCTAGGAATGTAGAAAACATCTTGTTAATCCTAAAAATTCAAAGTGTTTTTCATTAAAAAATCATCTTAGCTGTTGGACAATGCTGTCAACACAGCCTTAGCATTTTCAGTTTACTTTACAGCTGGTTACAGTATTTTTAGAGTACCTTGTCAAATCCTGGATCTTCAGACTGGGAAGCTTCTTGATCTAGCTGAAGGCAGCACAGGCTTACTGATTTTTATTTATTTATTTTTAATTGATATGTAGAAAAAGTATTCCTCTGACTTTCTTAACATACAGAAACTGCAAGAGAATTGGAAGGAGTGGCATGCTGCTTGTCAGATCACAAAATACAGCAAAATATTTCTCCATCGTAACTCATCACCTGATCATCGAGAACCCCGTGTACATGAACACACATCTTCCCACACTCATCTGCCATAAATACCAATGCTCCCTCCATACACTTACATCTCAATTATTTTTTTTTCCCAAAGATAGTAGAGCAACAGGTGCAGCAAATAATCATTTTTTTTACTGCTGTCACGCGAGCAGAGCCATTTAACGTAGCCGACGTTAGGCGTGTAACCCTGCCCTCAGCACAGAAGAGGTCTCACCCAAACTCTCCACGCTTGCTCGTATCCTCAAATAATCCTTCTGAAGGAGTCAACCTGACAAGGCTGCAGCCTGTATTAGGCCTAAAATAGCGGAACTATGCGTAAACCCCAGTTCTTCACAACACCTCTGCTGCCTCTTACACACACAGCCTTGCGGATTAGAGTCTGCCAGACTACATCACGTTTGACCAAAAAGAGCCTATTTATTAGCACTCCTTTACTTTCCCCCTTGTAGGTTCCCCACAATGGTGAAATCACCACCTAAAGATACATCCCACATTCTGAAAGCTTTTCAAACACGTTGTGGTATGTGGAAGGGACCATTAAAATGTTTTAATGATTTCTTTGACGTTAACTGTAACCCGTGGCAGTTACACCAATGGCTGAGGTTAATTGCAATTGGAAGCAAAGTATCCCCCAATTAAAGTGAGAATTCAGACAGGGTTTTTTTAAACACCACAACACACAAAGGTGCTGCCTTAAAACTTATGGAGAGCAGAAAAGGGTTTCTGCTTGGAGCTGCTTTCAGCTGCTCTTCCGTACGCTCCAGGCATGTCCCAGACATGCCCCCTCCCAGCTAGGCATGAAGGATGGAGAGATAGGAAGGAGGAAGGAAGGGAGATGCATACTTGCATATTTTCTCCCGTTTTAGGAATTCCTGTATTCCAGATCCCTCTAATTTCCTAACGCCTGGGCGATTTTAAAGGAGATTGCACAGGGGCTTCCAGCATCATGCCCGGGACATTTCTGTTCACTGATCACACTCCAGAGCTGAAAGAACACTCTGTTCTCGTGCAAAGCACCAACGCATTATTATCACGAAGCCTGTCTTTATCCCTGTTTCCCTCAAATTAGACAACTATTTCAATAATAGGTTGCCCCATCCTTTTATTAGAATAATTCTGCCTGATTATTGCATTCATTTCTACAACATTTTTGCCGCAGAGACCCGCCACTGTGGACACAAACTATTACATATCAGTTTTAGCACACTGAGCTTTTTTCCTTTTATAACCAGGTGTTAGGTCAGTTTATAACAAGAAATCAGAACCAGTAGCACTGCTACGTCTCTGCTTACTGTAGCGTATACGAGTCTTACATCTGCTAAAACAGAAAATAGTGTTCTGTGTTTATGGCACTCTCCTGGTTTTCTTGTGTATATTAAATTCCTTACAATAACATACATCAAGAAACAAATACGAATGAGACACTGCTGGTTAAAAAAATAAATAAATAAAATAGCACAACAGCAAACCCACAGCTAAATCTCTTCATCAGATTTTTCTCCCTTCAAGAAAATCGGTGTTCTTTAAGTGCTGTTGTAGTGCCATGGGACGAGTGCTCAGTGGATTCATTTTCACTAATATGCTGTAGGTCTTGAACTGCTATTACTGCAATTCATCACTAAATGAGTCTATGCCGGCAAAATTGTATCAGCATCTCTGAAGATAGTAGTATCATCCTTTGGGTGAATATCTTCTCTGTATACTTTTCGAAATGTCAGTGCTACATTATCCGCAATTAGCAACAACATACAGCACTCAACTCTGCTGGAAGGGAAGGGAAAACCCATGGGGGGAAGGAGGAGCACAGGGCAGCTCTCGCCTGCGACGCGGCCGAGGGCTCACCCCGCTCTGCCGAATCCCAGACGTGGAAGGTGCGGCGTGACCCCTCTCTTCCTCCGACCTGGGATCAGGCCCCAAGTATTGGGCACAGAATGCAAAATTCAGGCCATCAGGAAACGCAGCTCTTACCATCAGGGCTAGGAATTATTACCGCCAGCCTGTGATCCCCCCAAGATCAAAGGAAATTATTAAAACTGTGTATTTCATATGTGCATCATTATTTACTAAATATTTGGCAAATTATATCTTACTATGTGGAAGCTTCTACACAAAAAAACCCAAACAAACAAACAAAAAAAAAAATCACAGCAAAAGGCATTCCACGACATTTGTGTGAAGTCATGCACGAATAAAAGTAACAGCTACAGCTTCAATTCACATTTCTGGCTCAAAGTTGGAAAAATGTTGAATATTACATGACGTAAGGTGCAGCTTTACAACACAGAACAAGTTTTATGCTCCAAATGATGTTTGCTTTATCTTCTAGTGAACTTATTAGCAATCTATATCAACTACAGACATATTTGTCTGTCTTCAGATATAGTGCATTCAATTAAGCGAGCCAAATTCTGCTCCGTTTACCTGTATGGGGCTTCACTAAGGGCAGCAGGATTGAAAGCAAAATGCAGGTCACTAATTCCAAAAGCCGGCTAACTACGGTAGCGCCTGGGAGATATGTAACAGAAGAACAGATAATCAAAACCATTTTGCAGCTGGAGAACACGGATGACCTGCCCTTTAAATCCTTCCCGTGAAAAGTACCGGTAATCTAGGCCCCGCTCATTATACAACCAATCAGCAATTTTAGTAAACAAAGTACTCAATTTGCCATACAAAAATAAGTCACAGTATTTTGACTCTGACAGGCCAAATGCTACACATTAGACAAGAGTTAAATGAACCTGTTTCAGAGATAATTTATATTCATTTATTAGTCGACGGCGGTTCCGGAATTTAAAGAGCTCTCGACAAACATCCATGAACCGAGCAGTGCCAGGCTCCTTCGAAGAGGCTTTGAAAGAACACGTTCTCGTGGACGGAACTGAAATGTCATTTCACGTTTTCCGATGAATAACGGATATCTGTGTCTCTTATTATCATTTCTAAGCGGCAAATAAACCAATACTGTGTGCGTCTGGATGGACATTTGAGGCAAAGAGGAGAGGAGCGCTTCCCCCGGTGCAGAGAAAGCATCCTCACCCAAATACTGCTGTGTAAAAAACGCTGCAAGCAATCATCCTCAAGGTCACAGGAGCTGAGCGTAGACCTATCATCCTGACTCAGGAATGACGGCAAATGAAAGTCACATAGCCAAAGCAATTATTGCCCAGATTGTTTGCTTTTCTCCTTTTCAGAAGCCACTTCAAGCCCAGTCCAGCAATTCAGCTCAGACGAAGGAGACAGAGCAAATAAAGGTAGTAACAACCTCTGCTGTCTAACTCAATCCATCTACGCACACAAGCCAATACTCTTAAAAACTGGGGAGTTCCTTATTTCACGTGAGAAGAGAAAGCTTAAAGAGCTTACGTGAGTACAGCCTCGGAAAGCACAGCCTTTGGAAGTAATGGGCTGGCGGCAGAAATGATATGACACGGGTTCAGTTGGGATTTCACCCCCCTTTGGTTTTGTTTTGCTTTTTCAATTACAGACACGGCACAGGGAAAGTTAAAGAAAATCGTTTCTAAGATTTTTCTAAAACCTGGAAGTGGAGGGAAGCAATAGATAGATAAGCTTAACAGCAGAAAACAGTTGTGCTACAAATAAATACATGAAAACCAGAAAGAATACAACAAATTCCACCTGTGATGCACAAATTGCATCATACACTGAGTGCCACCAGGTTTTAAGAGAACATAACAGCAGTCCTTTGGAACAGGACTACGATGTCTAGCTTTATTTTCAACTCTGTGATCTTTACAGACATCTATTCCACTGTTCTTTGGAGCAGTCACGTTCATTCTCATTCTACCTGAGACCACCTCCTAAATTCTCATCCCTTCACCCTCGCTACAGTTGTGTATTTCAGAGTATGCATCATTTACAGATCGTTCCCAAACACAGATACACCAAAACTCCTTGGAGGTTGTAACAGTTCACCTTTCTAAGGCAGAGACGGGAGATCTCTTTGGATGCGTCTTCCTTAGTTAAGGAAAAGAAAGAGGTTTTGCACAAATCAGTGCTTTGTGGATCTTGCGATCCTTGGGCCAGTGGATTTTTTTAAAATTCTAATCCATACGTACCATTTTCTCTGCTGGTTCCACAAAGATCAGTCTTGGAGTAAAGCACTCGACTACAGTAGTAGCCGTTTTTATTTTCGAGTTCCAACAGCGACAGAACACTCTTCCTTTTCTTACAGCCATTCGTATTACTCCCTCTGCTTTTTAAGTATACAGTTAACTCTAATTATTAATAGCTGAACTGTCAGGCTTCATCACTGTGCAAAAAGTGTATGTGTCACATTATAAACTTTGAGCCGTGTTCAAGCAAAGTGCATTCCATGATCATTTATGCCTTTCCGTTAGATCACTAAAGTAGTTTGAAGATGAATTCTTTGCATGTGGACCTGTGACGGGTCCTCTCCCCCTCGCCCTGTGCTCATTCCCCAAGCACAGTTCATCACCCAGATGCTCCCCTGCCCTCCCCTGGAAGCAAGATGAGTATTAAGACGTCGTGAAAGTCCATTTACCTGCCCTCACCATAAGTAACTTGGTTTTCCAAGCTGTAAAAGAGGGGGCCAGCCTTCTCCCTTCTGTATTCCCCCATGCACCAGTCAAGCAGAGGTGGCAGAGCAATATGCTCCACACCGACGCCTCTCCCAGCTCAACACACCTCCGCACCGCAACAATTTCATTATATGCCGAAACTGCGTATTTCCTAAAGGAGACTACTTCAATACCTACCGTCAGCCCCCATGAGCACCCTTGAGCCCTCGTATTTAAAATCCCCAGTAACCCCAAGTGAAAGCCGATTATGTAAGATCGCTCATTAAAAGATCCGGTATCATTCAAGGTAGAAGATCCAGCATCACCCAAGGTTTAACCTCGTATTACGCTTTTTCTGAATTAGATTGCTAAAAAAAACCCCATCTGGAGTTGGATCTACATGGGCAGGTAATGTGAGTATTTCATAGCGCTGTATTTCACAGACCTTCAAAACTTGATGAGATTTCTATTTCGAGTAGGATTTTTCATTAGAGTTGGACAAATTTATTCTGTTGCTCATAATCAAAGCTTCAGATCAAATTGTCAGAGTAGATAAAAAGGGCAAACTTTCACAGTTCACAGACATTCCTGGAACATATGTCATAGGTACTCAAGAGTACCTCGATAATATAACACGTAAGAAGATGAAGAGCAGTGTGTTAAATAAACCGTCACAGCTAGCTTCCAGCTATTAACCAGCCTTCGTTAGGAATATAGTGGCCGGAGGTGTTGAATAAGCAAATGCTGATCAACAAAAAAGGAAAGTGAACTGTTAGCAACATCCAGTTTGGGGAATAAACATAAAACAAACAAAAGAGAAACATCACCTTTTTAATAAGGTTACTTGATCTTAAGGCTTACTCGGTTGTCTCAAAAAGTTACACTAGGCACGTTCCGGGTCTCAGAAAATACACCTTATTTTGCTAATCTGCTCCAGCTGTTTATCTGCATGTACTATACAGGCAGAATTCAAAGAAAAAGTATTTGACATGTTCAGAAAAATAATTCTATTTCTACCTAGTTGCTATTCAATAGACTTTAAAACCAAGATGAAATACCATTCCCCACCCCCATCTCAGCAGGGTTCAGCGGCACTTCAGGCTTTGAGGCTGAAGGTTCAAGACTTTTCCATCAAATTGGCTGCAGTGACGCAAAGTTAAAATAAAAGCAAACTTCCACAATTCAAATCTGGAAACGCTGGTGAAGTCTTATAATGAATGATAAAAAAAAAAGTGTAAGCAGACTATGTTCTTGCTAAATATATCCATATGAATTACCGCAGATCACAAGGGAAGCTTTTCCACCTGTCACCGAGCTGTCCAAATTACATACCTGCAAGGAGAGTTTTTCTGCTAAATCAGTCTTTTAAAGAGGATGTTATTTAGGTACTGAATTACCAGTTTTCACTTTACACAATTAGAGTAATCCTTTAATAACTGCATTTTGACTGCCGGTAGTATTAGAATGCGAGGAGACGGAGCAATGAGCCAGGCACCTATCCAGTCAGGTAAAAATGAGACAAAACGAGCTTTACAGCGGCAAATTTCTCACTGCAGTTCGTTCACCAAGAGATTAATCCCCAGATTTCTAATTGACACCTAGTTGTGAGCCCTTCCGCTTAGGCAAAGATACACTTATCTCCTATCCCGACTAGGGAAAAATGGATTTTGATTGTGGACAATTTTAGTAAAAAGACTTGTCTGAAGAGGGTTGTTTTGTTTTTAAACTGCTACCCCAGTTCCAGAATAAAGACAGAAACGTGCAGTGCAGTCTTGAGAAAGGTCCTGTGCAAGACATTCAGGGAACTGAGGGCACGGAAGCATCGGAGATGATGAAGAGGTTGAGCTGGATTCAAATATTTGTGGGACTGTTTCAGAAACTGGAGGAAAACCCCTTTGAAGCGAGGCGCTGCCAGGCGCGTGCCTGTCCATCCTCCCCGCGCGCCACCTCTGTGTCACTGCTGGCTTCTCGGTTTAATTACAGCTCCAGGAACCGTTCTCAGCTCAGACCTTGAAAAAACTAAGGTGGTCTACACTGTTTCGTAGCTCTTAATGGCTTCATTTTGAGCTTTGCAAAGCTCAAATATAGATGAGTAAGTAAAAAAGACAAGTTAAAATAGGCAGAGCAGTCCAGCACGGGGGCACGGACACGTATTCGCTGTCTGCAGTTGGCACTGTTACTCTTCCCTGTCACTGAACCATTTGTTCCATGTTATAAGCAAACATTTAGAAGAGCAGCAGTTTAATAGAATCCTAAAGTGAAACCGGGACAGTTCTGAGCTTTTCGCAACAGTTTTGCACCTCGTGGAGCAGCAGCGTAGGGATCGGCTGTGTCCCAGGGCACCCAAGAAGGAAAAGTGCCGTTCAAAGGGAGGCTGGACATCTCTCCAGGCACGCCAGCTGTGCTTAGCCCTCTTTTACTAATAAGATGATGACAGAGGATGTTTTTCACCACATTGGTTGCCACGTGAACAAACCAGGAGAGGACAGAGAGCACTGTATTGGGTATATTACTATTTTTTTTCTCTTGGTTCCAATATCCTGAGAAGACGCGATAGAAGCTCAGTGTGGTCTAATAATCCATCAGCATGAGAGACTGGATTGTAGAGATGAGCAGAGGGTTTTTTGACATTAAGAAGGCAATTTACACTCCGGAATAGTTCAACCTGGCATGACTTAGGTCATTTCTTTAGTAAAAGCAAAGAGATTTGTTTACTTCATCGTCACCCACACAAGCTCAGAAAAAAAATCCCAGGGATGAGACTTTCTGAGCATCTGTGTACAAAGCTCAAGCAAATGCCAAACTGCTGCTCTACAGATTCTCCCGTACTGGGGTGAAATCTCAAACTACCATTATTTAAGGAAATCAGAAAATAGAAAGTACTGAGACCTGCAAAGAGTTATTCAAGCAGCAACAGAAAAAGAGTTCAGCACTTCCAGGGTCCTTCCTGCTGTTTTCCTCTCCATACAACTCCCCATCCTTCTTGCAAGTACCACACAATCAGCGAGATCAGTGGCCAGCAATCGTGCTCCATATTCTCAATTTTATGTTACCGCATAATATTTAGCATTTTAAACAAGCTCTTTGGTTTGCGTACAGTATGGCCGATGTAGTCGTTATTGTAAGCTGGCATAGGCTTGTGTATGTAATACACACAAAGTATTGGAGCTTGCACTGAAATCTCAATCATTTTGGAATTATGAAAAAAATACCACAGACTTCTTATTTCTCCTGTCTTCCCTCTTTTATAGAAGCAACGCCTGTTAGTAGTCATCTTAATTTAAACCTCTGAGTCAAGCAAAACCCAAGGTGTTGTGTTTTAATACGGTTATTCACCTGTAAACGAGGCGTTAGTTCATACCTATGAAATACCCTTTGGTCTGCTCGGTTGAGAGGATTTCATTTGCATGAAAACTGTGCAGTTGTGAATCTCTGTGCTGTGGCCGAGGAAGGGCTATTAGGCACAGGGCAGGGAGTCGAATAATCCCTCCGTAGGTGAGAAACAATTCAGCTCAGGATCGGAGCAACAGAGAGGAGCGAGGGCAGGAGCTGCAGGCGGGGATTTTTGCCTGGTGAATACACCACCGAACACATCGCCCCAGCTAGTCCCCAAAATTACACCCAGAACAAATTAATTTTAAAGTGAGGTGGATTTGGGGGTGGAGGAGGAATGGGAATGCGGAAGAGGAGCGTAACACGCTCTGAAGCTGCGGGAGAAGGAGGGGTGCAGCAGCGCCGACGGTGAGCTGCGGGTGCAGAAGTCGCAGGGCATCCGAGCGAGGACGGGCTGCGGTCAGGAGCAAAGTCACAGCAGAGAGATTCAGAGCGCACGGGGTGAAGAGACAGACCTCATCTCAGCCTAACTGCTGGAGCATGCTCCCCGATAACCCGCTGGAGGCGTTTGGCCTAAGAATTACACGCCAGCAATACAGTTGCTACTCAGCCAGAGCAAACAAATTCCCTGAATTATTATTAATACAAAGAGCTGACATTTTAATTATCCTCCTGATTTTTCTGGTGAGACAACAGAGGCGCAGATATTCAAGAGAGATGCTAGACCTCGTATGCACCTAATTCCTATAAGATTTTGTGATTTCACTTGAAATACATTTCAATTCTCTCCATTCTCAGGGTTTGGGTTTTTTTAAATCACTAGACAGCCCTATTAAAATATGTATTTTTTTGGAAAAAAACCTTTCACTCCCTGACTAACCTGAGTATAATATAAAACGTATTTATGGGGTGAAAGCACTTGAATTGCTGTCTTGGGAGTCGTGCCATACGCCCACAGTGCAAATACCTCAAAAAGAAAATTAGTCATCTGCTTCCAACTGTCAGGATTCAGTAAAAGACAAACTACTGTCTTGTAAACAGTCTGAAAAATTTCACCATTGAGCTTCTGTACATTTCAAAGAATTTCAGAAACCAAATGAATAATCTAAGCCCTGTAATAACAATACAGATAGAAAAAAAAAAAGTGGAAAAAAGATTCTGATATTATTTTAGAGCATCAGGATTTCTGCTTTCATCCTCTGCCACGAGTTAAAAAAACCTTTCAAAAATGAGTTAGTGAATTTGTGCAGTGTTTCTTTTGCCTTTTTTTGTATGTGTGTTAAAACATATTTGTACCCGGCATGACAACAAGGGTCTTCCCCACTATTTTCATGACAGCCAGAGGCTGCCTGGCCGTACTCACTGATCAGGGGACTGAGCCTTGGTCCCTCCAACCATGTCACTGCGCACCTGCCCAGCCTGCGGGCTGCCCCCCATGCTCCTGCGACTCACGGCCTGTCCTTTTCCTCAGAGACAGGAAAGCTGGATTCATTAAGGTTTAGTTCATCCTCACATAGTGACTACTTAAAGGAAACCACCCCAGTGATGCTGACCGTCAGGGATGCAAGCAAAGAATCACAGAGCGACAGGGGTTGGAAGGGCCCTCTGGAGCTCCCCCAGTCCCACCCCGGCCAGAGCAGGGGCACCTCCAGCAGTGGCACAGGACGGCGTCCAGGCGGGGTTGGGATGGCTCCGGAGTGGGAGACTCCCCCACCTCTCTGGGCAGCCTCTGCCACTGCTCTGCCACCTTCAAAGGAAAGGAGTCCCTCCTCATGTTCAGACAGAATTCCCTGTGTTCCAGTTTGTGCCCATTGCCCTTTGCCCTGTCGCCGGGCTCCACTTGAAAAGAGTCTGACCCCATCCCCTTGCCACCCGCCCTTTAGATATTGGTAAGCATTGATGACATTTCCCCTCAGCCTTCTCTTCTCCAGGATAAACAGCCCCAAGGCCCTCAGCCTTTCCTCGTAAGAAAGATGCTGCAGTCCCCTCATCATCTCTGTAGCCCTTTGCTGGACCCTCTCCAGCAGTTCCCTGTCCCTCTTGAACCGGGGAGCCCACAACTGGACACAGCGCTCCAGATGCGGCCTCCCCAGGGCAAAGCAGAGGGGGAGGATGACCTCCGTCGCCCCGCTGGCCAACGTTCTTGTTAATGCGCCCCAGGATGCCATTGGCCTTCTTGGCCACCAGGGCACACTGCTGGCTCCTGGGCAACTTGTTGTCCAGCAGGACTCCCAGGTCCCTCTCTGCAGAGCTGCTCTCCAGCAGGTCAGCCCCGAACCTGTGCTGGTGCATGGGGAAGGAAAGGATAATATTGTGTCCAAGTACCCAGTGCCCCTGGCACTGTGACATTCACATGAGGGGCACGTACCTGGTATTGCTTAGGGCTGTGTGGCTCTCAGTGAGGACGCCCCAGCTCCCAACACACCCCAGAAGCAAACCGGCTTGTGCTTCAGCTCTGTACCGTAGGATTTCTGCACGTGTGCTCCAGTGCACAGGCGCTGAGCTTTGCTGCAGCTGCTAAGTATGTTGATGGTTCCCAGAAAAGCTGTGCTGGTAACTTCAGACCAGCATGGGAAGGAAGCACCATGAAATGAAGGCAAATCCTGACTACAAGTCCATGGGACTTTGCTAAGCAAGTCGGGCAACAGCTTCCAGCTGGGTGGATCTGTTAGAGGTACGAGACTGCTCCACAACCCTTCTTGGGTCTCAGGAAGCGCTACAGCACAGTAGCAAGGAGTTGGCTTCTACTTGTAACATGTCCAATCTATTGCAAACGTAATTAAACACAGCGCAAGAAAACCTAACCCAACCTAGGGCACACTGAAGCTCCTCTTTCTCTCGCTGCTCCGAGCAGTCCGAGGGCTGCCACGCTGCCGACGGAGCCAGCCCCTACCTTCTCACATAAAGGGGAACAGATCCCCTCGAACGTGAGTTTACTGGGAGATGCACCGACGACACTCCCAGGGCTGCTACTGGGGAACCAACCAAGCAAAGCCAACAAGCGCCGGGGCAGGAGGGGAAGAAAAATTCTTCAGGTGAAAACCAAGGAAGTAAAAAAACTAAAACCAAACACCAAAACCCAACATACCTCTGAAAAGCATGAAACAATTCCATGTTTGCATCCAGCTGTAGACATCAAACAAAAAAGCCTCAAGACAATTGCTCAAAGCACAACACCGTTCTTGATTTCTATCAGGCTGTACCGCTATCATCTATAAATGAAAACTGCTAATTGGTTAATTATGAATGCAGGGGAAACACAGCAGCACTAAGGCAAAACCAATTTTTCTACTGCTCTAGTGAGCAAGTGATTTTTCAGAACACCTTTACAGGAGCTGAAGGCTGACCCGAGGCGTTTTATACCTGTACATACCTGCTGGTTTGATGGCAGAACGTAAGTTGTTAAGGGAACCAGATACTAATCCAACAGAAACATGATTTTGCTGATAGAAATGCGTTTATAGGAGGCTTTCCATCGAGCTAGAAGGGCAGATCTTTCCTAGGTTAGACTATACCTGTAAGCAGGATTTATTTTAACCTGCAAGACCTATACAAGTGATTTTCCTGCAGTTTACACAGCTAAAACTTGACTTACTCGAGTCATAAGGACAACTAAAACACACATGACACAGTGAAGTCATCTTATTCCAAAAGGCAAATTATGTTAATAGCAAGTATGGATAATTTTCTCTTGAAGCACAGTTATTAGCAGTATTATCTCTGTAATACTTTACGGTAGGAAACAAAGGTTTTGGGAAGTTCTCCACCAGACTATTTATTTTAAACCATTATTCTGTAAAGACAGATAATATTAGTGTGTTTCACTAGCTATGCTATAAATCGTCCCAGCAGGACTAGGCCATGCATGGATATGTAATACCCGTTTATACAAAGACTTAAGGAGAACCACGGCCTACACTTCCTCAGCTATTCAGCGCGGCCAGAACTGTCACTTCAAAACCACTTCAAAGGCCCACCGCCTTCTTAAGATAATTTGTTTCACTATATTTTAATGAAAACATCAACAACAACAAAAAAATCTTGAAGTCTGTTTACCTTCCTCGTTGGTGGTAATACATCAGAAGCGTGATGAACATCAATATCATCTAAAGCACATACCCATCTGAGCACAAACACGCTCCGAGCACAGCCACTTCTGCAAAATCATGCCATTAAGTAACTCAATTAATATGAAGTATTCCCTACGTCCCAGCAGATAAGGGAAGACGTCCGGATGTAACACAGCTATCCTTCCAAATCGCTTTGTCAGACTTTTTTTTCTTTCTTTGTTTTTAATAGGTGTCCGGGATACTTGAATTAGTGCCCCTCCACTAGCAACCTACTGAATAATAGGAAAAAAAATAAATCAGCATATACAGATCTAAGCTTCCCTCTCTAAGCTCAATAGGGTCTCTACTTTATTCGAGCAAAAAACTACTCAAATGCAAAGAAGATTTTGATGTTACAGTTGGCATTTTCCAAAAAAGCCTCAAGCAGGTGCACGAATTCTGCATTTCACAGGGATTTAGAGGGCGTAATTCCCTTAGGCTGCTCTGAAAATTGCAGCCTATTAATAGTTACTGCCAGTCCATGTCAGCAAAATGGTTGCTCTTCATTATAATATTTTAATACTTGGAAGTGTTAATTGAGGTTATGCTCAGGTTGTGCCAAGAATGCTAAAAGAAATGCAATAAAATGAGAGTCTCCTGAAAAAAATATGCAATGTAGATAGCAAGCATACGTGAAAAACAGCATAGAGATGAGATACCCTTCCCAAGGTGACACAGCCAGTTAGATGCAGACATGGCAATATGACTAACCTGTATCCATCCCTTCTCCAGAACCTGGACCGTACAGCACTGCATATACCCGAGACTCGCTGTGCCCATCTGTGCACATCCATAGGAAACCAGAAAATACAAGATGTAAGGTATCAAAAGAAAGAAGCTATTGCAGTAATGATTTCTTGTTAGTATATATCAAAACACATTAGATGCTAAAGTAGTATGAAACACGGTATTAATATGAATACCAGGAAAGCTGATTAAACGCCCCATATATGCATTCAGTTCCCTTCTTGCAGATCAGCACGTGTGCCATCAAACCAGGAATGAACAGTGCCATGTTTGCTTTGCTATATTGATAGAATTAAAAAAAAAATAAATGTATATATATATAATCACACTCACTCAAGTCTATTTTCTTTAATGTTTTTGGAAACAAATAATCATAAAGTAGTGCAGGTTGTAGCCAATTACTCAGAAAGCAATCTAAACCAAAAGATTTCCTTCAGCATCCACAAGACAAATATTTTTCTGAATAGAAACTAGAATACTAGAATACTATAAACTAGAACTTTCTTATGAGGATAACTGAGGAAAAACTGGGGAGTTGCTGTTTAGTAGGGGAAGGGGCTAGATTTGGTGTGGTCTTATTTATGGAAGTCAGGAGGAGATGTCAAGACCGAACTTGTGTTAGAAGGCAAAGATGCCAAGTGCTGCCCTCTGCTGCACCTCGCCTCTTAACACCAGCAGATTCCAAACGCTGCATCTTTCAGGAGACCTGAAGTGAGCAGTCCCCGCTGCAGCATAAACACGCAGAACTCCGCGTGGAAGAGCCCGCAGGAGCACCCAAGGGACCGCAGCACACGAGGAGAGCCAGGATGAGGTTGGGAGATAGAGACCGCAACCAGAAGGGCAAAATCAAGAACCTCTCAATTCAACATTCACAATTTTTGGTGACACCTCAGCACAAAAAAAAACGTAACCAGATCTCTGTTTCACTTAAAGGCTGATGGACTTTCTTCGTCCCACAAGTGATTAGGCGTGACGGGCACATCCACACGCCGCAGCAGAGCAGAGCAGAGCAGAGGTGCCCCAGCTTACACACCAGAGGGGTCGGCACAACCTCGCGGTGATCGACCTTTTTGTAGAATGAATGAAAAAAGGGGAGAGACTGAAGCAAGTTATATAATACTTCTTAAACCGATTCCCAAAATCAAGATGTTAAGATTGGTAAAATGAGCTGCAAGGCTTAAGGGTGAGATTGGTTTTGCATGAAGCACGTTGCTCACGGCAGTCCCAGCCCGGGGGGAATTCCTGGCTCCCAGGCATCTCGCTCAGGCCAATCTGAAATACTCCACTTTGGATCTAAAACGGATCAAAACCAACTTTCATTTCTCTCAAAACAAAGCAAATTTTCTGTAGGAATCTTTGTTTTGAGTAGAACTTCACGTTTTACAGGATTTACTCTTAAAACATAGAATCCCAGACTGGTGAGGGTCGGAAGGGCCCTCTGGAGCTCCCCCAGTGCCACCCCCTGCCAGAGCAGGGGCACCTCCAGCAGTGGCACAGGACGGCGTCCAGGCAGGTTTGGGATGGCTGCGGAGTGGGAGACTCCCCCACCTCTCTGGGCAGCCTCTGCCACTGCTCTGCCACCCTCACAGCAAAGAAGTCCCTCCTCATGTTTGGATGGAACTTCCTGTGGTCAAGTTTGTGCCCGTTCCCTCTTGTCCTGTCACTGGGCACCACTGAAAACAGACTGTTCCCATCCCCCTGGCACCCGCCCTTTGAGTATTGATAAGTGTTGATAAGATCCCCCCTCAGCCTTCTCTTCTCCAGGATAAACAGCCCCAAGTGCCTCAGCCTTTCCTCGTAAGAAAGGTGCTCCAGTCCCCTGAGCATCTCTGTGGCCCTTTGCTGGACCCTCTCCAGCACTTCCCTGTCCCTCTTGACCGGGGAGCCCACAACTGGACACAGCGCTCCAGATGCGGAGTAACACCGACTAGTTTACCCATGAAGAAAAAAGTTACTGGTCTCTCACCTGAGCTCTTCTACACTGGAATACCCTTAAAATTATTTTTAAGGGGAGGGGAAAAAAGTAGCTTAACCAAAATACTCCATCTCACAAGGAAAGCACAATCACCCAGAACTCTGCTCTCCTGAACCGCTATCCGCACTGTGCCCGCAAACTGCTTCCAGCGGTTAACACTGATAGGAAGCTCAATTTTTCATTAAGTCTGCACTGCTAATCAACCTCACCGCCTAAGATTTACACGGAAACGCTATGCCAATAGTAAAACCTTTGCTGGCATGAAGTAGGTGAATTCCATGCAAGTGTTTATGTAGATAATTATGTGAAAACAAGAAAGTGAAAGTCCAAAGCCCTGGGGTATCAACAACAGAATTCTTTCATGAAGTTTAATTTATATAGAAATAATTGAATTTATACTGCGCTAACACTCACACAGCACAGCCCTGCCTAAAGAGCTATCAAACTGCCGTACGGAACCCAAACCCTGTGACACCAGGTAGCGTTCTCGGGGCCTACAAAGAAGCGTAACGAATGGCATGGTTCAGAGACGGCAACGGGACTGAATCTGTAGTTTGAAAGGAAAATCATTTCCGAAAAGCTGAACACATTCAATACAGAAAAACGATGCTTTATGAGAAGTTCATCATAAATTCCATCTGACTAGAAAAAAAAGAAGTATCGCCGTAAACAGTACGTTTTGTGAACGACTGATGCTAAAACCAAGCAGTGCTGAGCATGTAAGCTGAGAAATCAGTATTTCAAACTATCGCCCAGGTATCACATCATTTTTAAATACTTGTATCAAAGGACCATTTTCATCAGCTTAATGAGTCTGCCTTTACCATCAACGAGGAAATACGTTTTTTAAATATTTGAAAGTCTGGAATTATTGGGCATTTAAAGATCATCATGTGCTTTAGAAACTAATTTGAACAAAATACCAAAACCTCAATTTTAAGAAAGACAGTTTATTAACCTAAAGTGCATATGATACCTTATTTTTAATAAGATGTCAAAACCGCTGCCAGTTATGGAAGCGGGACCGTAGTCCGTGACTGAACTGGCACATCCGCATTAAGACCAAATACCCTCTAGCTTTTGCTAAACACTAACCAGCCTGCCAGCATTCAGCCAGTTTGTCACAACTAAGATCCGCCTGTTTTGTTAAGATGAGCCTGGTACTGGGGGAAACTGGTAAACCAGCACAGTAACCAAGACAGTGCCCACACACAAACTTCTGTTTCACGGGTGCGAGCACACAGGGAAGGTAAGGATTTGGCGACATATCTGTATGATTTTTAACGCTGCAATATGTTTATTTGGGTGCTTAATCCCATCTGACTTCTTGCTGATGTGCTTCTAAGTTCCGTGCCAGACCGAGTGGGCTGTCACTGGGATACGCCACCACTCCAGGCTTGTCCTGGGGGCTCCGATTTATCCCTCCTCTTCTCCACTCACAGTTTTTAGCACAGACAGGAACACTCCTCAACCTCCCTTCTCTTTCAAACAACACATTCTCACCTTTTGCCAGTCCCACAGTGAGAGCCATAGTTCCCAAACACCCCGGTGTGGGGGAAAATTAAAAATGCAGACTTGTCAAGGTTCATCGTAGAGAGATGACCCGGCCACCTTGCCTTCACGAGTGCCACCAGAAACTTCGCTCTTTTAGAGCGAATCCCCCAAAGCACCAGGCATGTCCCTAAAACACAACCAACCATTTTCCTAAGGAACTCTACAGATAAGATGCCACTGTCACCCTCAGTCCCAGGGCTCATCTCACAGCAACCCGGGACAACGGGGACAGGTATTAGCAGGATAAGCAACTTGCATACTACAATTCGCTGTTGTAAACATGGGGCTTTGAAAAACTTATTAAAAACCCCCTTATTATTGAATTCTTTCTTAACCAGCAGAGGAGCGAGGCAGGCAAACGGACCGGCGTAGACCCTGCAGCGCAGTGCGGGAACAGGAGAGCCTGGCAGAGAGGAGGAGGTTGGCAGTCTACGAGGCAGCTAATTAATCTGGCTTTGAATGGTGCTTTGCAGGCGTGCAAAGATGAATGAACGTGTCCCAACTGGAAACTAATGGCAAAAAAAAAAAAAACAACAAAAAAAAAAAACCACAACCCAAACCACAACCGCAAAACAACAACTTGGCACCAGCGCAGTGTGTTTATGCCTTTACCCATCAAGAGGTGCTCAGACAACTGCGTGGTGCTGCTCTGAAGGCAGTTATTAACTACCCTTTACGGCCTCAGTAAATAAAGGCCTTCATCAACTCATCTGTAAACTTGCAATGCTGTATCCTTAGTAAGACTTTTTAGGATTTGATCGATAGCTTGGAAAAACATTTTACAAGTCCAAGTTTAATGGCGTGGTGACAATTTGAATGTCAACTTCTGAAAGACTGTGAAAGGAGAAATGAAAACCGGAGACTACTTCACCCCTCTTAGAGAGCGTATATAATCAAATATAATCCAGTACTGTTTTTTTTCCCCCATAAGGGGTAGTAGATAATATAGAAATTTCGCTTTGTAGAAGTTCTTTTCAACACCTGGCTTCGCTGTTGTGTTAAAATTTCGCAATTGAGGTAATCTGAGTATGTTCCTCTGAAAAAAAGTATTTTAGAGACCACTGACTTACTACTTGATATCAAGTTTCAAATCCACAGTGTTCCAAACCCTCTTCAAATAACAAACAACAACTGGAACAGCAAGAACTCTACCTTGCAGTTTGCTTTCAGGAGGGAACAAAGTCTTTATAATAAAAGTGGATTCCCCTATTATGAGCTGCTGTCTGTGCTGCCGCTGTGCCCACAGCACTTTGCCACACCGACCCGAGCGATCGATAATCAAAGTAATCAGAGTGGGAGTAGAGATGTCGCCGCCCCTGTGAGCACAAGCTCGCTCGATGAACTTCAGGTTCACCCGCTGCCTTCAAGTTCACACTGATAACTTGCTTCTTTCTTAAAAGTGTAAGTCTATATAAAATACATACGTGATGTAATGAACTTTTAAATCAACATTCAAACTTTTAAAATAGTAAGGAAAAGTGACACAGGACCAGGTGATCTTTTTTTTCAGAGAAAACAGTGTAACAGTATGTTCACTAAGATAAATAAGTAGCCCGCAACATTTAGGGAACGCTGATTTTCCACCTTAGGGACGGGCACATTGAACAGTTTGCGTATCATTTCCCATTAATACTTTATATTATATAGGTTGGACGTTTTGTCACATAAAAATTGAGTCAACTTTTTTTGCCAGTGTTGGATTTTTCACTATCGTTACGCTGTCAGGGACGCAGAGAAAGAGGCGCTGTGTCCCCACAGCAGGGGCAGCTCCGGGCAGGGGAGGTGCGGGGCGCCCCCGCTCAGCAAAGCCAACACTGAATTATCTGAGGTCAGTGCGTTCAACTGTTTGGGTACGGCCGGTCCCAGCTTCAGGGTAGAACCTGACTTCCATTCCTTTAAGTAATCCCCACCAGATCTATTGAACATATCTTCAATATCCCCCAGATGAGCTATTTCCCCATTTCTTTTAAAAACAACTCTGAAAAGAACTTTGCAGATACTAGTCTGTATTTAACGCAAACTGAAAATAACTTTAAAAGTTTGCGATTTTTATCAAAAAAAGGAAGTAAGTACCAATACATAAATATTGACTTAGGAATTTCCATTTTAAACTCGTTTGCGTGCAAGAACATTTGTGTTGATAGGTAGGCAGCTGTGTTCTTTTTAATTTATTATATTTCTTTTCATGGAATTTCTATGTACACAAAAGTACTTACATACCTTAAAAAAAACATTTTTAATTCAAATTGACCAAGCCAGAGACAATATATGGGGAAATTAAGAGACACTGCTGTAACAGACTTCAAACCAAAGTATGATAAGGAACGGCTGTAGGCTAGCTGAGTACAGGAAAAGTTATTTAAATGGCATTTTTCTTCCTTTTAAGACATAAACATCCCTGCAACAGGTCTTCATACCTCACTACTGAGGCACAAAATTTCTAAATAGATGCCGTTTTTCACTATTATGTTCTATACATCCACCAGTAACTAGGAAAAGCCTGATGTATTTGAGAAAGCAGAGAAAAAGCCCAGCAAACCAGCACGGTGACACCTGTGGCAGTGTGAGCGTGACCATTCACACTGATAGTTCATCCCTTCGGTGCACAGAAGCTTTAAGCAAAAAGAGGCTCACGTAACTTGGTTTCCTTGTTGTTTTCCCTTTTAATTTACAAAAGTATAATGGAAATAAATCTTTTATTTTCTCCTTGCAGTCATTGAAGACTCCTTTTCCAAAATAACTTCACGTTCTCATTGTTCAGGGAAGCTGAATATGCTATTTTTGATCCTGTTTTCCTAATGGCTAGATTTCTGTATTCAATATTGAAGTTTAAGAAAAAAAATCCTGAAGTTCCGAGTTCTATGGAAAGAATTATTGAAGGCAAAAACATGTGAAAACAAATTACTTTTTAATGACCTGGTGTTCTTGTCTTTGTAGGCTTTCATATCGGACTGGTCAAGACACGGCTAATTGCGACACATGCAGGAACAGTGCATGTATTATCTATAGGTAGGTTAAATATACTAATATTCCCACTTTTTCCTGAGTGAAAGTAATGATTTATTCACAAGTGAGAGATCAATTGCTGGCCCTGATTTTTAAATAACACGAAGAAAGCTTAAAAACAGAACATAACTTTAACTTCACTAAACACCTGTTTCTAAGTCCAAAATTTTCAGATCGAAAGTAGATGATTATGGTCAGTACTACTGCTGTAGCTCTTGGACGTGAAGTGTTAGAAGGTGCGAGCTTCATTTTCACGTCGCTAGAGAGAACTAGCATTTTTTGTCCAATGAGTCAACATACTTCAAATTTGTTTTTATAGCTGTAACTACTGGACTTGGGAAGTAATTCTGAGAGAGAGATCGCGTATAGCAAAGAGAACCAGATACAGATTCGATCTAGGCAGTTTGATCAGGAACATGACATGACTATCCAGGCTGTTATGTACTTTCACAGTCGTGAAGCAGTTTTAAAACACGCATGGCAAATACGTCCCGCCCAACACGAACAGCACCGCTAACTTCTTTAAATCAGACGTTCGCAGGCTTCATGCAACACCCAAGCGAAGAGTTGCTGTATCTGTACAAACACCTCCAGCAGCTCTGCTGCGAAGGTGTACAGTGCTGTAAGGCGAATACAGGTTTGCTCATTACTGTCAAACAGATCCAAGATGACAAACTGCTTAAAGGTTTTGTTAAAGATTGTTTGTACCTGCTGTAATCTCTCCTCCAGAAGGACCTGGGGTTTGCTCACTAGAAACAGATCAGGTGCAAAAGGTAAAGGGATGCTGCTGCTTCTTTTTCCAAAGCAGAGGTTCCCCTCCTGAACTTACGAGACCCGTTTTGGCACGTGCCGTATTATAATGAAGGAACAACAGACAGGCGGTGGGCATGACATGAAGCCATCATCAGTCTGGGGATGTGTTTCACACTGACAACTTAATTGTCCGCCTCCGTTAGGGTCTGAAAAAAAGCAACTGAATATTTTCACGCATTGTGGGTTAAGATGAAAACAAATACATCTCAGCATTGGAGTATTTCAGAAAATCAGACAATACAGTACAGGTGAAAATGCGTAAAGATAACTATAAATTACAGGGAAGATCCAAACTGAAACGAGGGTACGAACGTTAGCTGGGTGTCAAAGCACACCATTTCCCCCTTTGCCCCTTAATTCTCTACTTGGTTTCTGTTTTAGGCAGAAGACCTGGAGCTATTTATACATTATCTCCTAGCTGCCTAGAAGCAAAGCAAAAAAGGATGGAAAACTTCAACTCCATCTTTTCTACTTACCAGCTAACTAGAAAAGGGCACGATGCTGTTCCGTGCAGGGGAAGGAATCAATTCGTTGCTCCTTCCTTTAGAGCAATGTTCAGAAGCACATACAGCCTCCTACCCTGCCTGCCTTTTGCTCAGCTCACCCCTGTGCAATTTCTTGCTCGGGGCAGCCTGGGAAGGTACAACATAGCACATTTCTATCAGGAAAACTATTTTTATTTCATTAGCTAAAAAAATCCAATAGGAAAATTTTTAAAATCTAGTCAGCAGATTTAAAATTTCAGGAACCTTCCAGTTTTTATCTCATACACTCACTGCAAATGAAATCAGTCCAGAAACACAGTTTTCAAGTGTTTCCCTTCCAACATGGGGGTGTCGGCGGATGAGAAGCTCAATGTGACGAGGCAATGTGCGCTGGCAGCCCACAAAGCCCCCGGCATCCCGGGCTGCACCCCCAGCAGCGTGGCCAGCAGGG